>CADEHL010001114.1:2065787-2415304 GCA_902827135.1 Harpagifer antarcticus | reverse complement strand
TGCCCAGGGATGTACACAGTTTAATACTGGCAACTTCTTATTATGGGAAATACGAAAACGTCTTTTAAAACTACAATTCCCAGTAGAGACGTGCCATAGAACATGTTCGAAACACACAATAGCCACACTCAAACCTCCAATCACAGAGCTTGAGGACTATCACGGAGTTTGTCAAGCGAACCGTCTCACTATCTCCGCACGCTGGAAGGAGAGGACGCTGGCGTTGCTTGTTCGCCGCTTCTCCGTCTGCGTTTTAACTTCTCTTGCCTCGTAAAAAGTGTTCGTTTTGACTGCTGGATTATATATAGCCTTCTGTTCTGTCATAACTGTGTGATGATCGCGTTGTTCAGTTTTTCATCCGGCTACTCACCATTTTTGTGGATCAGCTGTCTGGGGCTAGCTACCTGTCAGCTGTTAGCATCGACCGCCGCCGAATCCCGTTTTCCCCTGGGTTTTTGGTCCGGACTTCCACCTCTCTCGCCACCTGGATTATCCCTAAACCGGATTGACTGTTGCCGCGAGGGCCGAACTGTCCGTGAGTTAGCTCCGATCATTGCACCGCGGAGTGCTGTTGCCCGAGGCTCGGTAGCTGGCCGGTTAGCTGCTAGCCGGTTAGCTGCTGTGGATATGGTGCTTCAATACTCCGCTCTCCAACTTCGGAGTTTTTTCAGCTCTGCTGCACCAGTCTGCCTGGATGCCATCAGATCATCAGGACTCTTGCAGCGCCCCCGCTACATACACAGATCATCCCGCTACAAATTTATTCACACAAATTCTAGTATTCCTGTAGTACAATCGGCTCTGCACTTCCGTGTTGCTTGTCGACGTCATCTAAACACACGTCACGTGCGCACCAGCTGTTTGAAGCCCCTGGCCTGCTCTGACAGTAGCACTCCTCCTGTCTCCTCTGCAGCCACCTTCATGCTGCTTAATACCCGCTCCCTCAATAATAAAGCATTACTCATCCATGACGTCATCATTGATAAGAAACTTGATTTCTTATGTTTAACGGAGACATGGCAGAACCAGCAGGATTTCTTCGCTCTCAACCAAGCTACTCCCCCAGGCTATGTTTACCTCCATAAACCTCGCTCCACGGGCCGCGGCGGCGGGCTGGCTGTTATCCACCGAGCAGGTATCCGGGTCAGGGAGATTCCCTCTCCCAATATCACATCATTTGAGTGTATTACATTCTCGCTCTCCGGATCACCTCTACTCCAGGTTGCCCTGATTTACCGCCCCCCCAAAGCTTCCACCACCTTCATGTCCGAGCTGAGTGAGCTTCTGTCCTCTCTCTGCTCTAAATCACCTTCCACCTATCTGCTGGGAGATTTTAACATCCACGTCGACTCCACCAGCTGTAGCTTTGCCACAGAATTTCTGTCACTTCTGGACTGCCTCAACATAACACAGCATGTCCAGGGCCCCACTCACTCCAAAGGTCACACGCTGGATCTAGTCTGCTCCACTGGTGCCCCCCCCTCTCATCTGCAGCGCCTAGATCTGGCAGTATCAGACCACCATGCCATCATCTTCATCATCCCTATCCCCCCTGCCCAAGCAGCGCCCCAGGCGCACAATCACCTTCAGAGACACCAAATCAGTGAGTGCATCAGCCCTATCAGACCTCCTCATAACCCACATGGCCCCGGCTCTCTCCGACACCTCGCCGGACGTGTTGGTGGCCCGCTACAACACTGCCCTCTCTCTCAGCCTGGACTCTCTGGCTCCCCTCAGAAGCCGGACGGTGTCTTTTCTCCGCCCGGCACCATGGTTCACCTCTGATCTTCGCACAATGAAGCAAACTGGTCGTCGGTTGGAGCGGCTTTCCAGACGAACTGGCCTCACCGTCCACCGTATGGCCTTGGTGGACCATGTAAGGTCCTACAAGGAGGCTCTCTCCAAGACCAAGACCGCCTACTACTCCTCCCTCATCACCTCACAACAAAATCACCCCAGATCCTTGTTCTCCACCATCAACCGACTGCTCCGCCCCCTCCCTGCCACGCACACTGCTGAAGCTCCTGACCTCTGCTCCAAATTCCTCAACTTTTTTCAGGCTAAGGTGATCTCCATTCATCAACAACTCCTGGTGCCCGCCCCCTCCCCCTCTCTGCACTGGCCCCTGACACAGAAATGCACACTCCCAGCTCAACCCCTCAATCCCCAATGCTCTCTCCTCCTTCTCCCCAGTGGATGTTCCACTGGTCTCGAAGCTGGTGACCAATGCTAAGGCCTCCACCTGCTCCCTTGACCCCATGCCCACGGTGCTGGTCAAGGCCTGCCTTCTCACCCTCTGCCCCATCATAACAGACATCATCAACTCCTCTCTGTCATCTGGAATAGTTCCCTCCTGCTTCAAAACCGCCTCCATCACTCCCATCCTCAAGAAGCCTGGTTTGGACCCTGAGGAGCTGAACAACTACCGACCGATCTCCAACCTTCCTTTCCTTAGCAAAACTTTGGAAAGAGCAGTTGCCGCCCAGCTTCATCAACATCTGTCCAACCATGAGCTCTACGAACCCCTACAGTCAGCCTACAGAGCACATCACAGCACAGAGACCGCCCTCCTCAAGATCACTAATGACCTCCTTCTCGCTGCTGACTCCGGACAAATCAGTATTCTCATCCTCCTCGACCTCTCTGCTGCTTTTGACACTGTTTCTCATACATTCCTCCTGAAATGCCTCTCTGACAACCTTGGCATCACTGGCACAGCTCTGTCATGGTTTCAGTCCTATCTCTCAAACAGGTCTCAGTTTGTTAGCATCAGCGGCTCATCCTCCCCCTCGGCCCCAGTCAAACATGGTGTCCCCAAGGCTCCGTGCTTGGTCCCCTACTTTTCACCATTTACATGCTCCCCCTTGGCCAGATCATACGTCAATTCGGTCTCAATTTCCACTGCTACGCTGACGACACTCAGCTCTATCTCAGTACCTCACCATCCGCCCAGCTACCTCCACAGTCTTTGGTCAATTGTCTCCATGCCATAAAAACCTGGATGACAGCAAATCTACTCAAACTCAACAGTAAGAAGACTGAGCTCATGGTTGTGGCCCCCAAAGCACTGCTCCGGAAGGTTGGGGATCTCCTCCTCCACATTGACGGCTGTTCCATCTCCCCGTCTCCCGAAGTCCGTAACCTGGGTGTCATCCTTGACTCCACTCTCTCATTTCAGTCACATATCAAATCCGTCACTAAATCTGCCTTCTATCACCTCAGGAACATCTCCCGTCTACGACCATCACTCTCTGATTCCGTGGCCGAGACCCTCATTCATGCATTTGTCTCCTCCCGGTTGGATTATTGCAACGGAGTCCTGTTCGGGGTTCCCAGTAAAGCCCTGGACAGGCTCCAGTATGTGCAGAACTCAGCTGCCAGGGTGCTCACTCACACCAAGCCCTGGCAGCACATCACCCCCACCCTGATCCACCTCCACTGGCTCCCAGTCAAGCACCGTATCACTTATAAACTCCTTCTTCTGACTTACAAATCCCTCCATGCCCTCGCCCCCCAATACCTGTCTGACCTTCTCCGCTACCACACTCCATCCCGGAACCTAAGATCATCTGGACAGGATCTCCTCTCCACCCCCCGCACCAGGTTGCGGACTTTCGGTGACAGAGCCTTCAGTGTGGCATCCCCCACCCTCTGGAACTCTCTCCCCCCCCAAATCCGCAGTGCCCCAACCCTGGACAAATTCAAAAAAGCCCTCAAAACGCACCTTTTTACTAAGGCTTTCCCCACTGTATAGATAGTTTAATAGGTTTATTTTTCCGCTACATCACCCCCCCCCCACGACCCTTAACCTGTCTGCCTCTTTTCCCCTACTCCTAAATTCGACGTCAAATATTTCGGTGTTTAAAATTCGATGTCCAAAAATTCGGTGTATAAAATTCGACGTCAAAAAATTGCGATGCAGCATCATCCGGGCTACTCAGACAGGATAAGCAATCGAGCCCGAATGCAATCAAACCGACTTCTGGCCTATCAGAGCCAAGCGGCGAACCCCGGACCGTGCAGTGAAGCCCAATGCTGCAAACTGTAGGAGATGGATGCAGATGGGAGCAATTCTCGTAGACCCTATGTTAAAATGTCCAACTTAACATCAGAAAATGAACATGTTTCTAGCCTGGATCCACAAAAACATATTCTGTATATAGTTAGATACCCCCTTCATGACAACGGGACTGTTGATCCTAGCTCCTATGTCTCACTGCTAGCTCCGTTAGCTCCATTGGCTCTGTGATACTACAGCGGCTCAGCTCATGAGGAGAACAGACACTACTTGAACTCGGCCGTGTTTGTTGTGTTGGTTCCTGGTGGACTATTCGTCATGCAAATACAGGATTTATCTGCGGTTAAAACAGACCGTCCAAGAATGCAGTTTCTTCGGTAAGTCAACCCTGCGTACTTTATGTTATGTTACTGTTGTTTTTATTAAGCTAACGTTAATGAATGTTTAGAGTTGGGTTCGCATTTGAGCAATCGTAGCTCCATCTGTGCTAACGGTGCTATGCGTAGCATCCAAGAGTGTAAAACATTAAGTGGGATGCTACTGTATACCAAAAGGCTTCTGTGCGAGGTTGCTAAAATAAGGTCATCCTTGTACGTTAGATAGTCAGTTTGCTAGTAGTTAGGTTACTGTATGCATTGTTAAGGTTCGTTTAAATTCGCTATGCTCTACTATAGCATAAAATACACTAGCTAACGTCAACGTATTGTTGAAGAGAGGCTTCGTGTATATTAAATCAACCTCACAATGAAATGTGTGTATCTTTAAAATATGAACATCACATTTCAAGATGGTCCAGAAATAACGCTCTCTTAGATATTGTAATATGGTTTGTTGAACTGGAGTTAGTTATTTCAGCTAACCGCCTATCCGACTAACGACCCAAACATTGTTGTTTTTAATATTATTATCAATGCCTCTTTTAATTGTATATTATCATCACACTTGAGAAACAGCCTTATCGTGGCTGTAGAACGTAACTTAACTTAATGCCTGCATTTAAGGACGATGAATAGCGTAGTCAATGCTTTAGTGACAAGGAAATTATTTGTTTAAATATTAGATATTACGTTATCTGTGACTTCAGTGAAAATGAAGCTTATCCATTGCATTGCATTTGTTCAATAGATGTGTGTCTTACCCTTACGTGTGTGATACATATGAATATGGCATATGAAAATAAATTAATTTGACTGACTCATGAAAAACTCATCCAAAGTAACAGTAAAATAAAAAGGACCTACACAATAATACTCAAACTGTGGTGGCATCTTGATCCTTGTCTACAATTTAATAGCCACCTCTATCGGGGTTGTGGGTTTTGACGCACCTCTCTTTGTTTCCAAACAATTCAGCGGAGATCGTAGTTGAATCAGATGAGCTTTATTCATTGATCCACACGGTACATACAGGAGGACATATTTCTTCGCTTCATAGTAACTAAAAAGAGTATCATTTTCCAAAGTAACAAAAAGAACACGGTCAAAAGACTTTTCCGTTTCCCCGTCTATCACCCCCAGCTGTGTCCTATCAATCTACCACATATAGGCATAGCCATGCACGTGATACTGACGCACATATAACAAATAATAAGTGAGCCTTAAATTAATGCATTTTAAACCATGATGTGACTCACAACAAATAGCCGATAATTTACAGGATAATCTAATTTATATTATTATTAAGCCTAACATTCAGACAATAATAACAAAAGGAAAAATGGCTCTAACACAAACTGATACAGTATAAGGACTGTGATATCCAGCAATTTCTTAAGTATAACAATAAGATTATGACCTGTTTTTTAAAAGAAGATAAAAAGTTGTTTGCATGTAAAGAAGTCTGTAAGCCAGGCATGTAACTTTACATCTGTTTGTTCAAAGTGTCCTTGAGGTGATCCAGACAGGCTGGACCAGAGGAGGAGAGACAGATCTGGACTCCTAGCAGCAGAGAACTTCAGCACGGATTCCAAGGTACACCTTTTTCATAATTTACAAAGAATGCATAAAGTAATGACTCTAATACACTGATATACATGCCATTAAACATGACTAAATACTAGATCACCTGCACATCAGTGATGTTGAGTGTACTTTCTTAGAAAAAGGTTGCATTTACATTTTACCAAGCAACATCACTTTTTTGTTTAACTTTCACATTTCAATGTATTGAAGGCAAATATTATTGAACATAGTGAGAACTGCGACCCTTTGTCTCTGCATACTGACTGTAAAACAACATGTTAAAAGTGATTCTTTCAGTGAGACAACCGAACATAGCAAGCTTCTACAGTGGCACTAAGTTTTGATGGCAGTTAAATGTATTATTTTAATAATACATTTATTTCAATGTTGATTAATTTAGAATGGTTTATTCATAATCTGATTATCGTTGTAGTACACTGTTGGATTTAAAAAAACACATTCAAATAAAAAAATCATTATATTTATAGCCCCTGAACAAACAAACACACCTCTATCTTAAATAACACACTTGCTCTGCAATAATATGTTTTTTGATATTTCTGTTATATCAGGCAAGACTGCTTCACAATGTTCTCTTTCTCTGAGGGTCCAGAAGAACATCCAAGAGGGAAAGGAGAAGCTGATGTGATGAGATTTAAGAGCAGTACAGGACATTCACTAAGAGACACTTAGGCCCTTTCTCATTTCACTAATTCCCCTCCTCGAATCCTATCCCCGATACTTAGTCCCGCCCACAGGAGATGCGAGCGGAGGACTGAGGAGGAGAACCCGAGGAGAGAGGAGGGGAAGCAGCAGGCGGTTTGAGAAATGAGAACTCCTCTCCTCTGAGAGGTCATTTTAAAGAGACGTCCATTAATGATGACAGGAGGCACAGCAGCCCTCTGTCTGATGGACAGATGTGTTCATGACCACTTATATATTTACTTTGATTCATTCACAATGCGGTATAATGAGACAATAACAGGCTACAGATGCGGACATATACACACACACACACACATATATATAGCCTATGTTTATATTTATATAAATATATACAATTTCAGAATCAAACAGAGCACTCTCATAATAACGTAACACTATCAGAGACTGGATTTATCCCCCCCCCCCCTCTCTCTCTGGTCGCTAAAATGGGGAATTGAAATTACGGGCCAAAAGTTTTATTTACAAGTATTACAAGTAAGCAGAGGACACCAAACCAACTGAGACCCGTCTGTCCGCTGCATCTACGCACACACTGTACCACACACACACACCTACACACTGTACCACACACACACCTACACACTGTACGACACACACACCTACACGCTGTACCACACACACACACACACCTACACACTGTACCACACACACCTACACGCTGTACCACACACACACCTACACACTGTACCACACACACACCTACACGCTGTACCACACACACACACCTACACACTGTACCACACACACCTACAGCTCCTAAAGCATAATCAGGCTACAGCCTGTATTTTATTATGTGAAGCACTAAATGGTCTTAGAAACATCTGGACTGGTTTGTAGATATCTACTAAACTAAAGCAAATAAAGAGAGTAGGCCTGTTATACTGAGTGATATATATTACACACACGGCTCTGCTTTCTGCACGGACCTCACAGCTGTTCTCTCTGGAAACATCGTGATGCGAGGAAAGCAGTTAATACAATAATATCCAGGGGATGCATGCAAAGCTGTCATTGGCTGAGATAAGTCCGGCCGTGCGTCACGCCTCTTTGAAACATCTCTGTTCCCGGAAATGCATCCACGAAGGAGCCGTGGAGGACCGTGGAGGACCCATCAGTGTATCCTCGATCATAGCTCCTCCAGAGAGCCTCCTCGACGCTCGATCCTCGAAGTGCATTTAGAGAAATTAGATGTCCTTCAACATGGCACGCTGAAATTCATTTCCGGGTCACTACCGAGGAGTCGAGGAGGGGGAATTGATTAAATGAGAAGGGGCCCACACAAAGACCTGCACACTGACTAGTTTTGTAGTCTAACAGGAACTTCATTTGTGTGTTGTTTTGTGTTTTACGTTGCACCTCAGAGACAGTGTGATTATTGTCAGGCCTATAAAGTTTGGCAAAAAAAAAGTCAGCTGATCAAATGCATTTGCCTCACTTTATGAGCTTCACAATACTTGTGCCTTGTACCGCAGAGTTTGCAACATCACAAATAAATGGTGCCAATCTTCAGTCAGATGTGAATGTGTAATTTAACATTTTCAGTAAGAATAACGGACAAAAGGAGTGCAAATACAATTTATTGAAATGTGAACTAAAAGTTATCAAGCATGAACCATCACCATTTAAAAAAAAATAAAAACGAAATAATATACATAAGATACACTAAATGTTAATCTGTTAATTGATTAAATAAACACATTTTGTCAAATAAAGTGACAGGCTATGCCCAGCATGGGCTAAGTTCTGTAGGTGCAGCTGGTGCAGGTCCTCCCTCAGGCCTGGTCCTCCTCCCTCAGGCCTGGTCCTCCTCCCTCAGGCCTGGTCCTCCTCACAGGGAAAGACCCTCTGGCCAAACCAACAGACAGGACGTTCATAAAGCTGAGGTCTCCCCCAAAGTCTCTAATCATCCATCCTGTGAATATGAGAGGGGAACAAATAGTGTAATAGATGCTTTGGACAATAAGAAATATAAAGTTAACTGTTGAGTTGCTCAGTTTTTTAGATTGCCAGGGTTTAATAATACAAACAAAAAGAGAGGCACCGTAAAATAAAGATTGGTCTTTCAATAAATTGTGTTGATTTTGTCTTTTGAATTGTTTATCTAAAGTCAAGTAGCTAGAACTGGTACTTATAGTTTGAATGATACAGTCTGGTTATAATGTTTGGAGGAGGCATCACAGGTAAGAGCACCATTTGTTGTGTTCCATCCACAACAAATGCACACAGATTGATGTGTGTGTATTTATTTATCTACTATTTCTTGAATCATTACTGTCAGTCCAAAACAAGAGATTTTGTTTTAGTAACATTTTTCTCTGGGTAATTATGACAGCATGTCCTAATTTTGAGAGTTTGAACAAACCAGACCTGCATCTATTAATGTAGAAAATAATCAGCACATTAAACAATGATGAAAGTAATCAGTTAGCTCATTGTTCAAAATGAGCTCCAACTACAACAACAGTTAAGTCAACTCTTGCTTTGTAAGAGAGTATTTGTATAGTGTAGCATGGTCTACCAGAGACCCAGGTCGTCGCACATATCTCTGCTTGTCAAGCTGACATCTCTCAGTGGATGTCTGCTCATCACCTCAAGCTCAACCTTGACAAGACTGAACTGCTTTTCCTTCCGGGAAAAGATTGTCCCACTCTTGACCTGACAATCAACATCGGCACCTCTGTTGTTTCCCCGACTCAGACTGCAAGGAATCTGGGTGTGACCCTAGATAACAACCTGTCCTTCACTGCAAACATCGCTGCTACAACCCGTTGCTGCAGATATACGCTGTACAACATCAGGAAGATTCGTCCCCAGCTGACCCAGAAAGCCACCCAGGTTCTGGTCTCACGCCTAGACTACTGCAACTCCCTCCTGGCTGGTCTACCTGCATGTGCCATCCGACCTCTGCAGCTCATCCAGAATGCAGCGGCTCGTCTGGTCTTCAACCTTCCAACATTTTCCCACACCACTCCGCTCCTCCGCTCCCTTCACTGGCTCCCGGTAACTGCTAGAATCCACTTCAAGACACTGGTACTTGCATACCATGCTGCGAATGGATCTGGCCCTTCCTACATCCAGGACATGGTTAAACTGTACACCCCAGGGCGTGCACTACGCTCTGCATCAGCCAAACGACTCGCTGCAACCTCGCTGCGAGGGGGACCCAAGTTCCCATCAGCAAAAACACGTGGGTTTGCTATCCTGGCTCCAAAATGGTGGAATGAGCTCCCCATTGACATCAGGACAGCAGAAAGCCTGCACATCTTCCGGCGCAGACTGAAAACTAGGAATGGCTTATCTATAGCCAGTTGAGTAGCACTTGAAATGTGTGGCTCTATGAAACCTGATGTACTTATATGATTCTGTTTTCTTCAGGGCTGTGTCTTCCTGGTCGTATGTACTTATTGTAAGTCGCTTTGGATAAAAGCGTCAGCTAAATGAAATGTAATGTAATGTCTACTTGACTTATCTAACCGAAGTGATCGTAACGTTACTTTGCAAACCATCACCCCCCCACCCCACCCACCCACCCACACACACACACACACACACACACACACACACACACACACACACACACACACACACACACACACACACACACACACACACACACACACACACACACACACACACACACACACACACACACACACACACACACACACACCACACACACACACGGACATTAACATTGTGATTCACTTCAATTAATGATAACTATGGAGCTTGCTAACAGCAAGGCACAAGGCTACTTCATTCATTTAGCTAGCTAATGTAAGATACAAATGCTGTCGAGCCCTCACTGCTTGTAAAATAAACAGCACAAACTGACTACTGACCACTGACCCGAGCGGCGAACCCCACTGTTCTCCATCATTTTTCTCCCGGGTTGTTGTGATCACATGACTGACAAAGCCGTGCTCTGATAGGCCAGAAGTCGGTTTGATTGCATTACGGCTCGATTGCTTATCCTGTCTGAGTAGCCCGGATGATGCTGCGTCGCAATTTTGGACATCGAATTTTATACACCGAATTTTTTGACATCGAATTTTTGGGATCTGAATTTGAACATTCAAATTTTTTTCACTTTAATTTTTACATTTTTATTTCACATAGGTAAATTCGGAGCAAAAAAATTCAGATTCATGATTTTCAAAGTAATTATTTCCAATGCTATAAATTCGGTGTCTAATACAATTCGAATACTTCTGTCTCTTGTTTGCTTCCATAGTAAACCGGGGTGGGAATGAATACGCATTTGCTTCCTCCTGCTCTCTTTCGGACACATATGATTTATTATTATTATTAATATGAAGACTTTTTTTGTTGAATATATAAATATTATCATGAATGTGGATGAATACTGTATTTAACCGTATTTTAACAATACGGTATTCTGTTTTTCACATTTTCTTTTTTAATCTGTTCGAAATAAAGATTGAAATGCATCTTTAAAAAATGACAGAAACCTCCCGGTTTTAATTTCACTTTAACACGCCTCAAACAAACTATGCAAGCACATTTCGCCCAGTGCCCATATCCTCCAATGATAGCAGCGTTTAGCACAGAGTGATGTTCAACCAGCCAATGATCGTTGCGCAAGTGATGGCGTATTAGAATCAAGTAAGGCTGATCCATCGGTTTCTAAATCGTGTAGTCACTGTGGGAAACTGAAGAGCAGTCATTCACAATAGCCAAGAAAAAGTGGAGTTTGCAAGTTCTAGCTATTAGGAATAAACCACAACACACTCACAATGGTAAGAGCACCAGACATTAGATCACATGCCAATGTGTTTTTAGGTAAATTGTCAAATGTAACTAGTATTTAAGGGTAACAGTTACAAGAGATGGCTAAGCTAATGTTGGTAGCCAGCTAGCTTATAGACTTCTCCATCCTGCTTAAAGTTAGCAAATATTCTATGAAAACATATTTTAAGTTTGGGGTTGCAAGTAACTTCAATCTCACAACTCTATAAACGTTTCAATATATTCAATGTTGTAGTTAATTATACAAAACATTTCATTGTGATGGTAGCCGGGGCATAGCTGCAATGCTAAATACTTAGCTTACCTAGCTGCACACGAGCTAACGTTGTGTCTTGTAGGCTAACTTAACTGTTACAATCATTCCCCGAATTCACTTTAATGGCATTATGATTCAATAACTCCGGTTCACTTAAAGGGCTGATGTTGTGTTTGGGTCAACATCAGCTAACGTTTGGTTAATTAGACATTGCTAGTTTGGTTAGCTAAAGCTTCAACCTACTAAGCTAGTCAGCAATTTGTTCACTGACAGCAGAAAACTGCAACAACTTCAACAACCCAGCAACGAGGTTTCACTATACATCATTACATTTAAACATGTATAACGCGTGATAATAAATACTGTGGTTTAATAATAATGTTCTACAACTACACTTTTTATTTTATCTTGCTTTTATTTCTTTTGATCGTTGAAATAATGTTTAGATGAACGTTATGCTCCATGTTTACACATTTGGGTGGTTGGAAATAACCCTGAGTCATGTTTTTGGTCCTGACATGAAATACATAGATTTCAGTCATTTATTTTGAGGACAACATTATTCAGTATCTTATTTGCATGTTGCAAATAATACATATTCTTAGGATATTCTTTACATGTTGTGCTGTATTAAAGGGCCTCAACTTAAACTTCATTTCAATGAATGTGCTTAAAAATTAGCTTTATGTTTAAATAGTTTGATTTGTCTCTTTAATCAGTTGTTTGATCTATCAATGGTTTAAGCTCTGACTAACTTAACTCTTCTTACGTTTCTCCTTCTTCATCCAGTCTATTATGTCCTATAACGGAGGGGCCGTCATGGCCATGCGAGGGAAGAACTGTGTGGCGATAGCAGCGGACCGGAGGTTTGGCATCCAGGCTCAGATGGTCACCACAGACTTCCAGAAGATCTTCCCCATGGGAGATAAGCTGTACATCGGCCTGGCAGGACTGGCCACTGATGTTCAGACAGTGTGAGTGTGTAGACCTCCACCTTGTTCTCTCAAAGTGGCTTAACAGTTGTGTTCACAACACAGTGCCAGGGTTCTATGGTGACAGGATTGATTTACAACTCTATAAAGCTACAACTCTCAGAACTAGACTAAGTAAGACTTCTCATTTAGAGAAATCCTATAGTGTCAAGTACAATACTACACCTATAATGTTTATACCAGTAACAAAAGTGTTGTAGTTGAATAGTATTACTATTCATTCTAATAAATAGGGGAGAAAATGTTATTATAAATTCTGAAATAAGTTAGATTTGTGATGACTGAATTGAATGTAAATATCTGAGGATTGATGGACGTCTTTGCCTTGTGTGTAGATCCCAGAGGCTTAAATTCAGACTGAACCTGTACGAGCTGAAGGAGGGTCGCCAGATCAAGCCCAAGACCTTCATGAGCATGGTGTCCAACCTGTTGTACGAGAAGAGGTGAGTGCACTGAACTTAATATCGACCCATGTCCACATTTAAGCTGCTGACAGTAGGCACAAATACCTGCATACATGGTAAATACGTCATGCTCTCATCAGGTTTGGGCCATACTACATCGAGCCTGTGATCGCCGGAATAGATCCAAAAACCTCCGAACCATTCATCTGCTCCTTGGATCTGATTGGCTGCCCCATGGTGACAGAAGACTTTGTTGTGAGCGGCACCTGCTCCGAGCAGATGTACGGCATGTGTGAATCTTTGTGGGAGCCAGACATGGTGAGTAGTGTGTGAAGTCACCTCAAGTGTAGGTTACTTGGAAGTCATTTATGTTTCCTTCATGATCAATGTATATATTGTAGAGAAGTACAATGTACACATATTACTGTAACTGGTTATGTTAATATTCTTATTGTATTGGACATTTTACTCTTAACATAATTTTTACATAAATATCTTAGTTATTTTTATTGCATATTGATTAGGGATGCACGGTATTGGTTTTTTGATACCGATAACTTCCTGCTTATCAAGACCGATACCGATAATATATATATATATATATATAAAATGTACCTGTAGTTTTTGCACACCTGGTGGTAAAAAAAGACTAGTAGTGAGCAAATGACATGAGCATTACTACTATGAACAAAACAAAGCCAAGAACAGTTTTGACTCTTCAAAGTGACCATATTTATTTTCCCTAATAATAATAACTTTATTTGTATAGCACCTTTCATACAGGGGATTGCAGTTCAAAGTGCTTTACATCAGTAAAAAATAAGACATCAAATCAGTGTTCTTGCCTTTTTCAAAAGCCTCGTGGATAGGTAAAAGCCCCGGTGCCTTTGCAGCTGGCTTTGGATTCGCCGCTAGTTTAGCAGCGCAGGCGTCTTCGTACGCTTTTAACACACCATCGTAGCGATGGCGATGTTTCAGGTGACTAATCAGGTTGGAGGTATTATAGCTCGTTGCCTTGTTCCCTCCTCGTGGAACTTCTGCATTTGTTACAAATAGCAAGCGAACTATCTAACTCTGAAACTTTGAAATAGTCCCATACTACCGACGACATGTTTGTTTACTGTCCTGGCTTCACGGCCGCACACCATTTACGTCACAGCCAGGCGTGAGTTAGGGAGCGCTGGATTTGTGAAAAACTCCCCTCTTCCTAAACCACTAATACCACAGTACTGGCAAAACGGGAGAAAAACAAGCGCCCCTCATCCCAATCCACCCACACCGCAGTATTTTTCTCTTTACCCAAAAAATATATTGTATATTATCGGGGCTATTAATACTTTTATCGGGTTTATCGGGATGACGTCATAATTCCTATTATCGGACCGATAATTATCGTGCCGATAATTATTGTGCACCACTAATATTGATTATTATTTTTTACTTTAACTTGTGTTTATATTACTATAAAATATAATAACTTTATAAACATTAAATTATTATATATAATTCCATTTCTATTGTTTCTATTATTTACCTTTATTTGTTTCCTTCTGATTATGGTAATTAGGAACTTTAGCGTGGGCATTTTTATGCATTCAAATGTTCCCATTACCTTCCACATGTGGTATGAGTGGAGCAGAGATTAAAATATCACAAAAATATATTGCACATTTGACGTACTCAATACGGCGTTCAACTTTTGAAAAATATTCATTTACCACTTTTGTTAACTGGGATATAAATCTGTTTTCTGTTCATGCCATTTGTAACATGGGGTCTAACTTGAAGAGTCTTCCTATTGGTCAGGACTCGGTCTCCCTGGTGTTCAATCCTTGCCACACATTTGTTTTGAAATATCTCGAGTAGGGATGGGTACCGAGCCCCGGTATTAAACGGGCCCCAGGGCTGAATTATTAAAGACCGTGGTACCGTTAAGGTCCGACGTTATCGGTCTTTTTATCGGTACTGGAGAAATGTACAAAATATGTCATATCTGCTACACAAACATTATATTGCAGTTTTAGTTTCGCCAACTCCGTTTCTAAAACGCAAAAAGACTGCAAAATGTGTCTATGATTATTTTCTATCTTTCCAATCCAGTCCAGAGATCTCTCTCTCCCCCATCTGTGAGGGGGCGGGGCAGTTTACACACATGCAGCTGCTACATGCAGCAACACACACACACATGGAGGAGATGGTGGAGAGAATGCGCTCCGAGGTGGTTAAACTTTACCCGTGTCGATGTGGACAATACTCGTTACCAAAAGGGAAATAAGAGTTTAGCATGTAAGGGCGGTAACACGAGCAATTTTCTAAACATTTAGCAAAAGTGCTCCACATTCAGACGGAGGAATGCACCGGGTTCCACTGTCTTTCTAGCAGCTCTGTAGCCCCATCCACGAGTAACGTTTCCACGTCAGGTGTTATGTATGCTAGCAGCAACACACGGAGTTAACTACATTATACAAACACGGGTTAATGATTAGAGGTAACTGAGTTATTTATTCAGTTAAAGTTTCAGCTATTCTGTTTACAGTTCTGTCATCACATTATTTAATATGATTTGTTAAAACATTGTTGTTTCTTTTGATATAAATATTATTTAATTTAAATAAAAAGCAATGTTAGTTTTGTTCACAATACATCACATGTCACCTGTTAGACGCTTTTATCCAAAGCGACTTACATACTCAATACTGTGGACAATCCCCCAGGAGCAACTTGGGGTGAAGTGTCTCAGGGACACAACGACATGCTGACTGCAGTGGGGTTTGAACCTGTGACCCCCTGAACCCAACACCAAGGCTCTACGCCCCCCCCCGTTCACAATTTGTTTACCTTGTTTTTTTTCTCCAAAAGAACCGATAAGAGTTCCGTTAAAAGACCGGATCGATAAGCAGTAGTACCGTTAAAACCTTGACGATACCCATCCCTAATCTTGAGTGGTTTATTTGAGAAATGAGTTGTGTGTGCAGGAACCAGAGGATCTGTTTGAGACCATCTCCCAGGCCATGCTGAACGCCGTGGACAGAGATGCCGTGTCTGGAATGGGAGTGGTCGTCCACGTCATGTAAGTACAGAGACGGTTCAGAGACGGTTTGATGTTGATTGACAGGTTTGCAGTGATTGACAGCCTTTTCTTCTCTCTGGCAGTGAGAAGGACAAGATCACCACACGAACCCTGAAAGCCAGGATGGACTAGAGTTTCTGTTTCTCCCCACACTTCACCAACACACACGTTTTGTATAAAAATAATAAACAATGCTTGTTCTGTCTTTTTCTTTTCTTCAAAAAATAAACATGTTTAAACTACTGACATGACTGAAGTTATTGGTGGAAGAACTTTCACTACGTCGGCAATACTTGATTTTTGTATAACCAGGATTAACAAGTTCACATTAAAGACACAGGCAGGGTGGACCATGGAAAAATAATAATATATATATTATAACCTTTCGTTATTGTCTATACGGCTGCTTTCTTCCAGCATGTGTAGAAAAAATTGAATACACTATGACCTGCCTTTTTTTGTTGTTGTCCAAATATGTATTCTGAACACCCACCTGCCATGCAGAGGCTTACAATGATTTGGTTTTTCAAAACAAAGCTACCAAGTTGGCAGTGGTGTCATTTAATGAACTACATTTACTTCAATAATTTAGGGGGTACTTGTCGTGAAGTATTTCCGGTCTCTGCTACTTTATGCTTCTACTCCACTACATTTCAGACAGTGTACCTTTATTCCACTATTTCTTTGACACTTGTTATACTTTTGACACGTTTATAATATTTTCTTATTTACTGTGTTTTCCAAAAGTTGCTCCACATTGACAAATGTCAACATTAAAAAACAGAACCATATTCTTGTTATGTTAAAAATGGAGCAGTTTGTTTATATGTAAGCATTTGTGTATAGATGTTGCCTCTAGATTTAGCAATACTGTATGTAACTATGGTCGTGCTAATAAAGCTGTAGAATTGAAAAAAAGTAATGTTTCTAATGAAAAAGAGACATTATGTAATGCAACACATAAGAGGCATTCTGCACAATTGATACTTAACTTTAGTAACATTTTTAACTCAGGACTTTGAATTGTGATGGAGTATGTTTTCACTAGTACTTTGTGGTATTCGTTATGTTGAGGATCCGAGTACTTTTCCACCACTACATGTTGCGGTGTGGGAAGTATAGGAATATGGATTTTGTTTGACCCCCATACCTGGATAAAAGTCAGCGGTTTTTTTGGTCTGCTGGTTCGGTTATTTAAAAACTAAATGTTTTCGAAGTCTCAGTGCAGTATATCATTTAGGTGATTCTCACCTGCCACAATTACCCTCCTCTCCCTTTAGTGGAATATTGATTCATGACATGAGAGCACTTATTTTTGACAAAATCGAAAAAACGTACTAGCTTTGTCTGACCTTTTCCTTAATCTTCCTTTGTAAATGTAATATGGTGGTTGCCATGGAGATAGTAAGCGCTGTGGGAAAGTCTCTGAAGAAGAAAAAAATAATAGCCCAACAACACAAACAAGATAAAACTCCCTTTAATATGCAATGATCATTTTCAAGTAACTTTTTTTTCAAATGTCTGTTGGTAACAAAACAATACTGTATACAAACACAAAATTGCTACATTAATGTAAACAAGATATAAAAATGATCCTTATGGTAATAAAACAAGTATTTGCTGCAGAATTCCCCTTTTTATGTGAGTTTTTTTTTCTTAGACCAACCTCCACCAAGCTCACGGTTCAAATTTCAAAATATCTAAAAACAATATGGCAACGTAACATTCAAACACCAATGTTTTTTTCAGGTTGTTATTTTCGTCATAATACTCAGACGCTAAGTTCAGTGGTTTGATGTTTCAACTTACTGGTAGAGACTCATTTACACATCAGCCATGCATTTTTGATATTGCATTCATTGACTTAATACACCATTATATATGAATGTGTTATCTCCTGGTGTCAGTAGTCATTTGAGTTACTGTGTTGTTACTGAGAGAGAAGCCTCATGGCGACTGTCAAAAGAGTTTGCCATGCAATCTGACCATTCAGCTCTGTGCAAGTTCTTTACATCTGTGTGTGTTTGTGTGTGTCTAAAAGAAATCATAAGAACAACAACAACAACATTAAATCAAAGAGACTGTACTAATGGACTGTGTTACTGAACTGCTGAAGCTGACACACTCGTTCAAGGCATTAGTGAGACAGTTTCCGTGCTGGCGTGAGGAGTAACGAGGAGCAGACATTTTTAAAAAAGAACAGGGAGATTATCGGGAAGTTGTTCCGAATTCAGCGAGCGGTTTCACGAGTTTTCCTTGCAGAGGACGAGGGAGGTGTGTGTGAAAATGTAACAGGCTCAGTGCATCCTTTCCTTCCAGACTGCTGCTGGCTGTGGGAGGATGCTGGTAGTTTCTTTTCCTGTTATGGGGCGTAGAGAGGCAGAGGGGAGAAGGATCCTACACTGAGGTGAACGAGAAGGGAAATAGTGCGTGGCGTTTGACAGATCTATGACAGGAAGTGACTGGCTGGACTGGGAGATGAGTCTATGATAAGATGTTGGACATGAACTCGTAGAATCGTTTGGAGTACTGCTCCGGGTTCACCGTCGAGATCTCTGCCCCTGCCTGACAGACAGACATAGATAAATAAGGCAGAAAATCAGATGGATGGAGCAATACTAAATAACAAAAATACTAGTATGGATGCTGGGTGGGGGTTCTATGAGGTTATATATTTATACTCTTTTCCATACCAAACTCCATTGAGAAAAATAGTCATTCTAACTCGAAGAAGGGAGTTGCTGTTTGCGTTATTGTGGGGCCGATAACACTTTCTGCAGCGATACACTAAACAACTCTCTTTTGCGTTGAAGTAAGAATGTGTGTTTTTGGCAATGTGGTCTGGTGGCATTACAGAGAGCATAGATAGCGACTTTAGTTCCACGTTAGAAAGAAATGTCTGACAGCAAAGTGAAGTGATGAAAATATTCTCAACATAACATTCACTAAAATGTATTTTTTACAGGTGGATAGAATATGTGTGTTGCTTCACATGTCCACAGTGGTAATTAGCTTCTGTGCTAGGTGTCTGCCATCTACTGTATTCACTGCTAGGATAAGCTCATACAGCCCCACTAACCCAACATCCAAACTATCCCTTTAACACATTTCATTAGTGTGTGGCATGGACAACATTTCCATTGGCCTTGGGACATGATAATACAAATATTAAATAATACAACTTGATTCTTTTTTATTAATTTAGATTATTTTTTAATGTCATTTTTGCCTCACATTTCAGTCAATCACATGCTCCCAGTCTATTCGAGCAAGCTCAGCTAAGCATCAATTATATTAAGGTTATTCTAAATGAACCAACTAGCTCCTGCTGCTGTAAATAACTACAATTAGGTACAATACATTAGGTAGCTTCCTCTTTTAATAAGCTTTACAATGAGAACCTCACTTCCAAGCGAACTAACTAACTAAGCTAGCTAGGAGGTGAGCTGGGATGTATTACTCAGCATTGAAGTGAGTAGCTAGTGTTAGCATTAGCGGCTAGCTGAAGTTAACGCTTACTTCTGTAGCATTATGCTTTTGAAGATGTCCTTTAGAGAAACTAACCACTGGGTTAACGGGTTCTGTTTGGTTGCTGTAGCTACCTATATGTAGCTCACATGCTAACTGGGAGCACATGTGAATTAATGAAATGAAAAAACATACTAAAAAAAAAAACATATATATACATTAATACTCGAATTAAACACTTTTATTATGTAATAAAATAGAAAAGAATGATGAAAACATTTAAAAATATTTCAGTTATAATAATGATTTAAAAAAGTTATTCTAATTGATACTTTGTTACTTGTTTGAACATAACATTTAAGTTAAGTAATCATAATGTCCTATTGATTTGTTTGAATTTTGGGGAGCAACTGAAGTCGCATGTGAATGGCTTCAAGTTGTTGTAGCAGTCTGGTGAAAACTATAATGTAATTAAAAGTGAAAAAAAACAGACTATACATAAAACAGAATAATGGTAATACTGTATTATTGATTTGAGTGATAATAATGATTAAATAGAGATAAAATTACTCAAAACTTAATTTCCATACTGCTGGATGATGATGGAGTCTCTGTACTCACCCCGTGTTTCACAGTTTTGGCAGCATGTGCAGCTTTTTTCTTAGTGTCATAGTGCGTGAGGATGTCGATGATAGCCATGAAGTATACTTCCTTCTTCACAGCACCTACAACACATCACAGGGTTTTACTCTCACCTGAGAACAACAAAAGCCCAAGCTTTTATTTCACACATTTTCTAACACTATTGTATGAGGACCGCAGCTTCATCTGTTAATCTGCTCGATAGACAGACTGGAGTTATTCTTCCTACTTCTATCATTGTTTCTTCCTTCTTAACGAGATAAATGTCAAACATGAGACTCACAGTCGTGGCTCTTGATTGCGTAAACGTCCACAGAGGGGTCGAACTCCCCGGGGCCAAAGAACCCCCCGCAGTTCAGAGGGTTCCCGGGGCTGTCGGGGGGCGTCCCGAAGGAGCCGGTGAGCACGCCTCCGCCCATCCCGTCGTTCTCGTACTCCTCTTCTTCCCCCACGCCCTCCACGTCCATCTCCTCCTGCTCGGCCCGGTCCACGTCATGGATCCCTACCAGGAGACTGTAGTCCATGATCTTTAGGGTGGCCAGGAACTGAGACACACACACACACACACACACACACACACACACACACACACACACAGAAAACACTCCATGTAATGCCTCGTTTACACATCTGCCCTCCGTGGTCATATAGGTCTGAATTATTTTTTGGGGACATATCATGCTTATCTTGAGGTTCATATCAGTATTTAGTGCCTCTACAGTCTACTGTGACATGTCTCCAGGCATTAATGTTCAAAAGCTCTTTATTTATCTCATACTGCCTGTGCTGCAGCACCTCTTTTCACCCTCTGTCTGAAACCAGAGCCCAGTCTGCTCTGATTGGCTAGCTGACCCACTCAGTCGTGATTGGTCAACCGCTTACAAATGTGTCGGAAATGTCCCGCCCCTTAACCGTGCAAAAGCGTGTGTGGGAGAGAAACTCTGGGATTTAGCCTTTGCAGACCATTGACATGCACAGAAAGCTATAGCACACACTACAGGAGAGGGAAACCCCCAAATAGCAGAATACATTAGGGCTGAACTGAATAGTTTGAAGCAAAACATTCAAAAATGTACTTCCTTGCACGTCTATTCAATTTGCTTAAAGCCTGTTTCTTTATAAAACTTTGGCTACACTTATTGTAGGAGCCACATGTAAGTTCTCTGTTTAATATGACATATTGTTTCACTCTTTTTCACTGGAGCTCAGGCGGTGATGTTAGTGGTTTCACCTGTTCACTTTTTCTTGGCATTGATGTTTGGGAGAGATATTTCCCATGACGGCACTCACACTCAAATGCAATCATTTATAATAGGTTACTGCTACAATTGTATTTGTATTTTATTCAGTGTTTCTTTTTTTGGACTGCCTACAGCTGCTTTAATCATATGAATTCTATCATACTATATATCATCGAATATAGGAATAGTAGATAGGATTACTTAAAATATAGTACCTTATATTTTATCTTTTTTCCCTTTAGACCCTTGCGGTTTATTCTTAAAAACCCTTACCCACCCCCCATTTTCCCTCTGCTGGTCTATGGCCTTGTAGAGGGTAACGGGGTACAGAGTCGCTTAGATAAGCGGGGGAGTGCATCTGACTAAGAGATGTTGTGCTCCCTATCTCTGTTTCTTATCCTATATCTAATAGAACTGCTCGGGTCTTGATAGATTGAGTGGGGAAGTTCATGAGATCTTTCTAGAGGGTTATCAAGAGTAACTTTTATCCAATGACCTTTTCCCTCTCTGTCTGTGTCTGTGTATTCTCTTGTTCCGATTAACCCAGCCAAATCTTTTTTCTTGTTTTGTATCTATATCTACGCCGGGATCCGGAGTCGAGGCTGATCCTCTTGCTGTAGTCCTGTGTCTTGGATCCTCTATCCTGAGTTCGGGATTAAGTCGTGGACTTCGGGTCGTGGCTGAACCTGTCTCTGCGGTCCTGCCTTGGGTCTCGTCATGCTGCTTCCCTGATGGCTTCCACAGGATTGTAGCTGACATCCTCGTGGATTCATCTTCTCATTACAGACACATGCACTTCCTAACATTCGGTCTATATGCTGTAAAACAGGGGTCGGCAACCCCTGGCACGCGTAACCAGTGGCACACTAGGAATAAGTGTGCAAAAATATTTAAATTGTATTTTCGGATCCTGAACGAGGCCGCCCCCAGAGCACGTCTCCCCGTTACCCGCAGAAGGAAGCCATGCACGCAACGCAGCCCCGCTCTCTTTATCTCCAGGTGACTTTCTGCCGCTTTCCTCCGTGGTGCTGATCGTTTCACCACAGAGAGGAAAGCACTTCACTAAATGCAGTAGCCTACCCATAAGGAGCTGTACAAATGCCGCAGTTTTTGCGTGGCTGTGTCTTTAGTTGAAAGCCCATTGGCGTTCTGCTCATCTCTCATCGAAATAATATGCTACAAAGGGGCGGACTGGCCATCTGTGTGTTGAACTTTCCTGTCGGCTCCCAGACTGTAGTCGAGGAGGGCAGAAGCAACAAGCTTCAGGTTCAATACCCCACTTTAGCTTCAATGACTGGAGAGAGGCGAGCTCTTCTTGGGAGGCCGTTGCATTTATTTAGCTGTTCTTCTGTTTCACAAAATACATCACAGACCTCTGTTTTTCTGCTTCCTCGTTTCACTTCCAGAAACATACACACTCATACAAACACGCTCCCTCACTGTCGCTCTACCATCCACACATGCACAAGCCACACCTCTCTCTCTCTCTTAAAAGGGACAGCGATCTCATCTCACTCTGCGTGACCCTAATATCATAACATGTGTGTTCTGGAGAATCAGAGAACGGACGATGGTCCTTATTATTATGCTGTTTAAACCAATTATTTAAATGTGTTTGTTAAATTCGGCATCATGTAAGTTGCGCTGACAGGTCCACACACTGCTTCCCCGCAGCGAGGCTCCCCCGCCCTCCTGCTGATAGTTGACGAGCGTCAAGCTCCTCAACCCCCCCCCCCCCCCGTTGATAATTCTCGATCGTTGGCACGCTGATAACAATTTTTTTAAATATTTTTTATATTCATATCAAAAGGGTTGCCGACCCCTGCTGTAAAATGTATTATCTCTACGATTTACACACGGCATCTATTGCGCGTCTGTCCGTCCTGGGAGAGGGATCCCTCCTCTGTTGCTCTCCCTGAGGTTTCTCCCATGTTCCCTTTAAACTGTGGGCTTTCTCTGGAAGTTTTTCCTTGTACGATGTGAGGGTCTAAGGACAGAGGGTCTAAGGACAGAGGGTCTAAGGACAGAGGGTGTCGTTTTTCTCATACTGATATTCTGAACAATCTGTGCTGTTGTATTTGCTGTAAAGTGTCTCTACTGTAGGCTAATTTTATTATATGTACAGCACTTTGGCTCCACCAAAAATCGTTCATAAATGTGCTATATAAATAAAACTTGACGTGGCTGCTTAGGATTTTTTCCTACAAGTTTGATACTAACATTTCCAAAAACTCCAGAGTAGGGCGATGAAGTCGAAATGTCAACATTTATTGAAAAAAGAGAGATGTAATAATTTCCAAACTCACGTTTTTTATTTAACCAAATATTTTGGTTAGCTGGATGTGTAAACCAGCAACTGCTTGCCAACAGTTAGCCACGCAAACTTATAAAAAGGTGATAATATATCAATGTTGTGTTTGTAGCTTTTTTTAGCCCTAAGTGCTTAAATAAATAATTCATCTGGCTTTAAAATGTGAAACCTCATAGATCTGCACAATTCATTTAAATGTGATCAAAACCACAATATGGGTTAATGCATTATTTGAACAGTAGGAGGTGCAATTTTTCCTAAAGGCAAAATATGTTTTATATTGTTATTATTCTGAATGTAATGCTGCATGGATGGCCTACAAATATTTTCCTATGGATTTAATAATATATCTTTGTTTAGTACAGAAAATCACACAATGATCATTTTCAATGTATCCTCAATGATAAAGGGAATAATAATGCAACATGATTAGGGGTGTAACGGTATCTGTTACGGTTCGGACGTCACGGTTCGGCACATGCAGTCACACGGCGAATACGCCTTTTTTTACGAGTGGGAAAAAAGTCTGTCACTCAGGGCAGTATTACACTATATATAATCCAGGGGGCGGTATTGTGCCTAAAAGCCAGTCGCCCGTAAATAACAAATGAAGAACAAGAACAAAACACAACAAAACGAACACAATACATGAAGAAGAAAAGTTAGCTATGGCGAGTTCACACAACACACAGGAGCTAGAAGACCCACCTGCTTCTTTTAAATCAGCTGTTTGGGAACATTTCGGGTTCCCTGTGGACTACAACAATGATGGGGTGCAGGTTGTGGATCGGACGAGGACGGTGTGTCGGCGTTGTTCGACAGCGGTGCGGTATGCTAGTGGTAACACGTCAAACATGCTCCATCACATCTGAGTCAGTCTCAGTCCCCAGCGAGAGGGTTTTCTCCACGGCAGGTGACATAGTTACCATAGTTACCGCCAACAGATCTGCCCTCACTACTGACAACGTAGACAAACTCATCTTTTTGAAGAACAACTTGAAAATAGAGTAAAGCTTGAGTACCTTTTATTTAGGCATAATGGCCTCACACACTCACAAGTTAATTACACATGTTAGACATTGCTCCTAAAGGTACAGATTTTATTTTGTTTTATATTTCCATCCATCCATCTTCTTCCGCTTATCCGTGGTCGGGTCGCGGGGGTAGCAGTTCCAGCAGAGAGCCCCAAACTTCCTTTTCCCTGGCGACATCAACCAGCTCTGACTGGGGGATCCCAAGGCGCTCCCAGGCCAGCGAAGAGATATAATCCCTCCACCTGGTCCTAGGTCTACCCCCTGGTCTCTTCCCAGCTGGACGTGCCTGGAACACCTCTCTAGGGAGGCGCCCAGGTGGCATCCTAACTAGGTGCCCGAACCACCTCAACTGGCTCCTTTCGACGCGAAGGAGGAGCGGCTCAACTCCGAGTCCCTCCCGGATGACCGAACTTCTCACCTTATCCCTAAGGGAGACACCAGCCACCCTGCGGAGAAAACCCATCTCGGCCGCTTGTATCCGCGATCTCGTTCATTGGGTCCTGACCCATCCTTCATGACCGTAGGTGAGGGTAGGAACGAAAATGGCCCGGTAGACAGAGAGCTTTGCCTTCTGGCTCAGCTCCCTTTTCGTCACAACGGTGCGGTAAAGCGACTGCAGTACCGCTCCCGCTGCTCCGATTCTCCGGCCCATCTCATGCTCCATTGTTCCCTCACTCGGGAACAAGACCCCGAGATACTTGAACTCCTTCACTTGGGGTAAGGGGTTCAAGTTTTATATTTATCATTGTATTTATTTTATATTTTGACATCAGGAGATGTTATACAGTTCTGTATTGCCTTTTATTGATTGTGATTTAAACACTTTCTTATTATTTATTTTAATATTTTCAAGACATTCTTTTTAGTTGTACAGCTTATTGAACCTTTTTGTTTGACATCAGCCATTATAAATAATATGGCCATCTGAGTGTGTGTGTTACTGTTTGTGGTTTGTTTTTAACTGTAATACAGTTAATGATTCCAAATGTTAGAGTTCCTTATTTTCATACCAAAACTTGCACTACTGCTAAAAATAAATAACAGCAACAAAAAAAATGCATTTGGGACTTTTTTTTGCTTTTCCTTGTTGTACCGAACCCGTACCGAACCGTGACCCCCAAACCGAGGTATGAACCGAACCGTGACTTCTGTGAACCGTTACACCCCTAAACATGATCAATCCCTTCGATATTGTATCGGGCAAATAATCACAAGTAGTTATTTCTTCCAAATTGTCAAACCCAATATAGTCAGCTTTTTTAAACAGAGCTTTTACACAGAACTATGTATAACTGCAGTATCATTTCACTGAAATAAAAAGAATCACACAGAACAAAATCATCTTTTTTGTATCCTTATAGCACCAGAGTTACTAGATGGTAGTAAGTTTTCGTTAATAATTTAAAGACACCTAAAATGAGTCCAGTTAGTACAGTATTAGATTTAAGTCTAAATGAGCAACAGTCTCATCAGAGTAAAAGTAAAGAAGAATATCGATCCCAGCTTAAGGTATTTGATCATTTTCAATACTTGGTTATACTGTAATAAAAGTATTGAGTCCTAATTTGTTCAAGCAATTCAGAGATGCTAAAGTGTGTAAACTGTCAATCAGATTCTGAGTTGCTGTGAAGCGCATCAGTTCTACAGCAGACTAGATCAAACACTTTTGTGATGTTTCTTACCTCCACGTCCCGTTTTAGCTTCTCCAAAAAGTACTTCTTGTTGTCGTCTCCTATCTGCAGCTTCTGGCCTTCATTCAGGAAGTCGTTGTCTTTAAAAGTGGGGAGTTCTTTAGCCTGGAGAGAGGGGAGGTGTTTGGGTATTAAACAGTAGCAGTACAGAGGATGACTAGAGGTCCCAGAGTACTTTTTTGACACACTTGTACTATACTCAAGTATTTCAATTGGATACTAAATATACATTGAGTCGACTACACTTGAGTTAAATAGTGTACTTTTTTCTCCTCTACATATACAGTGCATCTGTAAAGTATTCATACTTTTTCCACATTTTGTTATTTTACGGCCATATTTCAAAATTGATTAAATTCATTTGTTTTCTCAACATTCGAGACACAATACCCCATAATGACAAAGTGAAAAAGTTTTAAAATAATTTTTGAAATGAATAAAAAATAAAACACTCAAATATAACATGTACATAAGTATTCATACCCTTTACTCAATCCTTTGTTGAAGCACCTTTGGCAGCAATTACAGCCTCAAGTCTTTTTGAGTATGATGCTACAAGCTTGGCACACCTATCTTTGGGCAGTTTCTCCCATCATTCTTTGCAGATCGTCTCAAGCTCCATCAGCTTGGATGGGGAGCGTCGGTGCACAGCCATTTTCCCTGGTAGTTTCAAACATCTTCCATTTTCAAATGATGAAGACCACTGTGCTCGTTGGGACGTTCAATGCTGCAGACATGTCTCTGTACCCTTCCCCAGATCTGTGCCTTGATACATACCTGTCTCTGAGGTCTACAGACAATTCCTTGGACCTCATGACTTGGTTTGTGCTCTGATGTGCACTATCAACAGTGGGACCTCATATAGACAGGTGTGTTCCTTTCTAAGTCATGTCCAATCTATTTAATTTACCACAGGTGAACTCCAGTCAAGTTATAGAAACATCTCAAGGATGACCAGTGGAAACGGGATGCACCTGAGCTCAATTTTCAGTGCCAAAGCAAAGGGTGTGAATACTTATGTACATGTGATATTTCATTTGATTATTTTTAACACGTTTGCAAAATATTCTTTAAAAACGTTTTCACTTTGTCATTATGGGGTATCATGTATGGAATATTGAGAAACAAAATGAATTGAATCCATTTTGAAATAAGGCTGTAACATAACAAAATGTGAAAAAAGTCAAGGGGTATGAATACTTTCCGGATGCACTGTATTTAACACTCATAGTAGCTACTTTTCATGTATGAAAGCATGTGATGTGGTGCAGGAGTGTAATCTTTAATTAACACAGTATTTCAAAAAGGTAACTAAAATTGACTCCACATTTACAAACTCCAACATAAAGAAATATGACATGTATAGTTTAGTGATGATTACAACATATTCATATTCAATAACACTTTAAAAAAAGAGCCATTGTGCATACCGAGTACTTTTGACAGAAAATACTTCTGTACGTGACACTTTCAACTCAGGACTTTTACTTGTAAGTGAGTATTTTAATACCATATTAATTCTACTTCTACTTAAGTAAAGGATCTAAGTACTTCTTCCTCCACTGAGTAGTACACACTGATCATATGAGGCCAGTGCAAAAGCTACTACTAGAATCCATCTGCATTCTGCATACTTAAACATGCTTCATTTAGCAGTCATTTGGCAGGTTTGCCTCTGGGGTAAGCTAAGGGCGTTTATTTTTGTCTCATCAGCTGCCGTCACTGCACAGAAATAAAACTTACCTTCTCCTTGTCGCTCGCTTCCCTTGAGACCGTAGAACCCTGAAAAATGAGGGAAAATAAGAATGAAAATAGAATAAATTCAAAGCAGCTAAAGATAGATCAAAGGCCTAGTTGGCATATTACACACAGCGGCTCTCTCACTGTCAATATTTAAAAGGTAAGGTGTTTTTTTTTCTCCAGAGGATACAGGAGAGGAGGCTTAGGTTGCGGTCGGATAGTTTAAAAATCAGCTCCTACGTTCTAACCCTATCTCCTATTCCTTGACCTCTGAGTGAAACGTCACAGGGTTAAGGGATAGTGGATAGGAGAATTCAAAAGGACTTAGGAGAAGAGACTGCGGTACTTTAGAGAATCCAAATGCACTTTCACTATCCGACGTGTTTATGATGCGCCAGCGGACGTCATTTTGTGCGTCTGCTGCTGTGGGGAAACTATGGAAACTACAGTTTTCTATACAACGGACTACAACATGGATGTTTAATAAGAACGACGGACTCATCTAGAGACTCTGCACCGTGCTCTGATGCTGTTGCTTTGCTTTTTGAATGTGGACAACAGAGAAACATATTCTTCATGACCAAAGTTGGAATTGAAATAAAAAAGGAAAGTGAAACTTATGCTCGTCACCCTCTCCCTCCGGTCCACATTAATACAAATGATCCCAATACGTATGATTGTATGAACTATGAAAATATCTTAAAATCAATACAAATGTATTTATTATAAACGTTAGTCTTTAACATCTATCACTGTGTATATCACCATTCAAACATCTTTTAAAAGTTGAACAAACACAGCTCAGTGAAATGTTGACTTTATTTGATCATTTCAGTAAAAACTAACGTTCATATTTCTCCTTTTGATTATAATACTGATGAACGTTCAAAACAAAGCACTTTGGCAACTTACCACATACGTTTTAAAATGCTTAATAAGCACCGTAACTTTCATGATAGAATTTCTCCGTCATAATCGTGTTTCCGTGAACGGCCGACTGTTGTTTGACGCAAATGCTGCGGCTACAATGCATTGTGGGGCAGCATTTTCTCCTCTCCTTTCGGTAAGGGAGGTCCAGTGGTTCCTAAGCTAAAGGAGGTTATAAAGGAAGTTTGAAACCTCCTTTCCTATCATTCTAGAGAATTCGAACGGCACTTATCATGGCTGCCACTGAGGGACTTCCGGGTCATTTCACTCCGTTAGGAAGGTTCCTAAGATAAATGGACTATTCGACTGCAGCCTTAGGCTTTGAAGGAGCTTTTTAACCTGTTAAGCCCCAAGCCTGTTTTTAAGGTCTCAGGCTCGAAAATGACATTCCCAGAACAAATGACTATATCTTCACTTCTAATAGGGTTAAATTAATAATAATTAATAATTTTCTGTAAGTCTTCACAAGGTTTTCACACACTGTTGCTGGTATTTTGGCCCATTCCTCCATGCAGATCTCCTCTAGAGCAGTGATGTGTTGGGGCTGTCGCTCGGCAACACAGACTTTCAACTCCCTCCAAAGATGTTCTATGGGGTTGAGATCTGGAGACTGGCTAGGCCACTCCAGGACCTTGAAATGCTTCTTACGAAGCCACTCCTTCGTTGCCCGGGCGGTGTGTTTGGGATCATTGTCATGCTGAAAGACCCAGCCACGTTTCATCTTCAAGGCCCTTGCTGATGGAAGGAGGTTGTCACTCAAAATGTCACTCACCCCACGGTTTCCTTTACACGGATCAGTCGTCCTGGTCCCTTTGCAGAAAAACAGCCCCAAAGCATGATGTTTCCACCCCCATGTTTCACAGTAGGTATGGTGTTCTTTGGATGCAACTCGGCATTCTTTCTCCTCCAAACACGTCTAGTTTTTATCAAAAAGTTCTATTTTGGTTTCATCTGACCATATGACATTCTCCCAATCCTCTTCTGGATCATCTAAATGCTCTCTAGCAAACCTCAGACGGGCCTGGACATGTACTGGCTTAAGCAGGGGGACACGTCTGGCACTGCAGGATTTGAGTCCCTGGCGGCGTAGTGTGTTACTGATGGTAGCCTTTGTTACTTTGGTCCCAGCTCTCTGCAGGTCATTGACTAGGTCCCCTCGTGTGTTTCTGGGATTTTTGCTCACCGTTCTTGTGATCATTTTGACCCCACAGGGTGAGATCTTGCGTGGAGCCCCAGATCGAGGGAGATTATCAGTGGTCTTGTATGTCTTCCATTCCACACTTGATTTCTTCACAGCAAGCTGCTTACCTATTGCAGATTCAGTCTTCCCAGCCTGGTGCAGGTCTACAATTTTGTTTCTTGTGTCCCTTGACAGCTCTTTGGTCTTGGCCATAGTGGAGTTTGGAGTGTGATTGTTTGAGGTTGTGGACAGGTGTATTTTATACTGATAACGAGTTCAAACAGGTGCCATTAATACAGTTAACAAGTGGAGGACAGAGGAGGCTCTTAAAGAAGAAGTTACAGGTCTGTGAGAGCCAGAAATCGTGTTTGTTTGTAGGTGACCAAATACTTTACCGAGGAATGTACCAATTAATTCATTAAAAAATCCTACAATGTGATTTCCTGGATTCTTTCCCCCCATTCTGTCTCTCATAGTTGAAGTGTACCGAGGATGAAAATTACAGGCCTCTCATCTTTTTAAGTGGGAGAACTTGCACAATTGGTGGCTGACGAAATACTTTTTTGCCCCAATGTAGATGTTTTTATTTTAATGTAAATTCAGATTGAACATAGTAAACACATTTTAAATGATGATGTCTGTCGAAAAGAAACATTGTTTATAGTGAAAACCACCGGGATCTGAGACTAAAAGCTTTAGGAATCCAAACTATAACATAATAAGTACCCTGTATCAAGATTGATGCAAAACAAGTGAAATTTGACCTTTTTGAGAGGATTAGAAAAAAAATAACACTTCTGGGATCATTTTCCATATCTCTGGCCCCCCTCGGTCGATTTTGTTGATTGACACCTCTTTTTAACCGTTAGAGCCAATGCAATGGAGAGGGAAGTTCCTAAAATCCATCTAAACATTACCCATTGGTGAATGAGTGATGCGCAGACAGAATGCCCAAAACCGGAAGCTGTCATACACTCTTGTAGCAGCTAATATGAAATCTCCGTTATTGACATAAATATGAAGATGGATTATCAGTAATCATTTCAAAGGGACACAGACACATTGGATTAACCATTGGATTAACCTTCAGCAGCGTTTTATGCGTTGTAATGCCATTGCACACAACTTTTGATCAGAAAACAGCAACGGTAAGACTCCCGTAAAGCTACGTTGTGTTGTCTGGATTTGCTTCCCCTGCCGCGAGTTTTGGTCGCTCAGTGATGATACTAATACTTCTAGAATCTGTGGAATCTGATATCTTGTTTGTGCAGATCCGTAAGTAAGTAATAAAGTATTTCTACCGTGAGTTCTGTGCTAAGTGTGTTAGCATTTTTTCGCTCAGGGCTAATTCAGAGGCTTGTTATTACCCTTGTGTTTCGTTTAGCTACAAATGGTTAATGTTGTCTGATAGTTGAGTTTCTTCCTGTTAAGTGGGTATGACACATTCATAGTTTATTAAATGTTAAGAAGCCCTCAGACCAGGCCCGGCGTCATGGGCGGGCCCCATGGGGCCGGGCCCGCCCATCCAGGATTTGGGCCCGCTGTTTTAATCAGGGCTGAATACAACATTTTAATTGATTTATTATTATGCTTATTGTTGTTATTTGTAGGGCTTTGTCCTAATATTTATTTTTGTTTTAAACTATGTTGAAAGATTGGTTTAATATCATTTTTCTTATTTTGCTATGAAATTCTGAATGAGGCTGCGAGCGAGACTGTTTTTTCGCTGTGTCGTGTGAGTTTTTGAGTGAGATGCGGCACAGCAGCCTGTCAGTTTACTCTTGCTAGGTTAGTTTGGCTATTATCATTTATATTTATCTGCAACAATGGATATCAGGAAGTGGTTCACGAAAGGAATATGGCAACTCAGCACCAGATGCAGCAGGCACATTAGAAGAAATCAGTTGCGTTACCAACGAGCTAGCAAGCCAGCCAGGGACAAGGGAGGCTGGCAATCAATTATATTTTGAAGAGAAATTGACTCTCAAGCCGGCTCTCTCACAAACTGCTCTGTGCGCAAGCAGACCGCTGCACACGCTCTCTGCCTCGCTCAATCTCTCTCCCTTTCTCTCTATCGCTCCACCCTGTGTGCGCTCCTCAAGTTTGCCTGCGTGCTTGCCCAAGTTGGCACAGCGTTACAAATGTGCCACAAAACCAACCAATAATAAGACCGTCAACAGCCTTATGGCAACCTAACCTAAAACCCCTCTCTTCTCTTCCTTTGTATTGTGATAGGATTCGAACTGTAACTGGAAACTGCTTTACTGAAACACCCGTCAGTCATGTTGGAGTGACAGCAGGTGTTCTGATATATATATTTAAGTTTTTTTTTTTTTTTTTTTTTTCACTTAAATTTTTATTGACATTTTTATAAACATACAAAACCACATACAGTTCAGTATACACTTGAATTAGAGACTCATTGAAGAAGAAAAAAGAAAATACAAATAATAATAAAAACAAGCAAACAGTGACATGGAAGCTTTCTATCCTATTTTAATGCAACATCATGGTCTGGTTCCAACTCTCAATTTGTGGTGTCGTTCATTTTTCTTTTATATTCAACCCATTTTTCCCATTTGGACTCAAATTTCCCTTCAAATTTCCCTTCCTGGATCAATATGTGTGTGAATCTCTCCATATCAAATATTTCCTGTATTACTCCCAGCCATTGCTCCTTCGTAGGTGGATTTGCTTTGTACCATGCTCTGGTAATTGTTTTCTTGCTGGCAGCCAGCAGCACCTTAATCAGGTATCTGTCCCCACCCTGTGTGTTTTCCTGCACCAGATTCCCCAAGTATAACATCAGGCCGGTCTTAGGAACCTCATAACCTAATATCCCCTTCAACACTCCCCACACTTCCTCCCAGTATCCCTTCATCTTTTGGCATTTAAAAAAAATGTGTGTGTGGTCTGCCCCCACCTCGCCGCATTACCTCCAACATGCGTTCTGTTCCGGGGCATACCTCCCTTTTATCTTTGGGGTTATGAAGTATCTGATTATGTTTTTCCACCCAAATTCCCTCCATACCCTTGACCCAGTAGTTGAATGCTGCACTCTACATACATTATACCATTCTTCCTCTGTCATATCAATCCCGAGTTCTTTCTCCCACTTTTCTTTTATATATAGAGTTGAATTCCCCCTACTCTCCAACAGAGCTTGATATAGAGCTGAAATCACCCTGGCTTTCTTCCCTTCATATGCTTCAATCATGACCTTAATTACCCCATTTTGTTTAGTGTTTTTATCCATTTTTATTTCCTTTATATAATAGTCTCTCACCTGTAAGTATCTAAAATGGTCACCCCTTTCCAGATCGAACTTATCTCTTAGATATTGAAAACTCTGCATTTCCCCTTTTTCCACCATCCTACATATTGCTGTGATGCCCCCTCGGGCCCATCGCTTAAAACCTGCATCTTCTTTTCCCGGCTGGAATTTATTATCATTTGTTATCCATCTCAAAATCTTTGTCTGTTTTCCTATTTTGTATCTCTTTATTACCGTGTTCCAAGTGTTTAAAGTGAATTTTGTGATTGGGTCTAATACGTTTTCCTGTGTCCTGAATAATTCTTTATCCCCGAGTAGTTTTTGAATCTGGTTGTTTTCCCCATTTGTTTCGATGTCCTTCCATTTAGCTACGTATTCCATATTACACCAGCATGCCACTGTTCTGATTTGTGCTGCATAATAATAATCCTGGAAACTCGGCACTGCCAATCCTCCTCTCCCTTTGGGTAGCTGCAGTGTTGCAAGCCTAATCCTGGGCCTTTCCCCCCCCAAATAAACCTTGAAATCCATTTATCCCATTCCATAAATTGACTTTGTGGAATAGATATAGGTAGTGATTGGTAAAGGTACAGTAGCCTAGGCAGTATATTCATTTTAACTATTTCAATCCTTGAACTAAGGTCTAAGGTCTGTATTGTCCACCTACATAAATCCCTCTTGATATTCTGATTGATCTGCGTATAATTTGCATTGTATAATTTGTCTAATCCTTTTGTGATGTTAACCCCTAAATATGTAATTGTATCCATGTCCCATCTAATTCTGTATTTGTCTTTGATCTCTGGTGTTGGTGTGTAGTTTAGTGCTAAAATCTGTGTCTTTGTCACGTTTAGTTTGTACCCCGAGTATTGTCCATATTCCTCCAGTAAATCCATCAGTATCGGGAAGCCCACGTCTGGTTGCCCCATATATGCTATCAAGTCGTCCGCAAATAGTCCCAATTTGTGTTCTAAACCTCCTGCCTCAACCCCCTTTATATTCTGGTTCTGTCTAATTGCTTGGGCCAATGGTTCGATGAAGATATCAAAAAGTGTTGGGGAGAGACAGCAGCCCTGTCTTGTCGACCTCTCTAATTTAATCCGATCCGTCAGACTACCGTTCACTTTCACTCTAGCTGTTGGTTCATGATACAATGATTTTATACATTTGATTGACTTTTCATTAAATCCAAACTTTTCTAAGACATTATACAAATAGACCCAGTTCACACTATCAAAAGCTTTTTCTGCATCTATACTCACTAAAATTGCACTGTCTCCCCTCCTTTGGGCCTCCTCCACTATATGAATTGTTTTCCTTATATTATCTTGTGTCTGTCTCCCTCTAATAAAACCAGTCTGGTCCTCATCTATAATGTCGGGCATGAATGTCTCAAATCTTTTCGAAATGATGGACGTATACATTTTGTAGTCTACATTAAGTATGGATATTGGTCTAAAGCTACTACATAATTCTTTATCCTTGCCTTCCTTGGGAATTGTAGTAATGATAGCCTCTTTCCATGACGGGGGAGTTTGGTTCTCTTTCATAGTATAGTTAAATGATGCCCACAGTAAGGGGCTTAATTCCGATTTGAATATCTTATAAAATTCGGATGGCAGCCCGTCGCTGCCTGGTGACTTGCTATTTTTCATTCTACTAATTGCATCCCCCATCTCTTTTTCTGTAATATCTGAGTTCAATAACCTATTCTGTTCTTCTCCTATCGATGGTAGGTCCAGCCCCTCTAAAAATGCCTTCATACTCTCTTCCTCTGCTGCAGTTGGTTGTGCGTATAGTGTCCTATAATAATCCTCAAATGCTCTCTCTATGTCCTCCGGCTCTCTTAGTAACTCATTGGTTTTAGGATTCCTAATCTTATGTATAGTGTTTAATGTTTGTTGTGCCCTTATCTTTCTAGCCAATAATCTAGTTGCTTTGGGCCCCCCTTCATAATATGCCTGCTTTACAAACCTAGCTTTCTTCTCTACCTCTATTAATAATATATTTTCTATCTTCCCTCTAATGTCCTTAACCTTCCTAAGTGTCTCTGGGTCATTTGTATTTTTATGTTGCCTCTCTAATTCTTTTAGTTGCCCAGTTACATTTTGATAGAGTTCCAGTCTGGTTCTCTTAAGGTGTGCCGTTTGTGCTATTAGTTTCCCCCTTAATACTGCCTTTAGTGCATCCCACAGAATTGTTGGGTCTACTTCCCCATTATCATTTTCCTCCTTATATCTGATTATCTCTCTCTTTATTTCTTCCACTAACCCCTTATTGTTTAATAGACCCACATTCAATCTCCAGACGGTGTTCTTCTTCCTACCATTTAGATTCAATGTTAGATATATTGCACTATGGTCAGACAGGTCTGTAACACCTATTCTACAGTCTTCTACTCTATATTTATCTCCCTTTGACATAAAAAAGTAATCTATCCTAGAATAGACTGAGTGTGCGTGTGAGTAGTGTGTGTAGTCTCTATCTAGTGTGTGTATATCTCTCCATATATCTGTGATTCCTAGTTCCTTCAGTTGTATGTTCATGTATCTGACAATATGCGTCCTAGCCTTCCTTGTACTTGTTGTATCTAAATCATAGTTTAGTACCACATTGAAGTCCCCCCCCGCAAATCAGGATTCCTTCCATTTCCACAGCTATGATATCAAACAATTCCTTAAAAAAAGTCTTATCGCTGTCCGGTGGGGCGTAAACATTAATTAGTGTAACCATTTGTCCTTCCATTTTCCCCTTGATCACCACATACCTCCCCTCTCTGTCATATATTTCTTTGTTTATTTCAAATTTTACTGAGTTCCCAATTAGTGTAGCCACCCCTCTCCTACCTTGTTTAAATGAACTATAAAATGTGTTGTTATATCCATACCTTTTCAGTTTTTCATGTTCTTGTACTGATAGATGAGTTTCTTGTAATAAGATAACCTGCATCTCCTCCTTTCTAAATTTGGTTAATACTTTCCCCCTTTTAATCGGATTGTTCAAACCATTGACATTTAACGACACCATTTTGATTCCCCTATGTTGCATTATATTTCCCTTCAAAGCATCTTTTCGTTCCCTCCATGTCACAAAACACAATATATATAGTAGCAGCAACCGCTAAGCTAAACAAATACAAATTAAACACCAGAACTTGGTCTTCCAAGGTTTTCGGGGGTTTCAAAGATATCCCCCTTTCCCCCGCTGGTGGGTGGAAGGTAAGGCCTCTCCTAGTGAGAGGGCCCCCCCTAGTGGCGGAGATCTCTCCTGTGGCTGATCTCCCAAGCTCACTATAATTGTCCAGCGTGTGGTTTAAACTCCGGAGCTCCCGGCCGGAACTTTGTGAACATTTTCCATATAGTCTTTAAACCCCTGGTCTCTGTATTGGCGATGGAGGTGATTCTATGTTTCTAGTGAATTAGCACTTCTTTAAATTAGTCCGAATCAAATCGTAAAATGTTATAGATAAATAATTCCCCAGCCTGCATACATGTCCTTTTATAAAAACATATAACAATCCTTCTTACTCACCCACTGCAGTGTTTCAAAGGTCTTTTCGGGGCACAAAATAAAAGGCTATAGCATTTAAATTATAAGTAATTTGGTTAAATCTGTTTGTGTCTGTGCTCTGTCCTTTTCTGATCGCCGTGGCCCGTCACCTCTCATCCTTCTGTCTTTTCAACGCCGTATCTTGTTCCCTCATAGACTACTCATCAACACCCTCGATACGGTGCCGGTCTTCCCTCACTCCCATCTCGTTGTTGTCTCCCCGCTCTCGTCTCCGAAGTCTGGTCCACTTGCGCGCTGCCTCCAGTCTCTGCAGCAGCGTAGGTCTCTCTACTCCCGGGTCCGGCACCTGCCAGCCTCTCTGCCGCATCGCCCTCGCCGCGTCCTGAGCACTCTTATACACTATTGTTCCTTCGTTCCAGTAAACCCTCAGTGTGTCCATTGGAGATTGAAAACGAAACCCCTTATCTTTGAGAATTCTCTTGAGCCCCGCATATTTCCGACGTTTAACCGCCACCTCAGAAGAATAATCTTGGTCGAATGTCACTCTCCGTCCCTTCACTTCCATCTCCGTTCGCCAGGCCGTCTTAATGACGTTCTCCTTGACCTCGAACCTCAAGAAGTTGACAATAATGGCTCTTGGGGGTTTGTCTGGTTGTGGTTTTGGAGCAGGTGCCCTGTGCGCCGTTTGAATCTCCAATTTAATATCCTCCGACATTCCCAGCTCCTTGTGAATGAACCTGTCGACGTACTCGGAGACCGAGTCTCCCTCTATTCCCTCCTTCAACCCCCAGATTCGTATATTATTTCTTCTCGACCTCCCTTCTATGTCGGACAGCTTATCTTGGAGCTTGGTTTGTTGTTCAAGAGAGGCCATAATAATGTCCTGGACGTCGGTACTCCACTCCTCGACCCCAGCCGTACGCTCTTCTAGGATCTCCATATCCTTCTTTTGGGCCCGCATCTCCGCCTCAGCGGTCTCGAATTTTCTATTTGTTTCCTCTCTGAAGCTATCAAGCCCTTGCTTCATATCTTCTCCGTGTTTGTCCATATGTTCTCTCAGTTGTCCCATTTCTTCACGTACTCCTCTTAGATTTTCTTCCATCCGGCTGCCAATTTGATCCAGTTTAGCATCCATGTTGTGCTGGGCTTTCTCGAGTTTATCCCGCATGGCATCTAAGGAAGTCTGCAGCGCCGACACCCAGCTAGGTTGCTCGTCGTTGCTAGCTATAGCGTTAGCCATTAGCGGCTGACTGTGTTCCGTCTGGACCTGCATCTCTCCCAGCTGTTTTTCGGCTTTTTCTCCGTTCCTTTCTTATTTACTAATTTGCTCATGACCTATTCTTCCAACTTCGAATCACATTTATCGGGGTTTTCTTCCTTTTTTAACTTATTTGGCCGGGAGCTCCTCTTCTTAGCCGCTTATCGCCTCATGTGTAAACCGGAAGTCCCCATATATTTAAGTTTTAAATAAATAAAAGACAGAAAAAGGTGTGATGGAAACTTCTGAAGCAATGGAGACAAAACTCAGAGACACGAGGAGAGCTGGAACTTTGATGGCAAACACTGGCGGTTTATTTGGAGCTTCGGCCGGAGAATTCACAAGACGTGTCGTGTGCCAGGAGGTGACACAGAGGATGCCAAACCAATTCAAGAACTCTTCTGTAGTTCGAGGTTTTAACTAGTTCGGAGTGTAATAATCATCATTCTTCATCAGTGAGACTAAACAATTATGGACCCTGAATCTAACTAGAGCTCTCGTCCATAGGAAAGAATGTGCGGCAGGGAACCTACGTCCCTGAACAGTGAACTACCTCATAGCAGTGTTGTAGTCAAGTCACCAATTCACGAGTCCAAGTCACTCTCGAGTCACCACTCTTCGAGTCCGAGTCCAAGTCCGAGTCACCAAGTGAGAGTCGTAGTCGAGTCCGAGTCCCCCAAGGAGTGTCCGAGTCGAGTCTGAGTCATCATTACCTGTGTTCGAGTCCGAGTCCAAGTCCGAGTCACCTAAGAAGAGTCCAAGTCAAGTCCGAGTCACAAGTCTTCATGAATTAATCTTCGTGGATATATGTGTTGAAATGTAGCTGCTCCTCTACATTGCTTTTATCCTGTCATGTTATACTAATCTGTCTATTGAACTGCTGTGAAGCGAGTTTGGCTACAATTCTTGTAATAGGTGCTATACAAATATAAAGCTTATTACTAATATTAAATATATAAATAAACTATATTTAAAAAGGAGTTAGCTTTTAGAGAAGTGATTATATTTGTATGCCAATATTTTCCTATGGTAAAGTTTTCGTTTTTCACTTTTATTTTGATAGTAATAAGATCGGGACTCTTATTTTGAAGGAACTTTTACCAGTGAAATTGGTTTACTGATAAAGATTTAGCCCCAGAAAGCACATGGCTAATGATGTCATTCTGCATGTTAAGTAGCCATGTGCTTTCGTGTTAGGCTGAATCTTTATTTATTGATTAGATCACGTTACTCTGATGATAGTGTTCAAGGCAGCCTATATGTCTGAACTCGATCCTTAGAGTAATGTGTTCTCTTCAATATCGTTTCCACATAACGAGCAATCCAATGTGGAAGCAGAATGTGTGAAAGCATACAGCACAATGCGGGGTGTGTCTCTAGACATCTTTAGACTGGAATAGCGGGGCCCAGTACTTGAACTCGCCTCGCAGGTGCACAGCACACGCAAGGATAGAGGACATCAGACTCTAGAGAAAATTTGCTCGAGTCCAAGTCGGAGTGTCAATGTACGAGTCGAGTCCAAGTCATCGTGCACGAGAATTCACAAGTCCAAGTCCGAGTCATGTCAATCAGTGCGCGAGTCCGAGTAGAGTCACGAGTCCCGAAAAATCGGCGAGTCCTGGACTCGAGTACTCCATCTCTGCCTCATGGCGGCTTGTGCTCTGTCATAGACTGGCAACAACAATGCGTCAAAGCTGCCCCTCCTTAAAGGAAGGCTCCAGTCATTAGATAGTTAATAAAAACGTCAGTATTTAGTGAAACATTATGTTTAAACCATACCCTGAAGAAATCAGCGATATTCCCCGGTAAATAATGATTTTATAGCTCTTTTTTTATCAAAACCTGTATATTCCGTCAGGCAGCTGCCATTTAGGCCATTTTCAGTATGGTCACATGATCCGCAAAACTAGGTTGTGACGTCATCTATGCGTTCACTTTGTAAACACATGAACAGCTCATTCGACGAAAACATGGCGGAGTATTTGAGTTCGGACTCGTCAGCCGAGGAAGAAGTTTAGAAAAATAAAGTCCAGGCCGACTTACTTTGGATGGAATGAATACCTATAGTGATAATTCAAATACAACTGTAAAAATATTAAAAAACATACTCTGTTATCCTCTTAGTCCCCACGGACCCGGTTCCGGGGCCGAAATCGCGTCATTTGCAGGAAACAACGTCAAAGGAACCTTAATATTTAATAAACTATGAATATTTTATATCCATATAACGGGAAAAAAACAAATTTAACTGATCTTTTTCATTTTTTTCTTCAAAAAAAACACCCAATGCTAACAGTGAGCCTCTGAATTAGCCCCGAGCGAAAAATGTTAACGTATTACTGCACCGAAAATCACTCCTAGCTCCCTTATTACTTATCCTAGCTGCACATCCAACACATCGTTTATGATCGTAAAGACACAGAATCTAACGGTGCTCACCTCACCACTGAAAGATACAAACTCGCGACGTTATCAACAAAAACGTACATCAAAACAAGTCGCGCTAGGTACTAACATGCGCTAGGCTAACATGGCTTACCTTCATCTTTGCCTGGACTAAACCAGTGGCGGCGCCAGAGATTTTCTCTAGGGGGTGCTGTGGGGTAGCTTGACGTTTCATAGAGGGTGCTCAAACATTAAGGGTTTCCCATTAATGCACCAGCGCTACAGTTGAATTTTCTACTGCAACACTCCCCACACGCACACACAGTGTACCCGCGACTGTTACAATGAAGGCTCGATAATCAGCTCACGGCATATAGGTGTAAGCAGGGGTAAAGTGCTATTTTTACAAGTGGGGGGTGGACCTCACCTCCTCTAGGGGGGTCCTGACCTCCTCTAGTGGGGTCCGGGGGCATGTTTCCCCTGGGAAGATTTTTTTAAATATTGAAGTTAAAAGCATCAATCTGGTGCACTTTGAGAGCAACATTAAGAGATCTATGGATACATCTCTCAACATCCATATGACACAGAACTGTAAACAGATTTTCTCTTTCTTTATAGATATTTTACAAATCACACACCCTTTTAACCTGTTAAGCCCTGTTTTTTTTTTTCATGACACTGTGTCTCAGGGCATTTTAATATTTAAAATCCTATTAATGTGTTATACCAGATTAACGAGAAGAATCTCAGCTAACTGACGATATGAATCATTTTTACTGAAACAAAACACAAGTCTCACAAGAAGCGTTAGCATTAGCCCTTAGCTAAAACGGGCAGATGCTACTTCCGGTGCTAACTAGCAAAAACGATCTTTAAAACTTAATATTTTCTGCACAAACTACATACCATCTGAAAGCTGATATTCCACAGATTATTTTGTTATATGTATCATCACTGAAGGACACAAACTCACTGAGCTAGCAGCCAGAACAGAGAAGAAAAAAAACAACAGTTTTCAAAAACATAACAATAATTATGTCTTACCGTTGCTGTTTTGTGATCAAAGCTCGTGTTCAAGGGAATAAAAACGCTGCTTAAGGTTAATCCAATGTCTCTTAGTCACTTTAGACTTGTTTCTGATAATCTATCATTACATTCATGGCAGCAGAGTAGGTATAAAGTTTCGCAGTCCCAAGCTAATGCTGTCTCACGTGCTGTTTACGCAAACCTCTCTCTACTTGACGTAAGTGTTTAGCGGGACTTACTAACTGCCACTCGATTCTATTGGCTCTAACGGTTCAGAAAAGGTGTTAATCACCCAAATCGACCAATGGGTTCCAAAGATATGATCCTGCGTAGTATAAACTACGCCCGCTCCGGCTCCATTACGCAGCAGGAGAGCACCGCAGCAGGAGAGCGCCGCAGCAGGAGAGCGCCACAGCAGGAGAGCACCACAGCAGGAGAGCACCACAGCAAGACAGCACCACAGCACGCAGCGACGATAGCAGGTAACAGGTAACAGAGCACATTTCAAGGACGTTGATTTCTTTGCTTTTAGATCTTTTTCTTGTGTATCTTCTTGTGTTTACTTATTTATTTGGTGTAATATTATTCATTTATAGTCCAATATTATCCTATTATATATTACTTTTGTGTTTGGTGGAACTGCATCACAGTGTTAGCTTAGCCAAGAAGCTACAGGAATGATTAGGCAAAATGCTAAATAATGTTACTTGTCTTTTTGGAGTTACATTTTCTAAATGAATGGCCAGTGAATGAATATACATGTGTTTACTTATTTATTTGGTGTAATATTATTCATCTATAGTCCAATATTAGGTATAAGCCAGTGAATTAATCTAATGTCTTTGTTTTTCCTCATTTGTTTTCAGTGATGCAGTTGAGTTTGAAATGGCTTCTGGACCCCCATCTGCCACTCAGCCTGTCTCAACAACGCCACGACCATCCACCCAGCCATCCCCACCCTCACATCCACAGCCATCTACTTCCACTCAGCCTGCCTCAACAAAGCCACGACCATCCACCCAGCCATCCCCACCCTCACATCCACAGCCGTCTACTTTCACTCAGCCTGCCTCAACAAAGCCACGACCATCCACCCAGCCATCCCCACCCTCGCATCCATCAACGTCTGCTTCCACTCAGCTAAGGGTGAAGACACCTGTGTACTGCAGGAAGTGACAGGTCCCTCTGTGCTTCACTGTCAAAAAGAACTGTTTCAGGGAGTGGCACGACCTAAATACTGGAACATTCAGGTAGGTATAAAGTTCAGGTAGGTATAACGTTTTGTGTTTATTTAAAAAAAAAAAATACTTGTTTTTATATACCTAGTGTGATTTTATTGTATAGTACGTTGGTAAAATGTTTGTTTTTACATTCCTATAGTGTGTTGGTAAAATGTTTGAAGTAAATCTGCCCCAGTTGGAGTCAAATGTTACCGGTTTTTTGTATTGTGCAAGTACACCTACACACACTGACCTACAGTGTAGTTTTATTGTATAGTGTGTTGGTACAGTTACATTTACACACCTACACATACCCACACAGCTACACTTACACACCTACACACCTACAATTACACACACCTACACACAAATATTTAAAAAAATATATATATATTTTTTTTAAATATTTTTTTGTTTTGGGTGGAATGAATACCTATAGTGATGATTCAATGTAATACAATGATTTTTATAGTCTGGTACCTGAAAAAGGTCAAATGGCACGGATGGAACCAAATGTGCCCAAAGCTTATTCCACCTGGACTTTATTTTCATAAACCTCTCTAAAAAAGTCAAATGTCACTTGTTTTGCCTCAATCTTGATACAGGGTACTTCTTATGTTATACTTTGGATTCCTAAAGCTTTTAGGCTACTAACCCATCATTCAAGGTTGGTCTTCACTATAAGTAATGGGTTTTCTTTAGGCGGAGACAGGAATTTACATTTTTTTGCTATGTTCTATCTGAATTTACTCTGATACAGACAAATCTATATTTATTCTGACACTTCTACATCCAACTCACAGATGTAACCTTGCTTTGATGACAAAAGTTATTCATATAAACCTTTTAGATATGAAGTTAGTCATTTGTTCTGGGAATGTCATTTTCGAGCCTGAAAAACAGGTTCGGGGTTTAACAGATTAAAACAAACCGTTTGAGACCCACTGAGATAACTAGACTAAAGTTAACTATCTAAACACTGAGAGCCCTTTACTTAACCTGAGGTTATCTGAGACTCTCAGTCTGACAGGAGAGAGTTCTCCCTCCACCTTGTTGTTGAAAAAGCTCCTTATATCCGTTAGCTTGGCTAGCTAGCACCAGATGCTAACCACAACGATCTCCGGTAGATACCCACCGGTGCGCGAGGTGAGCTCTCTCTCTCTCGCTCGCGCACGCACGCACACAAAATGGCTCGTGCCACACACGCACACACACAGAGCTTGAATGAAACACAGAGACCAGAGAAGCTACTTGTAGGCTACTCACGACGCTAGGCTATTATGTGCAGAATCCCTCTCGCTTTCAGGTGGTTTTGATTGAGTGCCCACACGTGGACGTTTAAGGACTAAAAAACGATCCATCTTTCACTTTGCTGTTAGCTAGAGCACCAAATGATTTGCTAACAGGAAGTCACTCAAGTGTCAAAGTAATTTAGCCTATGGGTAGGTCAAAAATCGAATGGGTGCTGGCCATTGGTCTAATCATATCACCTGTGTTGGCTTTATGTTTTTGGTCAAAAATGTGTTTGTTTCACATTTGCATTGATGTAATCAATAATGTTTCTAATTTAATAAAAATAATAATAATAATTTTCAAAGAAAAAGAAAACATTTCTTGGGGGTGCTTAGGGGGTGCTTTGGCAATCCTGGGGGGTGCTTCAGCACCCCCTAGCTCCCCCCTGGTGCCGCCCCTGGTCTAAACTGGTCTTCAATGGCATTACAACGATAAAAACGATGATGTAGTTCATCCATAGGTTAATATCCAATGGGGCTGTGTCCCCTTTGAAATGTTCTGATAATCTATAAGCAATAAAACTGCAATTCCGTTATCTGCTGTCCGCTCTGTGCTCCGGGTCCTACCAATTCCTGCTTCCTTACGTAGTAAACAATAAGTAAAGTCTGCTGCGTAATGTGCTTACGCTGGCTGGCATTGCACTGCATCCCAATTAAGTAATGGTTGATTAATAAATCCCATTTTATGTTTCATCATACTCTCAGAGTAGTCGTCCGGAAACTTGAAATGTTCGCTGCATACATGCGCCTGTGGATCTTTCGGTTCGGGCCGAGCACATTTTGCTAGCCACTGCCTCCGAACGTACTTCCTACGCTTACCCGTTGGCAATAGATGGAACCGAGCATTCCGTGGATTGTTCCTATCCGAATTGTGGCAATGTTTCGCGATACAATGAGGCATATTTCTATAGAAGAGAGAGTAACTAGAGTAAACAACATGAACAAAGCACATACGTCAATTTGTCCTCGACACCAAACGCATAGTTCACGTCACTTCCGGTAAAATAAGTCATGTGACTCGTCAAAATGGCGCCGCCCACAGGGTTGATGTTATTTCGGTAATTAATCAGCTTAAAATCACTGAAAAAAAAAATGACTGGCGGAGACTGGTCTGTTTTATCGGATGATAATTATTTAAAAATGCGTGTCATGAGCATTGCCTCCCTTTAAGAGAGATAGCAGCAATACCCAAGGCCGTAGACCTATGCCATGGGAAAGGAGACAGTGAGAGGAGAAAACGGTGAATTGTGTCAAAGGTTGAATACCTAAGCAAATTATTCCATAACGAAAGTGGAATCAGCAAATATTTGGTATTCCGCTTAAATTGCACATTCCAGCCAACCATCTTTATTTATTTTTGTCATAAATGTTCTTAATTTGTATTTATGTTATTCTGTTTGGTTTGTTCATTGATTCTTATTCATTTTCATACTTTCTCCTTGGAGAAAAAACCTCATGCATCGCTTCAAATAAATCCATAATGTAACTACGTTTTTACTTCATTTATATTGTTGATCCGTCAATCATCAAATCATAAATATGTGATAGAGCTCTGTGCTAATAGTGTTCAGAGAGTGTGTGTGTGTGTGTGTGTGTGTGTGTGTGTGTGTGTGTGTGTGTGTGTGTGTGTGTGTGTGTGTGTGTGTGTGTGTGTGTGTGTGGTGGGTGGTGGGTGGTGGGTAAGTGAGGGAGTGTTCTACCTTAAGGTCGTATTTACGGTGTACGGTGAGGCGGTGGCTGAAAACATTCCGGGTCACCACCATGTAGGTCTCCACCCCGTCCACCGTCAGCCGGTACATGCCCAGGAACTGAGGGAGCAGCGTGTTGCCATGACACTCCACGATAAACTGCACACAATCAGGGGAGGGGGGCAGAGAGTGGAGCAGAACGTGTGGGAGTGAGGAATATGAAACCTGATTAAAACTGGACACTGCTCTTCAGTCATATTCAACACTTTTGCATCATTTACGTGGATTTGTGACTTTCTTTCCTGTGTTCCTGCAATAAGAATAAATATATTCAACCACATCACAGACACTTTGTGGTGAGAGGGGCTGCTACCTGGTGATATTTCTTTAGGATGTTGTGCATCTCGGCGATGTCCTCACTGGACACGGTCTTGATGACAAAGCGGTGGTCGTAGCTGGACAGGAAGCGGTTGCCGAAGCGACCCTGGGAGTCGCTGTTGAGCGGGGCGCTCCTCGTCAAAGAGTTCTGCCAAAAAAAAGACATCTAGTTATATATAACTCTCCAATAACTCTTTTTTTTACACTTTTTTTATTGAAATAGAACAGGTGAGGACTGGGAAAATAAAGCATACAAATAACAAATACAAATGCAATTACATTTTACAATGCATAAAAGAGAGCTCAACCAAAAGAGACATTGTTAAGATCCAAAACATTTATAACAATCAGAATTTCCCTCAATATGGATCTACATTTTCCTTTTTAATTCAGAGACTAAAAGTAATTTTTCTCCACTCAGCGTTGATTACGCCAGAATTTTGTCAGTTTCTATACTTTCCATAATTATACTCAAAAGGAATCTATGGCTTTTAAGGAGACCTTTAGGGATATTTCCAGGGTACACAAATGTAACAGATCAATCAGATTTCAGGTTTAGGATCTCTGAGATGAAATGATCCATCAGAGTTGGTCCGTGGGAGACTTGCCTGGTAGTCCTGGTCGTCGATGCAGAACCTCTCCCTCAGGTTCCTGAACACCATGGGACAGTACTCTTTGAACTTAAAGCGACTAGGCAGGTTTTCTCTGAAGGGGAAGAGACACACAGTCAGAACACCAAACACCAGCTCAGGGATTCATTACTGGAACTGAGGAGGAGTGATGATTGACAAACATTTGCTTGCTGAGTGTTGGATTTATTTCTCCTATTCTGTGGATCCTGCATAGACAGTAATACCAATCAGACCTGTATAGCTTTAAGAGATGCTGCTGGTGTGCAGGATGCAAGCACTTCAAGTGCATCAAATATCAAAACACCTCTTTTGAATTCAGTATAGCAAACAACACATGTTTCCTGTGTGAGCACAGGCACCGACATGTTTCCAATCACTCAAAAGCAAACATACATTTTATTGAATGAACATTTGCTTTTAATTGTGACTTTTTTTAGAGTCATCCTCTATTCCTATTGGCAGTCATCATATAGAGTGTATTTGTTCAGGTAGAGCAATAGAAAGAGACATGTGATTGCAAACTAGTGAACAACATCCCCGACCAAAAACATATATCAAAATGTAATACACAGATACATTTGAATTGCAGCAAAACATTTCAAATTAAATGTGCATTGTTAGACGTCTAATACTAACAAGAAAAACCTTCCCAGATATCCCCAAATAAAGACCCCATTCTCTCAAATCGTTTATTTATTTATTTACTTTACTTATGTTCTTATATTTTGTGTTGCACTGCTGTAATCTGACACTGACAGAAATGACTAAGAGGATGTGGTTGACAATCTGTGTTTGAAATATTAGCAAAGATAATAACTAAAAACAAATGTTGCATTGTAATTGTTACGTGGTTTGTGTCTGGCTCGTAGCACTAAGATGTGAAAGTTCTCAAAGCAACACAATACTTTTTGGCTCAGAGGGGCAGTGGTTCAACCCCCCTGCAGCAGTCAGCTTCTTTGGGCATACTAAACCCTATATCGCTCCTGTAGGCATGTCTATGTCATAAGAGTGTATGTCTATGGTATAAGAGTGTATGTCTATGTCATAAGAGTGTATGTCTATGGTATAAGAGTGTATGTCTATGTCATAAGAGTGTATGTCTATGGTATAAGAGTGTATGTCTATGGTATAAGAGTGTATGTCTATGGTATAAGAGTGTATGTCTATGTCATAAGAGTGTATGACTATGGTATAAGAGTGTATGTCTATGGTATAAGAGTGTATGTCTATGATATAAGAGTGTATGTCTATGATATAAGAGTGTATGTCTATGATATAAGAGTGTATGTCTATGGTATAAGAGTGTATGTCTATGGTATAAGAGTGTATGTCTATGTCATAAGAGTGTATGTCTGTGGTATAAGAGTGTATGTCATAAGAGTGTATGTCTATGGTATAAGAGTGTATGTCTATGTCATAAGAGTGTATGTCTATGTCATAAGAGTATATGTCTATGGTATAAGAGTGTATGTCTGTGGTATAAGAGTGTATGTCTATGTCATAAGAGTGTATGTCTATGTCATAAGAGTGTATGTCTGTGGTATAAGAGTGTATGTCTATGTCATAAGAGTGTATGTTAACCGCTTTGGATTAAAGCATCAGCTAGATGACATGTTATGCGAGATAGTGTAAAAAGACCAAACCACATGAGGCTAAACTGTAGGTGCATCACTCAAACTGGCTACAAGATTATCAGATTCTCATGAGCTTGCACTAGTTTTATAGTTTTTTTGTTTTGTTTTATGTCTTGTATATATTTATATTGCATTGTTTAGGAACCTGTAAACCAAGTTTGTCATACACAACTATACTGTAGATGCATCTAGTTCACCAAGTTGTCTTTGTGTCATATCACATTGCTTATTTAGCAGCATGCTTATTACACAGGTGTGTCTTGGGAAGGTCACGGCTCTGAAATGATCTCATGCTATTCTCAGCCTGACAGGCTTAAGGAAAACACCACCCTGCTCCAGTCCTGCACTGACACTAGCCATGAGGATTATCAGTAGTGCAAAGATGGTTGTGTCACAATCTGCAGGGTGACATTTATTCTGAATCAAGCGTATAACAGGCCGTTCAGAGCTAGCCTACATTTGTATTGTGATAGGATTCAATCTGTAGCTGGAAACTGCTTTCCTGAAACATCTGTCAGTCATGTTGGAGTGACAGCAGGTGTTCTGAACTCTGGTGGGTGGGGGGGTGGGGGGGGGGGTTGACCCTTTCTGTTTGCAGGTGGATTACAGATTGTGCCTCCACCGAATAGTGCTAACAGTTCATAAGCTGTGATGTACCTACTTGTTAAATAGGTGGTTGTCCACTTTGATCTTACTGTAGGCTTTAAAGTCATCTGGCATCAGCATTACTGGTACAGGCACGTTACTTAACTCGTTAATCTGAGGGAGAGAAGAGAAAAACAGAGAGAGATCAGACAGGAGCGTGAAGCTGACACACAGCACAGGCTCTAGAAGTATTTGCAGAATATATGAAAACAATCAAATATGACCATTTAAATAAAGGCACAGTTTAAAACAAGACTGCACAAATTATTTTGACTGATATGCAATTGCGATATGATTCACGATAGCGGAGAGGTGGATCTTTTTAGCATCATAATTGTCATTATCAGAAAAAAATGTATTTAAATGATTTTGGTGTAATTGTGAAGAGACCTGTACCAATCAAATATGTTTTGTTGGCCAATATACTTCTTTCAACATCGTATTATAACACACATTTAGCCTTTAGCAAATATAATGTTTCTTCACTGAATATGGCACTAGTGCATATTCAGTGAAATGTGAAAAGTGTCCAATCTGCCCATGCTCATCAGTATCCAGAGATATGTTTGAGTGACAGATACGTGGGAGTATTTACCAGCACCAATCATTAACTCAGGGACCAAAGAGCAGGCTACTGCTGCTGACCCCCCCTCCCCCCACTCTGATCTTATCTGCTGAAACACATGCCGAGTTAAAGCTCAGGCCGATACACTTTAGAAAAAACCTCCTTGTAGGTTATGGAGTAAACAACCATACAGGGGACATGCGGCGGAAAGCTTGAAGAGATACCACTCCCCACCCCCTGGGAGGAAACGTGAAAGAGCCCGTTAGCAACTACACACAGTTCAGTGCAAACATTTCATACGGATCACATCTGTGAGGGTCAAATGTTTCACTGATATTATCATTTTTTTTATTTACATTTGTATTACTTGTCATGCAGATCAGTATCTGTTTGACCTTTGTTTATTCATAACAAGAATACAAAGTATTGAAAGGGACCGTTTCAAATACTTTTCAATTTATTGTACACTACAAATGTATTTACTGTACTGTGTATAATTCAAACACTAACATAGTGTACATTACTCTAAAAGAAAATATACCAAAGCAAATACTTTACTGTATTTCAAAGTAGAATTAGGCTATATCCTCAAACAGTATTATGCTGTTCAAAAACAGTAATATTAGTAATGTGAATAGTTACTAAACCTCATCTTGGTTTCAGTGTATTTCGACTTGAAAAGAAACTAGCAGTCAATGTGTTGTACAGAATGTCATTTTGTTTTTTTAAGCTGACTACTGGATAACTGAAAGCAAATTATTTAAACACCATTTGTTCAGGAATGATGCTGCCCTAAGCTTTTTGATAGCTTTAAGAAACAAATCACTGTAACCATAGTTACTATGAGCATTTTATTACGCTTGTAATAACGAATAGACTCCTGGCGGTGCCATTTGTTTATTTAATATTCATTCTACTAGTTCTTCAAACTCAAACTCCTGATTGTAATGTGATGTAAATATGCAGCAGTTATATAACTGAGTGAGACAAATGACTTCATAGCAACACAAAATATCATCTGATACCACTCTTTTACTTCCACATTCATAATATAAATAACAACAAATTAATGTTATTTCAATCCATGGTAGGAAAAAAATATATATATATTATGTATATTTAAATCCAAACTGTAGTAGTTTGTACAGTTACGAGTTTAATATTGGAATTAAGTCAGGTAGTTTTCTGTGAAGGCTTGTTAATAACATGAACTCAGATGTGTGCAGTAACAGTAAACTCATCAGAAAGTGAGGTATTGCTTATAACTTGTGGAAACATGAAGATTTTTAACAAAATGTTTCTATATGCAACACGACACTGTCATTACTGCAGATTATCAGACAGAAGCAGTGCAGTCAATCACAAACACTTCTTTAACTTCAACTCAGATAAACAGGATTGGAAATGACTTTCTGACATGACAGAAAAAGATTCTGAGCGATTTCCAGCATCAAACAGGTGGTGCAGTTGCTGCATCACCTGCACACTAACTGACGCTTTGTGGAGCTGAAGTCTCAAGCTTCACAACTGAGGCTCTATTACACATGTATACAACTGCTGACTGGAAGGAGGGGACTTTGATGAGAAGTCGGTTTGATGTCTTGAATCGGCTTCCCGCCCACACCTCAAACCATCTCCAGGCCGTGCTGCACCCACACGCCCACTGCCAAAGTTCAGCCTCTGAATAAAAGATGCTGCAGGGGTGACCATATCATTATCTGCCTCCTTAATCCCCCCATTGCATGCATTATAGTGTATTTTCATTCAAAAGGAAAGGGTGGTTCTTATCTTATGTCTTGCAGTAATCAGACAGAAGAAGAAGTCACAGGGGAAAATCTGCTGTGTTGACATTTCATCTAAATAGTGCAAATCGGGCAATAATGTAGTGACTTTGAGACCCTTGAGTTATTTATTGCGTTTCATGCATCAAACAAACTGTGCCCGAGTGGCTGTCTGACAAAACAGTTATTAGGTGTATTGCACATTAAGCAAGAGCAAACTAGTGCTGCAAAGTGCAAACACACCCCATCTATCTCTGGGTGTTGATGTTGCACCTCACTGTGCTTTTCATAGCCATAGGCACTGTCGGCCAGAAGTGAATGTGATATATTTTCTATTCTATTTATAGGAAATGAATGTGCAGGAGTTAAGTGCAGCAGTCGGCTGCATGCACCGAGCATTGGATCTGCAACTGCACGCTTAGAGCAGGTTTATCGAACAAAAGGCAGGCTGCTGTGTGCAGCTGTGGGGCTGAGAGAGTGTAACCTGCTGCTCCGGTCACACCCCTCCCGCACTACAGCCGCAGCTCACGACTTGGCTCCCAAACACATCAGCATCCATGATTTATGAAGGCAGATTGGTAACGCTATGCTTTGAGTGAAAATGCACAACCTGACGCGGACATGCCGATGTTCTGATACTCATTCCACAGCTGCAGAGTTTAACACACACACTTCAAAAATCCCTGCAAAACGCACGCTTCAGGCTCAGCACACCGAGGCTAGCTTCAGAGGCAGTTAGCTAAACACTGTCTGACAATGACCAGCTTAGCACAGTCAACCAGCAGGTGTTTATCGAAGCTCAATACCTGGCGAAAACATGACAAAGACAAATAACGAGATAAAGCTTCAAAGCTGGCATGACAGATGAGGGCAGCTGGCTAACAAGCTAGCATGCTAGCTAAATCAAAACAGCAGCATAAACAAACCGCTTACTAGCGACAGAGAGGCAGTTAGGATGGACTCACCGTATGGTTGACACCCCACATTAAAACGCTGAGAATGGGCTCACTTGCACGGAATAACTTCACTTTCTGTCCTATAAAATGCTTCTTTTTCGTCTTGGTTTTGCTAGCGCTGACAGGCGCTGCGCTGGTGCAGTTGGATGACATGTCTCAGGCTGGGAATTCAGGGTACGCAAGACGACACTCACTGTCGCCCCGACACACAACAAAACAATGCGGAAAGTTAAGAGCGTTTAAAAAAATCTATAAGTGCATCGTGCTCGTCGTCCACCACGCAGCGAGTCTGTGGGTAGGATAACTGTCTTGTTGGGAGTCAGCGGTATAGCATTTTGCGCCGTCACCACCCTTCCTCCTCCAGAGCAGGCCGCGGTGGAGTCCAGAGAGCAGCTAGCCGGCCATCGGGCTGCAGCCAGCCCCTCTCTGCAGGAAAACTACCGGGAGAGGGGAGCACGCGCCGGGCAGCTCTGCTCCTTCACTTCAGCGCGTGCAACGCAGAGCAGGTGTGATGCTGTTTTACTTGTTAGTGAATAATCCCATCATGATGCGCTTGAGATTGTTGTCAGTCATAAACCAGCGCTGGGTTTGGGGTCTCCTCAAGATGGCGTCTGTACTGCACTTTACAGTCAACAGCGCCCCTAGCAGGCCGCCGGTGGTCACTGCAGGGGTTCCCACACACTGGATACCCAAAGGAGAGGAGGGGAGATGGGTTCGAGGCTGGAGCCATACAGTCAGTGTTGGACAGTAACTAAGTACATTTCTCAAGTATTTTACCAACAGTTTTTTTTCAATGCTTACACACGTTTTTGAAAACATGGGTAATTTTCTCAAAAAACGTAACACAATTAACAAAACCACACACCCAAAGTGCAAAACACCCCATATATCCTGCAGAATAAAGAACTGCACTCATAACTATATACACACATATCAAAAGAAAACTTTTGCCCAAAATGGCACACGCTTCATTCATACTACCAGACTTGTTGTCCACCGAATTCAATCAAGAGCACACTCCTCTTGTATGGGTCCTTTCTGTGTGCAAAGACACTACACAAATATGTGCAGAAACTTTTAAATGTTTCTAAACGGCGAATCAGCTCAACATGCATGCCCAGCACATAGTGACAGTTGGGCGAACATAAAATGTGCTCACTATCAAATGGACAGTAAATGGATATTTTTCTTTAACTGACTTCAATGTGTCCTCCCTCTCACTCTTATCCTCCCTCTACCCCTCCCCCTGCTGCTATGTTGGCTTTTGTGTTGTAAAAAGCTCGTACGTGTTTTTTTCAAGTGCTTTAAGTACATCCTAATTGATAAGTCAACATAAAAGCTGTTAGGTGTTTGGCAAGTTGGCCTGTGTACTTGTTAATGGATTCATGTGTGTAACACTTTTTACATTTCTAGTGAGAAAATACTATAGAGTTTATAAGCTGTAAAAAAAATCCAGATGTCGATTTCTTTATTATTAGTTTGTGGAGTGTGAAGTACCCCCAGGTGGCTAAATGCAAAAAAATCCTGAAAAACCCCACCACCAGCGGACATGACCTCAGTGTCCTCGGGTGTTTATGGCCCTGAACGTAAATCGGTCAGATTCTGTGTCACTATAAAAATGTCAGGTAGCTCTTTAAAAACAACATACTGAGCTCCTGTCTGCACCCGTAGTGTTTAGATCGCATCAAACATTTGAGCTGTAGATATTACCACCACTATGTTTGATAAAAGATCTAACTCATTGTAATAATCTACAGTACTTGTAAATATTTGTATTACTTCTTATTTGTTCACATTTTTTGTCCATACGTCTGCTGTTCCAAATACTTAAAGTAGGCTATAATTAAAACAAGACAAAAAACATGCCTTATCATATGCCTTAAGTCACAAACCTTTTATTTTAAGTGAAGAACCAAAACCGGAAAACAAAAAAATTGGGTCAGGATATATCCTCATAATGTCATCCTTTGTAACAGTTTGAAGTTGTTTTCTTTCATGAGACCTGATGGTTATCATACACTGTCCAAAATGTTTTGTTTCAGAGAAAACTCTCATTAGGCTACAGTATGTTACCATTCCTAAGACATATGAAAGCCAGTATAGTTTGCATTAAAAGTATAACTGGGTAATTGATCTGACACCATGAATGTCTTAAAGATAACAGACAATGAGATTAATGTATATTCATATAGTAGGCTATATATATACACAATGCTCTTCTTAATCATATTTGTTGTTGTGGTTCACAATTGTTCTTTAGGTTACTGCTGTTTGTCTTTTCTTGTTAGTTTCTATGCCTGTGTAACACTGTTGTATTATGTGATTGTATTTCTTAGTAGCCTAACCATGGAACATGTTTTCAAATTAACTACTAATAATACACTTGGACTGTTTCACTCTTTTAAATGCAACACTACCTTAGATAATCTCCCTGTCAAATACATGAATACAATAAATAGAATGTCTGCATGTTACCTAAGGGAACTGCTGACTTAATGTCAGTTTTACCCTATTGTAGTTCTATTCTTTTTTGCTGACTTTCTACCTGTAAATGTTTGCTGATTTCTTAGGTTACCCAGGACATTATCCAATCTCTGGTTTGAAGGGAAAAGCTTATTTGGATTCAAATGAAACTCATTTTAAACTGTGCTTCACTGGATCGGTGGCATGCTAAGGCCTATTCAGTATTCAGTGTTTGATCAGACACATTTTCCCACTGGTAGGCCTTTATTACCCTATTTAAAATGTAAATAATTTGTATTTCATTTGTACGAAAGAGGATTATTTAATAATATTATTATATGATATAAATATATTTCTTATTAAAATAATTCAAATGGAGCGAGACCTGCAAATTGCCAATTAAATTCCACACTCTTTTGGGACACCCCACCGCTCGGGCCCGGGAGGCCTGCAACAAGGCTGCGGGGCCTCACGCAAATTCACATTCTGCGTGACTGAGACAAACATACCCCTCTCCTGTGCAACATATTGAAATACAAAATAAAAAAATAGATATAACGTTACAGAATGTAAGTGCGGGCCCACGCAGAGTAAATGGATGCATGAAGTGAGCCGGGCCTGCAGAGGATCCCTGTCTGCCCCGTGAACGAGGCGACAAAATAATATCACGTGATCCAAAATGGGCAGTCCTCTGACGGTGCTGAAAAAAGCCATTTTCTGGCGCTGCTGCAAATTCTTCCCAAGTCCAAATAATTTACCTGGATCCTGGCTGGGAGGAGAGGCTAACTTTGATGTGTGATCAGGTAGGAACCAAGCGTCGGTGCCCGCTCTTTATCGGGGCCGTCGCGCGCGGTTTGATGAGCCGCACACAGAGTGCACGGTGTCACATTTTGAGCCTCTCTTGTTCGCCTCCTGATACAGCCCTGTCAGTGAATTTAAGATGGCTGCTTTGTGTACCAGTGTGATTTTCTGCGGCTCTGCAACCCCCATCAGTGTGTGTGCTCGCTCGGGATGTGTCGGGTGTCTGTGCCCGGGCGGGCGGCGCGAGCTCCGGGGCATGAAACGCTCTTTGTTGCTCGTGGAGCTGATGCACGAGATGAGGCCACACAGGGGCGATTCAATAGTCTGCTGGCTGTGAGCAGCAGCAGCAGCACACAGGCTGCATTTAGCTGCACGGCTCCTGCTCTCCTCACGTTATTTCTCGCTACTACATGTCAGTATACTTGTGTGTTTTGGCCCTGAGCTCTCTTTGTTGTGGTTTCACAAGCGACTGTCCCAAGGACGAGCTGCATACATTGTCTAAGGCAGCCACTCTCTTGGGATAATAATAATAATAAGGGGCTCAGGCTGTAGGGACTTGGCTCTGGAGCCGAAGGGTCGGCGGTTCACGTCCCGATAAGACCAACATACGGAATGTGGATTGGCAGCTGGAGAGGTGCCAGTTCACTCTGGGCACAGCCGAGGTGCCCTTGAGCAAGGCACCGAGTCCCAACTCCCGGGCGCCGGACGACTGGCAGCCCCTTCACTCTGCATGTGGTTCTGTTTGTGCATGTGTATACCAACTAATGTAAACAAAAAATAACACCAGAGTGAAACCCTTAATTTCCCCCTTGGGGATTAATTAAGTAGTCTTCTTCTTTCTAATAGTGTTAACAAGCACATTTGCATCGTCTCCTGTGCCCTACTTTTTAACTAGAACCTGTGTGTTGTTGTTTGTTCCCTCCTCAGATCTGTCCAGATGGATAAAATGCAGCCCAACCGGATTAAAATCACAGATCTGAACTCACACCTCACATGCCCACTGTGCGCTGGCTACTTAATTGATGCCACAACCATCGTAGAGTGCCTGCACTCCTGTAAGTTCCTCACATGAAAACATCCCTCACATGCATGGACAGTGTTTTCATTTACCCAATAAGAAGATCCCATTTACTGTATGTTAGCAGAGCTCATGTTGTGGTTGTATGGAGGCAAACATGAGTCATTTAGAGAGATAAAAAAACAAAAAAAAAAGTAATATTACATATCACTTTTAAAAAAAGTAATATTACATATTATTTTAAAAAAAAGCAATATTACACTGCTCTCTACATAAAGTAACTCGTTACTTTACTCGCAGGACCGGCCCGCCCTACGGGCAGATCACGCAGACTGCTAAAGTTTCAAATGTTCTCTTTAGTTCAGTTTCCATTGTCGCATAAGACTGATCCAGAATGTTTTCCTATCTGACCATGGCTGTCCTCTGTCTCCTGCTATCTGTATTTTGCGCAGTATATTTCTGAACGATGGTGATTCCACTGTGCAAATGGGCAACATTTCCTCTACTATGAAGGATGCTACAAGCCTGTCCATCTCTGCTTTGGTTACCGGTCCTCCAAATTCTAATTTGGTTGCTTCGGCGGCGGCGCACTCACAACATCCTCACTCTGGGTTTGGGGGTCCTTAGCCATTAGCTTCACCTTAGCATGTGTTCTTTGCAGGTGTGTGTTGAGGTTTGACGTGGTGTTTACAGCCGTGGATAACAGCTTCTGGCCTGGACACAGTTTGCACCTCACCGTCACATTCCTGTCTATTCTTCGGACGAACTCAAAATAATGGGCAGACCTCCACCCCTCGAAAGTTATCGCTGACTCAGCCATGTTTATGCAGCACTGCACGTGGAGATGTGGACGCGCAAGTCGCGCAGATTACGTACATATAAACCTGCGGCGGAACCCCCTCTTGTCTGTCAGTGTGATTATGACTGATTTTATAAAAGTAACGAAGTAACGCGTATCGGGGCAATGTTAGTAACTGTAGTGTGATTACTGAATTGTAAAAGTAGCGCGTTACACTACTCCGTTACCGACAAAAGTAATGTTATTACAGTAACGCGTTACACCCAACTCTGGCCATTTACTGACGATGTTCTTTTTTAAATCAGATCTGTAGGAAGAGGGATCAATTATGTTTATTGCATGTGACACATTTACATTTTGTTTGACAGAGTTTATATTATATCGCTTTAACTTCAATCAAAAGTAGTATTGTATTCTAAATCTGCTCCATGAAGTCTACATTGAAGGGATAGCTTTGGTGTTTGAGTGTGATGAGGTACTTATTCATAATGAGTGTACTACCTATGCCTAGATGTCAGTTTGCTGAAACAAACAGAAGTACTAGCAGGGAAGCTAAGCATTGTACCACTGTGGACAGGGACAGCAGGAACACATACTTAAGCCACCTACAAAAAGTAATTATAGTTTAAGTGTATGCTGAATTTAGAACATTTTAACCGCCTTAACTTGCTTTCAGTTAGCCCATTCTGATGGGGAACTGAATATATGCTCTCTTCAAAGCCAATAGAGTGCCACAGTAACGCGTCCTAAAACCCTACTTTTATAATTTTCAAATAATAAATCTATCGATTAGATTTATGACTCGAAAATGATAAGTAGGGTAGACATGTGGAGATTATCCGACAGAACAAAACGTGACCCGTCTCTTAAATGTGTCTCAACCACAGACCTTATTTCCAGCTCTTTTCCTAAACCCTATGGAGAAATCCCATTGCTTTTTTGTCGAAGGAACCCATGTGCAGCTTACTTCCGGGTTTTAGGACGCGTCACTGTGGCACTCTATAGACTCCATTGGAAGACAAAACCAGTAATTTATATCTAAGGCCGCAGTAGACTAGCAACTCCTGTGTTATGCAAGAGAACATCCTGTTTTAGTCAATGGAGTGTGGTGGCTTTGAAGAGAGCATTGATAGCCTTTCTTTAAAGTGTCAACAACTGAGTAAAACATATTTGACTGCTTGGGATGGGGCCTTTTCTGCCTGTACTCCTGTCTGTCCAATCTACTGTATGTAGTCCCCTGTCTCTGGATAAGTAGCAACCCCAATTAAAGCAATCCTAAATTCCTCAGAGCAGTGATTTAGCATCTGTCCTCTTTCTCTCCACGCAGTTTGTAAAACTTGTATCGTTGCCTTCCTGGAGACAAATAAGTTCTGCCCTCGATGTGATGTTCAGGTCCACAAGACATGTCCTCAGCTCAGCATCCGGTAAGTTACCGTGATCTGTGTCAGGTATTATGTCATCTGAATGCAATGAGCTTCATGCTTAAACTCTTTTCTATCTTTTCCAGAGCGGACAAAACTCTACAAGATATTGTTTATAAGCTTGTTCCGGGGTTATTCAAAGGTAAGACCACGTTTATGAGTCTGCTTTTCATTCAGCTTTTCATGATGATGCCTTTGTTTACCGATGGACACTTTTATTTCTGAACCCAGATGAGATGAAACGGAGGCGGGACTTCTACGCAGAGAACCGTGTGCTGGAACCAGGGGAAGTGGTGGAGACGTTTAACATAGCAGAGGATGAAATCATCAGTCTGTCCATACAGTTCTACGAGAGGAACAAGTGAGTCAATCATTTCTCAGTTTCACAAAGAAACAGCTGTGGAAAATCTTAGACAGGTTTGAAAACAATGACAAATAATGACCTGATCAAACAATGGAGTAGTTTTACTTAAATAAATAGCTAAGGCCCATTTAAAACCTAGGATAAATAGGAAATGAAATATCATGAAATGTGATTTGACCAATCACAAACAGGGACAAGCGTCATACTTCATTAATGAAAAGTAAACTAATATTAGACAAATATGAACTTTAAACATCCATGACTTGTTAAAAAATAAATAAACTACAGAGTGTTTGAATCAATGCGTACAGCAGGTTTATGATATCACTGCCCCATCTAAGACACGAGTAGATCCGACTTTAATTACATGTGAGTGTTTCATCAACTTAATGTGTTGTTTAAAATAATACTTCTGCATACAGTATGTGTGACAATGTAGCTAAGTGTTGCACGGCCAGATACGGCTCGAGAAGCTGACTCAGACGGAAATATTGTTTTTATAATATATGACGGAAATATATTATGATATTATATGATCGATGATGTAATATGAATGATAAGTGCGACACGTCGGCGTCTTCTCTGCATACGGCAGTTTAAACTGTTTTTCCTTTATCCTGTAATATGACTTGATAGATTTAAACCCCGCACACTGAGCTGATTGGTCAGCAGGCGGTGCTTTCACTGAGTTGATCTATTTTCTATAGACGCCGGACGCGGGCAGCGTCAGGTAAAAAAGTTATTTAGCCTTCCCAAACCTGAGCCTCATGCGCCGCCTATGGGTCCTGACTGGAATATGTTAAACGTAAACATATATTGATTCAGAGTCTTCTGTATGTTGTGGTAGTGCGCTACGACCATAGGCTACGACATAGTTGGTCATATTTGTTTTGGTCCAAATTATAAAATATTGTTTTGTTTTATATTGAGTGTTCAGTAGGTTGTGGAAGAGCCCTTTATTTACAAAATAGTTAATGTTATCAAGTTGTATTTAATATGTGTATTTGGTTTAAATCTATATAGAATTATATTAGGGCTGCAACTAACAACTAATTTGATAATCGATGAATCAGTCTATTTCTACGATTAATCAATGAATCGGATAAAAAACACGCCAAAATATTTTTCCATTATTATATTCAGAAAACTGCATTTCCAAATTGACAACATCAACACACAAAACAACCCAAATGTAGGCTATAAAACATATGCAAAAGCTATATAACAGCTTGTTTTGAACAAAAAATATGTCTCTAAGTTGCTCCAACAAAACCAATGTTCTTTCAAATGATCAACACTTTGAAAGAACATTGCTGTCGGCAAAACAACATGGAAATAAAGACGTGTCTGTTTTACAAAAAACATTTTTTTTTAAATGCTTGAATGGACCTACTTTCTGCAAATTTGCAAACACTTTGAAATAGCTGAATCGATAAATTGGCATAGTTTAAATAAGTAAAAAATAAGTCAAGTTAGTGGTTAGTTTGTTTAGTATGTGGCCGTGTAATAAGCCGGATCATGTGCAGCGAGCCGGTCACAGAGACTGACGCGAAGCGGAGGGATCTTGATCGGTTGGTTTTTCTTTTCACTTCACATTATGCCTTACTTGTCATTTCAAACCTTTATTTAGACAGATAGGTCCCTTGAGATCATGGATCTCTTTTACAAGGGAGACCTGCATCAATTAGTTCCACATGAAACATAAAAACAAACAATAGAGGACATCATATTTACATATTCATCAACACTTGCAAACAATGCAATATTGAGCAAACATCATAATGTTGATCATAATTCTGATCAACATGTTTACCAAAATAATATTAATAATAGAATAATGATCAATATATTTTTATTTGACAGGTTGAAGAAATAGAATGCACTATTTTTTTTAAAGTCAACGAGTAGTTATGTTTAATTCTGATTTCAATATTTTCCAAAATAATTGTGATAATTATGTATTTTATTGTTATTGCTTAACGCCTTTTCTTTGTTTTGAATATTTCCTTGCAGAAATAATGAGAGGCAGCATTCAGAGCTGGAAGGTGATAAGGTAAAGTCAGATTGTATGCATGGTGACGCAGCAGTTGACGCCTACACACACGTGTCATGTTTGAGGTCTTCTGGTGTTCAGTGTGGATTTACAGTCTGCTCTTTTCTCGGTGCCAGGCCAACGGTAAACGCTTCCTGCAGTGCCCAGCAGCCATGTCCGTCATGCACTTAGCAAAGTTCCTCCGAAGCAAGATGGATATCCCTAACAACTACCGGGTAATGAGACACTTTGTACCCACACACAGCAGCCCATGCTGTATTGATTTAAACTATCAGGGTTTCCACACAATAATATCAAGGGACTCTAAATTACACAGTTGTAAAATCTGATACAAAGGCAGGTCATACCAGGCAGTGCAACATAGTAACTAACAGAGCTTTAAAGAAACAAATGTAAAGCGCTTTTCTGCAAAAAGCTAATGGCAGTCATTTAGGACCAGAACTGAACTGTTTTGGTTCACTCATGCTACTCATTTCTGATTTGCTGTCAGTTGTAGCGTACAGCTGTTTCAAGTGAAAACAGTCAGATAAACAAACTTAATCTGAGCATTTTACGGAAGACAAATGCCACATTTCTACTCAACTGGATGCTCAATATTTAGGTTTTTTTGTTTGCAGAAGTTATGGATGATACTACCTACTACTTTTTTTGCGACCACAATGTTGAGGTTCCAAGCAAGCAAAGCTCAAACCAGAAGGTTGAGTTATATCACTGCAGACCTGTGATTGGTCAGAGAAAATCATTACAAGTGTGACACGGGGCATGCTGCACAAACTTGACATTTTTAAATAGCCACTCTATTATCAAAAGAGTCTTAAACTAGGTTGTAAGTGCACTGAAGATATCAGCATGATGTTGCTATAGCTACTAGCTGAGAATCCTGCCTTCATGGGGTTCACATGCACTGTGGAAGGCAACATATAGAGTAGGTACAGCTAGCTGATGTGAAACAAGAAGCAGCAAAAGATATTTTCCTCAGGAGTTGATGGAGTCACAATAGAGTTAAAGGATCTTTTTTTTTTATACATGAAGTCGACAAATAAACACGGCAACATCTTTTTTACAAAAACAACTAATGTTGTTATCAAGAAGACAACTGTTGACAACCATAACAACTTTGGTTCCACCACCATTTGTCTCCAAAAGAACAGTTATTATTTGAACTATGTCACGGTAAAGAGAGAACAGGGAAAGCATGGCTCTGATCCGCAGTGTGAGACAGCTTTCACAATAACACGTCTCTGGATCTCAGTCGCTCTTACACCGGTGCTTTTCTTGTTATGAAAAGTCATAATGTAATAAATAACAGACTTACCTTTTTACTGATTAGTTTGCATTTCAAAAACTGAAGCTCACTGTGAAGCTGACCGTTGAGCGGCCGACCAAGCAAGGAGGCAGAGGCAGAACGTCCAAATACAACCCGGTGTGGGCATTTATTACGCCTTGTGGTACATGACACAGCCTCAATATGACTGTCTCACGTGAACACAGTCACCAGCAACAAGGACCTCACAGACTAACAGGAAAACAGAACCTAAATACACACAGGACTAATCAAACCAACAAGACACAGGTGAGGAGGGAGGAGAAAACACAGGGCACCAGGTGAACGCAATCAGCAGCAACAGACAAGACGGGAGGGGGAACACTTTTCAAACTAAAACAGGAAACAGAGACGGACAAACTAACACAGGCAGATCGCGACAAATAGTTGCATAAATTACATATATTCACATGCTTCCTGTGCAATGTTTTAACGTGGAACAAATTAATATGCTTCGCCAATAATGAAGCTATATCCTACGTTACGGAGACCGAGATCTACGGCCCCAGAGATCACCTCCGTTACATTTCCTTACCCCTCTCCCCAGGAAGCACAGTGCCTTAAACATCTTGGCTTCGGGACACCCAGTCAGCCACCAGGTTGGACTTCCCTGGCCGGTGCTTAACCGTAAAGTTGTATGACTGCCAGGCAAGGTACGACCCCGCGATGCGCATGGTTGCATCTCTCTCTGGCCATGGCCATTTTGCTTTCCTCCATGGGTCTCCACTCCGCCCGGTGTTTCTGCTTCCCCTTGTGCAGCATGGTTTCCTCATGAAGTCGAAAGGAAGCTTCTCTTTCTTCCTCTTCGGGATCTGATTCTTCCTCTCCAGCTCCAAAACTCTCTGACAGAGATTTTATCCTGAGGTTCTGGATCCCTCTTCTCAGAGAGCATGGACTGCAGCCTCTCCAGCTGAGCGGGGTCCGCCCGGAGCCGCTGCAGCTGCATCAGAGTGGCTATCTGCTGCTCCATGCTGAGGAGCTCCCTCTGGCGCTCGTCCTTCTCCTCCTCCGTGCTGCGCTGCAGGCTGCTGTTCACCTTCTCCAGCTTCTCGGCGGCCACTCGCTCAAGTTCGCTCTTCATCTTGCGGTTATTCCTCTCCAGGATTTTTACCAGCTCCTCCCGCTTCGATTGTTCTTCCTCCTTTCTGGCCTTCTGGGCCGTGAGCTCTGCCTGTCTCACGTCTCTCCAGCTCCTCCAGCAGCTGACGCTCCATGATGCGCTCCGCCTCCTCCTTCTGTTGCTTTTGACGGTCCTGCTGCCGAAGCTCCATGCGGTACTCTTTGATCCGCTGCATCACTTTCTTTTCCCTTTGGGCCTGGTCCCCATACCCGACGTTGATGCGGCCGAGCTCCTCAGCCAATCTGCCGTCTTGCCTCCGGAGTCTCCGTTCCTCTTTTATCATGGATACCTGTTCCTGTATCCGTGCAAACTGATGCTCCATGCTTCTCAAACGGCACTCCTCCTCCTGTCTGAAACCTCTCTGCATTTTCCCTTCCTCACTTGGTCAATCCCACTTCTGACACCAATTGTGAAGCTGACCATTGAGCGGCCCGACCAAGCGCAGAGGCAGAACGTCCAAATACAACCTGGTGTGGGCATTTATTACTCCTTGTGGTACATGACACAGCCTCAATATGACGGTCTCATGTGAACACAGTCACCAGCAACAGACAAGACGGGAGGGGGGACACTTTTCAAAGTAAAACAGGAAACAGAGACAGACAAACTAAAACACAAACAGATCGCGACAAATAGATGCATAAATGACATAAATTCACATGCTTCCTGTGCAATGTTTTAGCGTGGAACAAATGAATATGCTTCGCCAATAATGAAGCTTTATCCTACGTTATGGAGACCGAGATCTACGGCCCCAGAGATAACCTCCGTTACACTCACACAAAGTCTTTTGAGACATTTGCTAACACAGTATCTCTCACTGTACTGCTGCGTTCATTAAGAGTGGGATCTATTGGAATCATGATCGAAACATACAACAAAAGTTCAAATGAACAGACTGTATACATCTGTTGCTGTGGGTGTAGAGGAATTATATTTTATATTTCACAATTGCATTAATGATAAGAATATAGAGTATAGGGCTGCATGATTTTGGAAAAAGATCATTGTGATTATTCTGACTTTCGAGTTGATTCAAGATTTCGGAGGGATTGATCATTGTTGCGTCTTTGTTCTCACTATCATTGAAAGATCTATTCCGAATTATCATGGTGAGATACCAAACACAGATATTTTATTAAGTCTGTGGAATAGGATTTGTAGGCTGGGAAGTCTATGCAGCACCACAATCCTTAATTTAAAAAAATATATCATTTTGCCCCTATAATTATTGCACATACTGCAATTTTGAATGCCCATATTGCTATATTGATTAAATGTGGATTAATTCTGCCGCCGTAGAAGAGGGGAGAATAATATCTGCAAGAGTGTTGGAATTCTTGGTTTAGGGACCTTGAAAGTGCTTATATTTTGATCTTAAAAAGATCTGAAAATTCTGCAGCTAATGTTTGAAATAATTAATTAAAGGTCATATTTATTTGTGCGCCTGTCCACCTGGATGCTAACAAATTGGCTTCAGCCCTACCTTTAGACTTTCCTCACCTAATGCTTCTTCATCAAAACCTCCCTTTTTTTTGGACGCTATCAAATAAAGGCTCATCTTTGTACAAATGATCGGCCACAACAGTGCCATTTTTTTATGAGGTAGAAACACAACAAGAAAACTTTAAACTTTCATGCGTAAGTAAATAAAGAAAAGGATGGAACATGAGCAGCAGGTTTTACTGGGTTGATATTGAAATGCAACTCTCCATATTGATGATTACAATCCAAATCAAAAAGCCTCTTTGTCTCACAGCGGGGATATTTCCATTGTTACAGGAAAAGACCAAATAAAAGAGAAGACTCTCATATTAAATAAAGAGGCATGTTAAAAAAAGAAAGATCCCAAAACCTCCAAGGTAGAACAAATGTAAGTTAAATATTTATTGCATATTATGTGTTACTGTACAACAGAGGCTTTATGTTATATGGAGTTTTTACTTCAAAATATCACAAACTATAGTAAAGATGATCTTAACTTCCGTAGGTAGAAATACCTCATCTTAAAGAAGACCTCTGTCTGTTGATGCGGGTCACAGTGTGTTCAGTGTTTGCTGTGTGTTCAGTGTTTGCTGTGTGCAGGGTTCCCGCGGGGTCTTAAAAAGTCTTACATTTGATAATCTGAATTTAAGGTCTTAATTATGACCAAAAAAACAAGATAGGTCTTAATTAGGATTTTAGAAGGTCTTAAAAATGATTTGAAAGGTACTTCTGTGTTGCGATCGCATCTAAAATGTGTTTTGGGGGAAATGTCCGGGCGGAAAAGTAACCAGTGCGGTAATAGCCTTTCAGTTCCCCCCAACAATTTGTATTGAAATAAATCAACATGGAACCAGTAATCACTAACTTTGTTTCCCCCGGCCCCTTATCGGAGAACACCCAGCTAGTAACCTAGCAACCAAGCTTCAGCTAGCGGCAGTCAGAAACTCATGTCTCTTCGAATCTACTTACAAATAAATATGGTGAAGTGTAAGTTCAACCGTATTTGGTTGGAAAACATCGAATTTAGTGCTTGGTTGAAACCAGTGGAGGGGAACGTGTTTGAAGCCCGCTGCACCTTTTGCAAAAGAAATTAGCGTTTGTTTTGCTAATGTAGCGTTAGCTAGTGCAGCTACTCCCGCAACAACACCGGGGGACCTCCGGGTGACGTTTGGGTCTTCGACGTCAACCCTAAAAGCGGAGGTGCTGTGGACGCTAAATACCGTAATTAAACATCAATCATGCAACGATGAAAGATTGTAGCCAAGGCAGCAGAGCTCTGAATATAGCTCTTGTTACTCTCTCTCTCTCTCTCTCTCTCTCTCTCTCTCTCTCTCTCTCTCTCTCTCTCTATCTCTCTCTCTCTCTCTCTCTCTCTCTCTCTCTCTCTCTCTATCTCTCTCTCTCTCTCTCTCTCTCTCTCTCTCCTCTCTCTCTCTCTCTCTCTCTCTCTCTCTCTCTCTCTCTCTCTCTCTCTCTCTCTCACTCTCTCTCACTCTCACTCACACACACTAGGACTGCTCGATTATGGCAAAAATACGATTATTCATTGACTTTGAAAACATCCATTTATTGAACTTTAAAACAAATAATTTGAACAGTATCTTTTTAACTGTTGATTACCCTGAACGTATAATTCAACTGAAAAACCAATACTAAATTAAATAAATGATATACTTAAATAAATAATATCAAAATAATAAATACCAATAAACAAGATCAACAAATATTTTGGAGCGCACTTCCACAAGCTACTAAACATAAATAAAAAATAAATTAGACTAAAATAAATTAGATCAAATATGTTGTAGTGCACTGTCACAACCTAAATAACAGTTTTTTTTCGATTATGTTGTTCTTGTAATTGTGGCAGGCCAAAATCGTAATTGCGATTAAAATACGATTAATTGCACAGCCCTAACACATACACACTTTTTGGCTAACACAGTTCTGTACTGTTATGCTGTTATGTTCAGTCATTGTTCTTATGTTGAAAATGAATACATTTGATTTGTAAGTACTTATGGGACATATTTCTTCTTTCATAGCAATTTTCCTTCATGCATTCTTGCCATGAAATAGGTCTTAAATTCTATTCAGTAGAAGTGGTCTTAAAAAGGTCTTAAAAAGTCTTACATTTTAGTTGGCGAAACCTGCAGGAACTGTGTGTTCAGTGTTTGCTGTGTGTTCAGTGTTTGCTGTGTGTGTTCAGTGTTTGCTGTGTGTTCAGTGTTTGCTGTGTGTGTTCAGTGTTTGCTGTGTGTTCAGTGTTTGCTGTGTGTTCAGTGTTTGCTGTGTGTTGCAGGTGGAGGTGTTGTATGGAGACGAGCCCCTGAAGGATTACTACACACTAATGGACATCGCCTACTTCTACGAGTGGAGACGAGTGAGTGGCAGCTTTCACCCCTCACATGTTTACCCTCCCTGAACCATTACTATCACTCTTGTGTCTTCATAGTTTCATTTTCCCCTCTTTGCAGCGTTTTGCAGCACTTTCACACACTTAAAACTAACAATTTCTTGTGCATGTCCTCAAATTCAAAACATGGGTTGATGGATGGAAGTCTGTCCTTGGTTTGAGCGGGAGGTACTTTTTAATTTGTATTAATGTGTTAAATGGTCCGTCATCATGCTGACATTGTGGAAAACATGTAAACATGATCCCAAAACCATTTCAGTTTATTCTTTTCATTTCTGCTATTATTGTTTATTTCTCTTTTTCGTTCAGTTTATAGCTCGTGTTGCCGTGTCACGATCTAACAGAAATCAATTCTTCCATCTGATTGAGTTTGTCGCTCTGGAAATGAATGAACTCCCTTTATGTTGGCTTTCTTGTAGCTACATTGGAATATTCTGGATGGCATCTTTAACCTGTTAAACACGGTGCCCGGCCAGCAAGAAACAGCGTCTGAGGGCTTCTTAACATTTAACAAACTATGAATGTGTCATACCTACTTAATGGGAAGAAAGTCAGCTACCTGACGATATGAACAATTTTTACCGAAACAAAACACAAGTCTAACGCAGAGCCTCTGAATTAGCATTAAGCGAAAGAGTGCTAACGCACTTAGCACATAACTCACGGAAGAAATATGTTATACTTCATCGGATCTGCACAGGCAAGATATCACCTGAAAGCTGAGATTCCACAGATTCCAATGGTATAAGTATCATCACTGTGCCACCAAAACCCGCGGCAGCGAAAGCCAGCAAAGGCAACACACAACTTCACTTTACGTAGCCAAAGCGGCAATATGTCTTACCTTTGCTGTTTTCTGATCAAAAGTTGTGTTCAATGGCATTAAAACGCATATAAACGCTGCTGAAGGTCAATCCAATGTCTCTGTGTCCCTTTGAAATTATTACTGATAATCCATCATCATATTTATGATCAATAAGCCTAGTTTTCAGTTTTCAGAGTGTAACGTAGCTTTCGGTTTGGGCAAACTGCGTGCGCATCACTCTCACTCCTCAATGGTAACATGTAAGTGGATTTAGGAACTCCCTCTCGATTCTATTGGCTCTAACGGTGTCAATCACCAAAATCGACCAATGGGTTCCAGAGATATGGAAAATCCACCCAAACGACCCCAGAGGTGGTTTCTTTTTGCTAAACCTCTCTAAAAAGGTCAGATGTCACTTGTTTTGCATCAATCTTGATACAGGGTACTTATTATATGTTGTACTTTGGATTCCTAAAGCTTTTAGTCTACTTTGCCATCATTCAATCAATCAATCAATCAATCAATCAATGTTTATTTATATAGCCCAATATCACAAATGTTACATTTGTCTCAGTGGACTTCACAGTTTGTACAGAATATCAGTATGACAATACGACACCCTCTGTCCTTAGACCCTCTGTCCTTAGACCCTCACATCGTACAAGGAAACACTTCCAGAGAAACCCCACAGTTTAAAGGGAAAAATGGGAGAAACCTCAGGGAGAGCAACAGAGGAGGGATCCCTCTCCCAGGACGGACAGACGTGCAATAGATGCCGTGTGTAAATTCAACGGTGGTTTTCACTATAAGTAATTTTTTTTTGGACGGACACTATAATTTACATTTTATGTTCAATCTGAATTTACTTTAAAATAAAAAACATCTATATTGACTCTGACTTTTCTACATTCAACTCACAGGTTTATCATTACTTTGAGAAAAAAGATTATTAATGTAACCCTTTTAGAAGTGAAGATATGGTCATTCGTTCTGGGAATGTCATTTTCGAGCCTGAGACCTGAACAACAGGCTCGGGGCTTAACAGGTTAAGAAGGTTTAACTGAGACTTATGTCATAAAATGAAACCCGCTTGCATCCAACTCTTTGTCAATTGGATTGAACAGAAACAACTGTGATATTTTGACGTTAAGATTGATGCTGGTGATATTCAATACATATATATCGCCAACAAATGCCATTAAAAGACAAATCCTCTCCACCCTAGCCTCTCTGTTGGTTTCAGCCCAGGCCTGTTATTATTGACTGTTCACAATATTTCTCATGTGTGTATATGTAGTTTCCTCCAACAGTAGGACACTGTCGTTTTTGGCAAACATGACTTAAACTGGAGGAGCTCACATTTGTTGGGGACTATTTTCTGCTGAGGATTGATCCATGGTGCGTCAGATGTATGTGGGATGGAGTCAAAGTAAAGTACATTGTCCATATTTAAGGGATGGTTTGGATTTTCTAAAGTCTAAAAGTATCTAAAGTGTTGCCCTTAGATACCTACAGCAGATTGCAGTTTGGTAAAGCAGACTGGAGTGATAGCACAGAAGCTAAGCGTTGTACTGCTGTGGATTGTAGCCACCTTAAAGGTAACGCAAATAACTAAATACAATCTAGCAAACTTTAGATATATAAGGAACTGTTTGACAACACCTGTAGCAAAACTCTACATGACTGCCATGATCCTTCCCCACCTAACATACTGTATGACCAGCTGGACCCAGGCGAATAGCACAACATGAAGGCCTATCCTGTCACTTCACAAACAAGCTCTCAAAGTGTTGGACAGAAAACCAAAGCTATACCACCATTGCAAAATCCTGGACAAACATAACCTGCTCAGCTGGGAAAATATATGAAAACACACTGATGCATGTCTCATTTTTAAGATTCTAAACGGCAAGGCACCCCCCCCACCACTCTGCACCTTTATACAGCAGAACAATTCAAACAGCAGAACCACAAGGTCTGCCCTAAGAGGGGACTGTGTAGTCCCTCTTGGGTCCAGTTCCTTTGGCAAACACTGTTTCTCTGTGAGGGCACCAACACTCTGGAACACAATACCAATACAGATAAGGAATAACACCTGCTATCAGACATTTAACCACAATCATAAGAACTGGCTTTTAAGAAATCAAAAATGTGAACACTTTTATCTGATATTTCATCTGTTTGCATGTTTGTTTGTTCCTATTTATTGTTGTACTGATGTTGTCTGTTATATTCTTTTTAATTATGTTTTTATTTCTCTAGTCTTGTTGTGGTCATTTAACATCTTGCCAAGGACAACAGTTGAAAATTAGCTTGCTGGCTAATACTGGCTCATTTACAGCAATGTGGATGAATGTGCACTGTCCTTTAAACAAATAAACAAGTAAAGAAAAGCCCACCTATATCTAGATGATCTTTGCTGTTGTACCTTGCTGACCGTCAGCGCATTCAAACAGAACTCAAACTGTTGTTTTATGTTCTCTTCAAAGCCCCAGACTCCATTCACAGAACCAGTCAGGTTTACATGCAGTAATAGCATTTGTCGGACGACTGCTGCCTCTACTGGTTGTTTGTTTGTGTTCCTATGTGTCTTTGCTGTATCCTCACTAACTCTTTTAAAACACCAAAGTCTCACAATATCACTAAATAACTGATCCAGGAACAGATAGACCTGAAACTCCTGAGGTCAATTGACTGTTTGTGTCAATGGAGTCTGGTGGCTTTAAAGAGAGCATGAATGACGGCATGGATTTGGCTGTAGACTTAAACTGATATTTATTATTAAAATGTAATGTCTAAAATATATTTGTATACTGCTGTCATACATTAGCTTCCATGATGGAACTCATTTCTGTTTCTACATATTGCCTAAAACACTGACTATTGCTATAGAACTCATACATGCCAACTTAATGATAACAAAGGCACATGTCAGTACATTTATGTATTTTTAGAATCTAATGATGGAATATTGTATAAAAACAGGTTAACTTAATATTACTAAATAAATGTTCATACTGGTTATACCTTCTATAGTGTACTCATAATTATTCATTTATTTATACAAAGCGTCTAAAGTGTAGTAATATCTAGTGTCAATGTTATACTGTCTAGATTTCTACTACCTATATTCAATATTTCTACTTCTTGATATACTAGCTTTTCATATCCATCATATTTATATACATGCATAATGCATGTTCATTTGACTGCACTCTTCCTGAGATGCAAACTGCATTTCGTTGTCCTGTTACTCTGTGAAATGACAATAAAGTTAAATCTAACTCAATCCTCCAGCCTTAGATCTGTCTGTAAATGTTCCCCATCAAAAATAAAAGCTGTAGTTTTAACCGTGTGTGTGTGTGTGTGTGTGTCTGTGTGTCTGTGTGTCTCTCTGTGCAGACTGGCCCCATCCCCCTGCAGTATCTGGTGAAGCCCACCAGGAAGCGCAGGAGGGCGTCCCAGGCGGCGCAGGGCCACTCTGACGGGGTCAACACCAGCCCCACGTCAGAGAGCGACTCCCACAGCGACAAGGTGCACAGCCCCCCCGCCGCGGCCCAGCCCCCCCGAGCATCCTCCCAGTCCAGCCCTGCGTCCCACAACCTGCCCCCCGCCCTCCAGAGCTCCAACGGGACCACCGTGCCCAACAACACTCAGCGGCACAGCCACGCCTCCAAACAGGGCGCCAACGCTCGGAAGGTGAATGTCAACGGCACGGGCTCCGGGGCCAAAGAGGAGGCGAGGGGGGGGGACAAAAGCGGTTTGCCTCCGACGACCTAACGACTTTACAGACCCCCGGGAGGACAGTGTTGGAATTGCTCCCGTCTTTCTTTCTACAGAGCGAACAGACACGCCTTCTGGAGAAACAGAAGGTCAATGCTTCAGCAGGAGGGACTGAAAAGTGCAGCCAAATAGACACTTGTACGTATGTATGTATGTTCGTGTGTGTGTGTGTGTGTGTGCGTGCGTGTGCGTCTTTATGTGTGTTAGACTAGAACGGTGCACACATACAAACTGTACAGTATGTATCAAACGTGAGCATGTGTGCTACATATGTATAAACTTATCTTTTATACAAGATATTGTAATCGTTTTGTATTGTATATGCAGTGGGTCTGTTTCATTTTCATACTGTAGTTCCATCGATGATTGACTCTGAAACGCTGAGTCACTACAGACGTGTGATGTAAAGAAGTAAAAAAAAAGAAGCTAATCCTGGCCTTTGGAACAGTCGTGTTAATAACTGCTGCATAACGTGTCCACAGTCAGCAGCTGCTCATCAGGTAACACCGGTACATACATTACAACTGCCCATGCACTTTGTTAACGTCACATCACAAAACCTGAAGTATTTTCTTTTAAGTCCAAGCACTACCAGGCTCCAGGCAGGCGTCTGTCACAGCCCAAGTTCTCTCATGGCAGTCGAACAACTCAAAAGGGATTTGAATATGTGGCCATGTATGTTGTAGTTCCATTCATTTCAACATTCCTTTTGTTTCTTTTCAACAAATGATGATTTTTCTATCAGCCATATGTGCATGTTTTAGGTCAATAAAATGTTTACTTACTAGGTGTTTCTGAGCTGACTGTGCTGTTTATGATGGAGTGAGCGTAAAGTGCCAATGCATGTTATTAGCAGTGGTCTAAAGTAACTAAGTATATTTCTCAATAACTGTACTTAGGTACACATTTGGGGTACTTGTACTTAACCCAAGTGTTTTTGTTTTATACTTCTACTCAACTACATTTTGGAAGCAAATGTTGTACTTTTTACTCCACTATTTTTTATTTGACATGTATTTACTAGTAACTTTATAAATTCAGATTTTGACACCAGTACTTAGGAACAACTTAAAAAATATGATAATTTGATTTAAATTAAACCATCTCACATATTTAAGTAACTAAAGCCATGAATGGGTTAAAAGAAAAATAAATTAGATTTAAGATTTCATTTTAGTTCCAGCTTCTTAAATGTGAAGATGTTAAATCAATTCTGCAATGAGTACTATTACTCCAAGTACATTTTCCTAATCGTACTTACATACTTTTACTTCAGTAACATTTTTACAGTGTGGTATTAATACTTTTACTCTTGAAGCAAAGCATCTGAATACTTCCCCCCATACTATTCATAATGAACTGAGAACAGGTGTACAGATGTGATCCTTTTAAATGTGTACATTTCAAAAATAAAACCTCCAACATAGAGCCAACAAGTAATGACAAAGTAAATATCATTGGGATTCATATTGCCAGATGTGGAAGCAGTACAGCAAGTATTTACTTAAATTAAAGTTGCAGCATTGAAGTATAAAAACTCATGAGCAATTTCTAATTGTGTTCTTTATAGATAAAGCTTCTATAAAGCTAGGACGTCATTAGAGGCTGAGAAATGGAACGTCTTTTTTATTGTTAATGTTCCTGTGTCTGAGTCATGCATTCAGCAGGTCTCGTCTTTAAGGAAAATACAAGTACAATATGAGATAACTGCCAGAGCAGAGTCACTATCAGGTTCACATTATAGCATACAGAGCAACACGCTTACATTTGTTTTCCTTTATTTCATTATCACATTATAATCACCAATTGGCTCAAGTTTAGTGCAACACTTTTATTTCTAAATGAATAAAAATATATAAATAGGCATCCCAAAAGGGAGGACAATAAGCCATTTGATATAAGCTTACATCTTGGCCCAGACTGACAGCTTGATACTTTAAGGTGTGTGTTGTAGTTCTGAACATTGCTTTATGAACTAACATCACAGTTGATCACGTTTCTCCTGTAAAACACTTTCAGCCATAATAATACATCCCATTCAAGACCTTTTAGCAGCCTCTGAAGCAGCAGGGTCAGACCTCGCTCCCTCCCAGTACACAAACCTTTGTTATGTCACAGGTCTGATCAAAGAGCACAGCTGTTGATGCAACATTGTGTCTCCCATGTAAAAAAAAAGGAAGGACACATGGAGTTGAGGGCTGAGGCGGTAACTTTCATCTCCTCGCTAACTTAAATACTGACACAAGGTCCCAGTACTCGTCATGATGGATCACTTTATGTGTGCTGCTTTCACAGACTCAGTCCATCCCTTCCATTACGTTCAGGGGTCTGTGTGTTCATGAAGCGGGGCAGACACGATGAAGTCCTGCTTGTGTGTGCCGTCACAGTATGGCGGGTTGTTGGTGTGCTTGCAACCACACAACCAAACTGTGCTGTCTTTCTCCGGGGAAAAGCGCAGAGGGGACAGGCCTTGAGCTTTGACTTTGTGGGCTCCATCGCAGAAAGGCTGAAAGATAAAGAAGTGGTGAGGAAACATGTGGGAGGTGTGCTTCAGACAGGGATCACTGAAGAGGAAGGCAAAGGAGGAACAAACCTGCTTCTTGCTGTGTCCACAGGTGCACCATGAGTAACGCTTTCCACCCAGCAGCTCCACTCGGAGAGGCTTCTTAGAGGGGATGACGGGCTCTGGAGGGAGGGTGGACAGCTGTGGAGAGAAGAGAAGCACATTAGAGATAAGTGGGATAACTGTAAGGTTCACATGCTGAAGATGAGGGGTCCTGCAATGTCTAATTTTAGAGATTACAATTGTGATATGTCGATATACTGACTAAATGTGAATTTAACCAATAATACATTCAATATTATTTTACATCGTTTATTTACAAGGTTGTTTGTATTTCATGGTAAAGTCAATGTGCATGATTACAAAGTACACACGTAGGTATAAACATTTAGTACAAAAAATTAGTACTCTGGAAATGGTTTGAGTAATTCATTTTGAAATACATCTTTTCTGGGCTCTGTGGTCTGAACTGGCTGGGTTTAACTGACATCTCCCTAACTCAGTTGTTTTACACCGGATACAAGTGGAATACTAAAACGTTAATAATATGTTTCAATCGGAATTGAAAGATAATCTTTCTCTCCCATTGACTTCAATACATATTTTTTCCGAAATAAGGTCCCATGGAGCTTCCCCGGAAGGGGAGGGACTTCGCCTCTATCAGGCTCTGATTACAAACAGCTGTGCAGAGGCTTTCATGTAATACAGTGGGTGGCTCCAATAATATAGGCTATGCTCTGTTATGACTATGAGTGTTGGCAAGGTCAAAGAGACTATCGGAAAAACGTGCAGTGTTCCTATCTGAAATGTGCTTTGTTCGAATTAAGTTTAAGGTATGCCTTTTAGTTAAATATCTCAAAATTGTTCTAAAGTGCTCGAATTCGTTCGTTCGTTGGTCAAAAGTGATCCAAAAAAAAAAAAAAACTACTTCAGAATAAATAAACTCAGACCAAAATCATAATTTGAACAAAAGATAGGGGCTAACATTAGCACCTATTTACCTTTGAAGCTGTTATCCATGGATTCCTCAAGGTTAAACTAATCCATTTGTAGTCTATTTTGGTCACCAACGTGTTCATGTTTCCAATGACAGCTGCGGAACTTCAAAGCACCTCAGCTAGCAAGTGGTAATATCACGCGAGGTTACAATAGCCGTGATAAGCGACTTTTACGGCACAGCGGCGGGAAATAGAAAAGGTAACGCTAACAGATAAATATAAATTAAACAACCCTCAAATAATGCCAGGTATTACAGCTCTCCTAACCTAGCAGCCGAACCATGGATTTATAGAGCTGACCATGGTGATTGGAGAAATCACTTCCTGTAGAGTCACGTGTTGTTAGTTTGACCAATCAAGAGACGGATATCAGTCTGGCGCAGATTGAACTGATTTAGAAGTCCAAAAAACAAACAATAGCCTACTGTATATATTTATCCATAAAACCATGAAAAACAACACAAGTCTCCAAGAGAACACAGGTTTCTTGAGTATTTGTACTAGTATTTCTGGGAATTTTTTAGAGCAGTTTACATTTGAAAGTTACACCAGACAGATAAACTACCTTTTCAGTAGCAGTGTCCAGGATGTGAGAGCATTAGGACAATGCAGTAATATCACTTTTACAATCAAACACATCATTTCCGATCATGTATAACAACTGTGGGTCATAGAGCTATACAAAATACGACTTTTTATTACAATTTGTGACTTTTATTTTACGATATTCAAATCAGTCACAAAACAGATGACATACAGCTGAATACATATACAACTGACTTAAACTCCCTATCAAAACCCACTGTGGAAACAACATATGTCTATATGTAAGAATGACTTTTCCACCATGCGTTCCAGATAAATGATTGTCTATTAATATTTAGGTTTGGATTTAGCCAAAGACAAGAGACTTTATCTAGCCTATGTTAGAATCAAAATCTGAGTCTTTGTCCTTAATATGCCCTGGATATGATACATAATTGGATAAGCACGGTTACAGGACTTAGATACAGACGGCTCAATATTGTGCAATATGACTTTTGAAATGAATACATAAAAATCACCATATATATATAATATCCAGTTGGCACAAATCACTAGTGATGGCGAGATGAAGCCTTATGAAGCTTTCCAGCCAATTGGTTCGCAAAAGGGTTCATCTCATGAGGCTTCATCATGGGCTTCATTTGAACACAAACCCCCTGCTGGTCAAAGAGCGTAAAACAGGCAGATTGGACATCTCCACAGTGTGCTCTCTCTCACACCGAGTTCCCATTGAGTAAAGCCTTAGAATAACTCTAAACAACGAACATTAAATCATATTTTCATGTTAACAATATTGTTTTTATTCCAGTTGAATGATTGTGATTGAAAAGCCTAAGGAGGCTGGTAAACATTGCAAAAAGGGATTTGTATTCCTTAATAATAATCATAAACTTAACCACGTTGTAGCCTGAGAAAGGCTAAACCATATCAAAGAATACATTTAACTACATTATCTCATTTAGCTGTAGCTTTTATAAACAACAAAAAAGACGTATTGTTCAGTCGTTGAACCAGAAACCCTGCGGTCATGAGTCAACTGCTTTCCAGCTGAGCCACAGCACATACACTACGTCTCCTTGAAAACACTAAGATATGTATTCCTGTATTTATTCCTACATTTATTTATGCTTGTATCTATTTATACTTATGACATGTTCCGACCTCTATAAGTGAGGTTCTGAGCTCTCTTGATTCCATGTGTCACCGGGCCCGGGTACAGGAGGGGTAATATGGTTCTTATTATATATCCATGGGTATTATGAGCGTTGTGGTTCAACAGTTCAACCGATCTGAATCGCTTCGTGAAGCAGTCACGTGGTTTCGACAGGCAGCGAGGCTTCGTTTGTCATCGATGACGTCACTGGCCCAAAACGATACAAGCTTCACAAAAAGCTTCGGGGATTACTCGACACACGCTCCGAAGCCTCGGCGCAATACGGGACATCACTACAAATCACTAATACATGTCATTTACTTTTGGAATTACTATTTTCTTGTTACTATGCTATTGAAGACACATTTTCAATCAAAAGCAAGTTTTATTTGGTTATGCATCTTTATATAACATTGGGTTCAAATCATATTTTCAAATAACACTTATTTATACAGACATAATAAGTATGAAAAGGACACAATGAGGCAGGACATCACATTTTTTTGTTGAGACAAGATTGAGATAGTGCTGACTATGATCTGTTTGATTCTGGTATAGTTGCTGCTCCTTGGCATCCATGCAGACATGTTGGATGCTGCTCATTTAAAGACTCCTTTCACCTTCTTTACTATATCCTGGAAGATAACCCTGAAGTGAGATCCATCGCAGTACGGAGAGTTTTTGGTTTGCTTGCAGGCACACAGCAGCACCGTCTGGTCCTTGTCGGGGGTAAAGCGCAGGGGAAGGATGGTCGGAGCTTTTTTAGCGTGAGCACCATCACAGAAAGGCTGGCAGAAAGAGACAAAGGATGGAGGAAACAGAATGTGTAATCATTTTCAAGTGTGCAAGTTACTCACGGTTCATGAAAATGTCCAATAAACTTAAATAGATTTTGTGGGACAGGTACAAATAACATTGCAAAACCTTTTGTTGGTATAGCTAAATAATAAATGAGCGTTTGGGATAATATAACTACAAAAAGTGAAGTTACTCGTGTACGGAAGTCACGTGACAAATAAGTCAACATTTGTGTTAAAAGAACTACCTAAGTTAATGAACTTAAGTACGGGAGTAACCTTAGTAAACTTTGTGTTAAAATAACTAAGGAAATTACTAAACTTTAATTCGGCAATTCACGTGACAAATTAGTCTATGTTGAAATAATAAATGGCGTTGCTTAGGTATCCAAATTACATGACAAATAAGTCAACATTTGTGTTGTGTTGCATTTTCACAAAAGTGAAATAAACTGAAAATGGATTTAGTTAGTATAGTTACTAATAAGTCAAAGTTTGGGTTAAAATAAATATGAAAGTGCCTAACTTACTTACAGGTGGCAAATGTCAGCATTTGTGTACATTATTTACCTAAAAGCTATTCAACATTGTGTTAAGAGAATATGGAAGTTTCTGAATGTTAAGTATTGAATTCACATGGCAATAATACAATAAATCACAGTGCAAAACCTTTATGTTCGTATAGCTACAAATAAAAAAACAATTGGGGTAAAAAAAACTACGAAAGAGTCCACACTTATGTGCAGAAGTCACAGGACAAATGTGTCCGGCTGGCAGTGTGAGGACACAGACCGGCCAATCATCTGGACCTCAGCAATTGTATTTATTATATCCAATGCAAGGTTGGTGTTTAGTATTGCAAAGTCAGTTTAGCATATTATCTTATTACTTTTTGATTATTCTAATGTGATTTTATATTCTCAAGCACACAACAACAAATGTATTGTACTGGTTTAGGCACCATAGTTATGTTACATTTTTTGCTCCCAATTTGGGAAATTGGGATTATTTTTAACCAGCAGCCAGTAGGAGTCAGGATTTACTTGAGAGGTATCCATATATCTCTTCATGTTGCTCTCAAAATGCACCAGATTTAGGCATCTAACTTCAATATTAAAAAAAAATAAAATCTTCCCGGGGGAGCATGCCCCCGGACCCTCCTAGAGGGTGTCAGGTCCACTCCCCATTTATAAAAATAGCACTTTACCACTGCACCCCCTCTAATCTCAGATGCACCCTGAGTCATTTTGTTTAAGTACAGTGAGCCTTTCTAAAATATACAGTAAAGAGACAAACCCACCAGCATTATAGGATATACTATGACTTGGAGCCAAATACTTGTTTTTGGGCTGTATAAATAAATTGACTTGAAACAGTTGCTGATTTAGAGTACTGGCACCTTTTTTTATTCCAATTCAAGCACTGTGTAATACTTGACTTGATAGCTTTGAACTCCGCACACTGAGCTCTGATTGGTCAGCAGGCAGTGCTTTCACCGAGTTGATCTCTTAGCCTGCAACCTAACCTGCTCCGTTAGTCGCACAGCATAAGTTACCATGGAGATCTAGCCTGCTTAAAAGAGAACCAGCGTCATAGGACTGGAAAGCCGGAATTTTCCCTGAAGTTAGCGGCTAAGCAAAAATCCTGCTTCGTAGTACAGGCCTCAGGTGTGTCGAAAGTTGAAAGCAAAACATGCTCACCTGTTTCTTACTGTGTCCACAAGCACACCAGGCGTAGCGCTTCCCAGCAGACAACTTGACCCTGCAGGGCAGCCGGGCTGCAGAGATGGGCTGCTGGGTGGACAGCAGGCAGCTCTGGACCTGCACAACAACCATCACATCAACGCTACAGAGGGACATTCATTTTGTTAGCACACATTTTTCTATTTGAAATATCACTACCTTGTGGTTTTACACCTCTGCCAACCAGTCAAAGTGCATTTCACATCCATGTCTGTCCTAAAGTTATTACTTCATCCTTTTCATATCAGATCATAGTGGCCTTTAACCACCAGAATCCAATCAGTTTTTTCTTGACTCCAATCAAACTTTTTTTGCCAACATGCCAAAGGAATTCCGTGAAGATATCGCCTCACCAGAACGAGACAGATGTGAGGTCCCAGTGACTGTGACCTTTCACTCCAAAATCTAATCAGTTCATCCATTACATTACATTGCATTTAGCTGACGCTTTTATGCTTTGTTCCAAATGGACAGACAAAGAAACCCAAAAACATAAAGCAACCTTGGCTACTTCCAGCGCGGATGCATAAACAAGTTTAACTAGGCTACTGATAAAAACATAATTTTGAAAATTAATACAAAAACACATTTTATTATAACATTACAATAATGAATTAGTATCTCAAAAATAATAACAACGTGCCTTACAATAAAGTATCTCAACATATTGAGAAGCTTATTTTAAAATGCTAAGTTATTATTTAGAAGTTTCTGATTACATTGACGTTATTTTCCCCATCACATAGGCGGAAATGGGCTTCCATACACATGCCATCTCGGTAACTCGCTGAAAACACGGTGACAAGCCTTGCCGCGCTCCTCTATTGTACCAGCAGGCGTGTCTGTGCTAAAGGTGAGCGAATGAGGGTGTGTCAAGTTTTTGGTAACATAGAAAAACATTAAAATGCCGGTACAATGTAGGTTTCTCTAAAGTGACGCAGCACTTTTAAATACTCCGCATAATGCGAGTACGGCAGCAAAGATAAAAGGGAAATGAGCTTCTCACATATAGAAAACGAATACAAATACTTTAGTTGTGTAGACAGTGATGAAGGCTCACCATGGGAAAAGGAAAAGGTCGTCTTAAAGTCCGCGTGCATCCTCTCCGCATTGCAGTGACTAGAAAGCTGCTCACGCTCATTTCAAGTTTGAGTGTTGAAGTCGTAAATCTTCTGCTTTTTACACAGGAGGAGGAATCACAGACTTTACAGACAGCTGCTTCTCTGAAAGCTGGAAGGACTTCAGTAAAAGTTACAACATGGCTGCTGCTGGGTCGCTTCAGGTGATTGGCTCAGAAACGTTAACAAGCTCGCGAGCTCAAACCACTCCTTCCCTTCCTCCCAGGGGCGGACTGGGACTAAAATGCAGCCCTGGAAACTGACCCAGTCCGGCCACATGAAATGTCAAATGTTAGAAATCCGCTGTTTATTATTTAAAGTTTTACGTCTGATTCACTCCTTTTTTCCTCTCTGTACACAGCTCCAGTTTGGGCATTGGCCTGTCATCAGATTTCATTTTTAGTTGCTGCTGTAGCAGAAGTTTAGTAAAATTATTTTTGATGAAATACTCCAAATCTCCACCCTCCATAATTGCACTTGCTTCAGTTTCTTGCTTTACTTTTAAGGGCAGTGATGACAGTTACAGTATGAACTGAAATTGATGCAATTTGATTAGATTGTGAGGCATGACCAGTGGCGGCGCCAGAGATTTTCTCTAGGGGGTGCTGTGGGGTAGCTTGACGTTTCATAGAGGGTGCTCAAACATTAAGGGCTTCCCATTAATGCACCAGCGCTACAGTTGCATTTTCTACTGCAACACTCCCCACACGCGCACATACAGTGCACCCGCGACTGTAACAATGAAGGCTCGGTAATCAGCTCACGGCATATAGGTGTAAGCAGGGGTAAAGTGCTATTTTTACAAGTGGGGAGTGGACCTCACCTCCTCTAGGAGGGTCCTCACCTTCTCTAGTGGGGTCCGGGAAGATTTTTTTTAAATATTGAAGTTAAAAGCATCAATCTGGTGCACTTTGAGAGCAAAATGAAGAGATCTATGGATATACTGTCTCTCAACATACATATGAAACAGAACTGTAAACAGATTTTCTATTTCTTTATAGATATTTTACAAATCACTCCCCTTTTAAAACAAACCGTTTGAGACCCACTGAGATAACTAGGCTAAAGTAAACTATCTAAACCAGGGGTCGGCAACCCCTGGTTTAGATAGTAATACTAGGAATAAGTGTGCAAAAATATTTAAATTGTATTTTCGGATCCTGAACGAGGCCACCGCCAGAGCACGTCTCCCCGTTACCCGCAGAAGGAAGCCATGCACGCAGCGCAGCCCCGCTCTCTTTATCTCCAGGTGACTTTCTGCCGCTTTCCTCCGTGGTGCTGATCGTTTCACCACGGAGAGGAAAGTACTTCACTAACTGCAGTAGCCATAAGGAGCTGTACAAATGCCGCAGTTTTTGCGTGGCTGTGTCTTTAGTTGAAAGCCCAGTGGCGATCTGCTCATCTCTCATTGAAATAATATGCTACAAAGGGGCGGACTGGCCATCTGTGTGTTGAACTTTCCTGTCGGCTCCCAGACCGTAGTCGAGGAGGGCAGAAGCAACAAGCTTCAGGTTCAATAACCCACTTTAGCTTAAATGACTGAGAGGCGAGCTCTTCTTGGGAGGCCGTTGCATTTATTTAGCTGTTCTTCTGTTTCACAAAATACATACTAGACCTCTGTTTTTCTGCTTCCTCGTTTCACTTCCAGAAACATACACACGCTCCCTCACTGTCGCTCTACCATCCACACACACATGCACAAGCCACACCTCTCTCTCTTAAAGGGACAGCGATCTCATCTCACTCTGCGTGACCCTAATATCATAACATGTGTGTTCTGGAGAATCACAGAACGGACGATCGTCCTTATTATTATGCCGTTTAAACCAATTATTTAAATGTGTTTGTTAAATTCGGCATCATGTAAGCTGCGCTGATGGTCCACACACTGCTTCCAGCGAGGCTCCCCCGCCCTCCTGCTGATAGTTGACGAGCGTCAAGCTCCTCAACCCCCCCCCCCCCCCACGTTGATAACTCTCGATCGTTGGCACGCTGATAACAATTTTTTTTTTAAATGGCACTTCATATCAAAAAGGTTGCCGACCCCTGATCTAAACACTGAGAGTCCTTTACTTCACCTGTAATTTAGTAATTTAGCCTATGGGTAGGTCAAAAATCTAATGGGTGCTGGCAATTGGCCTAATCATATCACCTGTGTTGGCTTTATGTTTTTGGTATTATTCAAAAAAATAATAATAATAATTAAAAAAAAAAAAAAAAAAGACTCATATTTCTTGGGGGTGCTTAGGGGATGCTTTGGCAATCCTGGGGGGTGCTTCAGCACCCCCTAGCTCCCCCCTGGCGCCGCCCCTGGGCATGACGTGAGCCTCATCTGATTGGTCAATCCCTCAATTTCTTTTCACCAAGGGAAGCCAATTTCAGCTAGCCTCCTCTCGCAATAGAGAGTGCAATCTACTGTTTCACCATAACATCTAGAGGGGCGCTGTTTCACTCTTTGTAAAATACTCAGAGAATGGGGGAGAGATGGGCCGGCAGAATAATTACCGAAACTAAACGAAGTGTTTTTATTTATTTATTAAAATTATAACTACAAACCAAAAAAACAGGGGAAGCCTGGCTTCCCTTGGCCTCCAGGAGAAAACGCCACTGATGCCCCTTTCACACCAACCCGTTTTCAGCTCCGGCTCGGAGCTGGAGCCTGAAAAGTGCCGGTTTTTCCTGTTCACACCGCAGCGGCGCCGCCTCTTAGCTCCGGAATCCGGTTCACTTCCAGCTCCAAAAAATTGTCGGTCTAGACTGAGGCAAGAGCTTCGGAGCTAAGAGGTGGCGTCGCTTACGTCTCTCTTACGTCGAGGCGTGCAGGAAACTAAACCCACCTCCCCTGAACATGGGTCGACTGTCATGCCTGCCTACAAGCAGTAGTGCTTATAAACACACTTTATAAAGTCAGGCAACACTAACTAGGCTTCGTGTGATTCTGTTTATTTGTACCTTACTTTGACCATCCGTTCACTGTTATTGATCATTGTGGAGAGAGGCAGACGTTTTGTTTTGTATTATAGCAGATATCGGATGGAATCAATACATGGGCTGCACAGGTTGTCGTGTCCGACTATCACAAGTAGAATCATAATAAAAATACGCCTGTAAAATGTGCCTGTAGAAAACGGTTTATGCCACAATAGGATAGCAACAACAAGTAGTCAGTTTAGCTTCGGTTGCTATGCTAACATCACCCATGTTATACCAGAGAAACTTTCATAACAGCGTTGTGATGACGACGCTGAAGTTGGCTTCCGATTCAGCAGTTAAGGAGAAAGTTAAGGGACATTTAATTTACAGCGCTGAGCGAACAATCCTCCGTGTTTGAACCTCTTAATTCGCTGCATAGCCGATTTATTTGGACTGGATTATCCCAGAGAGGCTAAAGATTCTTTATAACCCAGTTTGAGATTTGTGAAACCTTTATTCTATTTGTGAAAATACAAACACAGGTGGAAGGCTGAGGTTGCTGCAGCAGGCCAGGATCAGAATCAGAGAGTGAACCTCCCAGCTGGGCAAGCCTTTATGCCTTCTTGTATTTTCACTAGGGCTGTCAGTCGATTAAAATATTTAATCGCGATTAATCGCATGATTGTCCATAGTTAATCGCGATTAATCGCAAATTAATCGCACATTTTTTATCTGTTCTAAATTTACCTTAGAGGAATATTTTTCAAGTTTTTAATACTCTTATCAACAGATGAGTGGACAAATATGCTTTATGCTAATGTTTATTATCATTTGAACAATGACAAATATTCTCATGAATATTAAACACAACAACCTCTGAACATTACAAATATTCGCCTCAATTCAATCTGGAACCTCTCTCATACAATAATACAATACAAATGGTGTGTGTGTGTGTGTGTGTGTGTGTGTGTGTGTGTGTGCGTTGGAGCTATGTGCTGACTTTTCGTACAAAGTCCCGCTGTCTGGCTTCCTGCATAAAGTCAAGTGCTCGGCGCAGTTGTGGCGAAATGTCGCTCCTCTGTTTTCATTTAAACAGCTCCTTATATCCGTTAGCGCAGCTAGCTAGCACCAGATGCTAACAACAACAATGCACGTAAGGTCTCTCTCTCGCTCGCTCGGGCCACACATACACACACCCTCCCGGTCCTCCCGATAGCTAGTCGGTGCCTGCCGGTGAGCGTGGAAGTGTGGTCTGCCACAAGCGGACAGCAGGAGCGGGGCTGTCAGCATCTGCTGGTAGATGGTATTTTAAACTCGATGCGCTCTGAAACTACAGGCAGCCGAGGAAAATAAATACGCATAAAAAAATATTAATAAAATAATTAGTGGCGTTAATTTTTTTTTGCGTTAACGCGTTATTAACGCGTTAACTTGACAGCCCTAATTTTCACAAATAGAATAAAGGTTTCACAAATCTGAAACTGTGTTATAAAGAATCTTTAGCCTCTCTGGGATAATCCAGTCCAGATTTGATGAGTCTAGGTCTAGTGGTTTCAGATCAGGACCTGGTCTAATGTGGTCTACAAGTTAAAAAAAAAGCACTGAAATCTCCCTTTTTTGTATTTTCACAAATAGAATAAAGGTTTCACAAATCTCAAACTGGGTTATAAAGAATCTTTAGACTCTCTGGGATAATCCAGTCCAAATAAATGGGCAATGCAGCGAATTAAGAGGTTCAAACACGGAGGATTGTTCGCTCAGCGCTGTAAATTAAATGTCCCTTAACTTTCCCCTTAACTGCCGAATCGGAAGCCAACTTCAACGTCGTGTTGTGATGCCAAACAGCGTCAATTCAGACTGACACACATTCACTTAAGGGGAACTGGGGATATGTATCAGCTGCTTGTGTGAGTCGGACAGTGAATACTTTAGAGCGGCCGCTGCAGTGTGAGCTAACCGGGAGCTAACGGGAGAATAAACTCCCGTGGAAGAGCAGCCAACACTGCAGCGGTCGGTAAATGCCGCAGAAACACATTAATAAACAATGAACCATGGCACTCTGGAGAAAAGCATAAGGTTGGAGAAGTCGTTATTTAATTTAATCTGGCTTCGTGTGATTAAAAGCAACACGATCATCGGCCCGACGCAGTTCCCCGTTGTTGTTGTTGTGAGCGCCGTAACGCCGTTGGGGAGCAAATCAGCGATGTAAACGGTGACGTCATGACGCAGTAGCGGCAGCACCAGTCTGGCTCTGGGCGGTGTGAACAGAGCGGGAGCAGAAAAGGGAAACCGGAGCTGAACCAGAAAAGCTCTAGCTCGGAGCTAGAAAGGGAAAAGCGCTGGTGTGAAAGCCGCATGAGTTCAAGGGATAATTCTCACCCACCTCTTGCTCTTGCCCTGCACTTGTATACGTGCCAGTTGAGCTGGTTCTTCCACCAGCTCAACTCTGTCCCTCATCATGAACGCAGGAGGCTGGCTGTACATCTGAACTCGCGCCCTCATCATTCTCTTCATCATCTTGCACTTGTTCTAAGCTGCTGCTGATAGTGCTTATAGCAGCGAAAAAGGTCTGTCAATTTATATGCTTCACCTGCGAGTGACGTCACCTTTTTTTCTCTTGCCTTCTCGCCCCCACCTTTTTCTTTGATTTGTATCCATGTTTTTTCATTCTCCCTGTCTGCCGTGGCGTCTAATCCCTTCTCTTCCGGTGGCCGGTCTTTTTTCTTCTTTGTGTGTTATTATTTGACAGATAAGAACCACAACGGCCCTTGACGACCGGCCGTTCTGTGGTTCTCCATATTCTAAAGATGGTCAGTCCGCCCCTGCTTCCTCCTTTGAATTTAAGGAATGTATCCGCTGTGCACAAATGTAAAATAAGCGAGAACAACTTAATTACAAGGCATAATAGATACATTCACAATGATGGATGATAGTGAATTGTCCGACCGGCCCACTTCGGTACCGGCCGACCGGGAAAACTCCCGGTATTCCCAATGGCCAGTCCGCCCCTGACACTAGCTAAAAGGACTTTCCTTGAACTGGCAACCCAAGTGTTGTCCTTAGTGACCCTCACTGATACTGGATATGACATCAAGTACTTTAGAATGATCAATAAAGCTTTTAGTTATTAGCCCTTTATTAGGGGCTGTTACCTGTTCTCCATCCTATTTACACCACAGAACTGATCTGAAATCTGTACATTAAGAAACATGCTAGAATTGAGTCTTGAAACAGAATGTATGTAAACACATTTTTTTATTGTATGACTTTGTCTATGAAAAGATGTGAACTCACTGCGTTTCAATTACAATATATAAATATTCTTGTATATTAGAGGTTCATCAGCCATATTTAATAAACCATTGGCCATCCTTATAGTAGTATATTATTTACTGTTCCCCAATAATTCAGGTTATACTAGTAATATTTTAATTTTATTATTTATTTATTTCATGAAATATTATTTAGACTTTTCTTTTTATCAGGAACTGAAGTCATTTGTTAAATAGGTTGGAATAATTAGCATTATTTCAAAACTATAAATTGACAATAATTGATTGAATTGATTGTGCTTTGGTTTAACAGTATTGTTCATCTTTCATTTTAACAGTTAATGTTTTTACGTACTGTTAATTTTATTTGTAATTACTTATATAAATGTAACTGAATTTGTTTAATTACATTTATAAAACCATTATGTCTTTAATCTAATTTGAAATAAGAAATTGTCGCTATATTATTCTTTGTACATTTAACTGATTAGAAATAGGCAAACACCTTTAAACCTAACAGTTGATTTGCGTATGCCCTGAACATTACAATAAACAGTAAGTACAAAAAGAGAATTCCCCCCCACTCTCCTCTTTCACAAAACAGAAAAGTAATTCAACACCAGAGAGAAAATATAAACAACTCAGTAAAATACATTTATTGACAAAAAAAAGTTGTCTTAATCCGTTCTTTTAATTTTTTCACACAAAAATATCAAAATACTTTACAGGGCTTTTCATCTGAATATTGTCAAATTAGTTTTGATCAATTCTCTCAAACAAATACACTATACAATGACAACATGCTTGTCCTTTTTAAAAGTCAGTGCTCATTTCATTTAATTTATTTTCTTTTAAGGGAACAATGCATTTAAAAAGATGCATAGTTATTACTTGGTATTTAGCAACACATTTGAGAGACCTCGCTGCATTTCATGCAATTCATATCCCGACAGGAAACACGCTCTCCATCAAACCTCTTTCAGAGCCAAGTGCTTAAATGTTGATACACATAAAAGATACACAGTACGACATTCAGAACATGGATTATCTTGGTTACCCAAACTTCAAAGCTTAAAAGAATGAATGTGTTTAACTTTGAACACAAACATATTAAAGTATACAACTCGTATTCCAACAAAATTGAAAAAGGTACTAAAAAACGATTTACGATTGGGCCCAAAGCGCCCCAGTGCAACATGAGAAAGAAACGGCTTCAGAAACCCAGCACCGCTCTGCAGTCCGTCTCCTGGACATGCTCGCGTGTGTCTGGACTCGTAAGGACAAAGTCAGTCAATTCTCTCAGTAAAAAGTCAGAGCTCCTGCTTTGGAGTCGTGTCAATGCGTTGGCTCATGTCTTCATCCACAGAACCAACATTCTCCTTCTGTCGTTGCTACAGTATTTATCACAGACCCGTGAGCTGCTTGGACTTCCTCTCTGACGTCTACATTAGCTGCTAACAAAAGAATCTAGCACTCAAGTTACATCACATGTATGGGAGATCATGTTCAAGATTGCAAACAGAAAATATTTAATAAAGGTCTATGAGAATATTGTTAAAGAACACAGGAGGAAACATGATTAAATAGTCCCTTACTTTGTGAAGAGCCTTTGTTAGTAAAGGTGAGCCGAACAGAGGAGGATAAAGTGGAGTGGAAGGAAAGACAAGCTTATCTCTACGTTAGCTTAACGGCTACACTATGTATGACACACCGCTGTGATGGCACTTTAATAATAGTTTACATCTCGGCCGTCTCCTATGACACACTGTGCAGGCTTTCCTGTCAGACTTCTTCGAAGCACAAACAACTAAAGAACATCAGATCTGAACACAAAAAAGTACAATAGAAAATGATTTGACACTTTAGTTACTCACTATACGGTTATTCACACATTTTGAAATCATCAGTCAGCTATCAAAAGTATAAATGGGTTTAGGAAGAGTGCTTTCACTTCAGTAATGAACCCCACCGTGTACCCCAGATAAAAAACACTATCAAAGAAAGAGGACAACAGAGTGAGCCTCGTGGTGTCTCTGTACATCTAGCATCATTAAGGCATTATCTATCCAGTATTGCTAAAAGAACATCTAGTTGGTGAATATGATGAAGGGTTATGTATGGAAGTAACAGAGAGAACGGACACTGCAGGAGGAGGAGTGCAAATACTCACATGGAAAACCTGTCTGTCCCTAGTGGCCTATCAGTATCCTTAATAAAGGTTCTGTGATGATGGCGGATTTGCTCTGTTAGCTGCTAACATGCAAAGTGCACAGTTGTTCAGGAAAAACTATTAATTTCTTACTTACAAGTTCCAAATGTTTGATTTTTTCTGCTTAATCTCGATAGCAACTGGAAAGAAATAAAAGTCTTTAGAAACTCTTTTTGAATAAAATCTGGTGCTCTTTTGGACGATATCATGGCTTCTGTGCCATGTTCCCATTTACATACCAAGGTGTTTGGTGCTCTCTTTAGATCCAGTGAAGGCTATAGCGGTAAGGACTCAGAAAACCATTTGGAATTGGAAAATGGGTGGCAGAAAGATCTGAGGTAATAACTAGCTTCATGTTGAAATTCCACTAACCACACATTGGAATGACAGTATATTTATCGTTAACATAATAAGTGCCTGCAACATATAGGAGATCTGGATGGGGGGGGGGGGGGGGGGGGGGGAACATAAAGGGAAGACGAAATATCAAGGAAGACATTGAGGTTGCAGGAAGATTCAGTGTGACTCGCTGACCGAGTGGAAACGTGGAGGAAAATGGTGAATGGTCAGGAAAGAGTTCACACTTCAACCAGAAAGCCTGAACACAACCCCTGCAGGGCGGAGAAGCAGCCGCGTTGGGCTAGCTAAGTAATTAGTGCAATTTAACAAGAGACCACTGTACTCTCTGAAAGCTGCCTACACAAAAACCTATGAGAAGAACCTCTGATATAAAGAACTCCAAAACACCAAAAACCGTTAAAGTCCATTCTGGTATACATTCATAAAGAGGGTGTAAGAGAAAGATGTTCAGAGGTCAGAGGTCAGGGACCTCAGTCCTTCTTCTGCCTCATTAGAGCTGCTCCTGTGGAATCATCACCCGTTCTTGTCTCCTGAGGACACACACACACACACACACACACACACACACACACACACACACACACACACACACACACACACACACACACACACACACACACACACACAATACTGCTATCATTTTTAAAGCTGCAACTGTGAGGCTGCATCACATGATACGCATTACAGGTAGTTTGATACAATTACAAGTGACCTGTAAACATATCAATATTTAATGCAACGGTGATAAATAAAAGTGAAAAGATATCAATGATATGTTTATTACCTCAGTGTATTATGTAAGACAACAGAACAATGTGTCCTTAGAAAAGAAGAAGCACTCTGCACAGAGATGTTATTGATAGGAAACCCTGCCTTTCATTGAGCGTATTCAGGCGGTCTCTACACACATAGAGGTTAACCTGCTAAACTAAATAATCATAACAAATGAACCACAGATACATCGGAAGGGTATTTCAGAAAAATGTGTAATCTAATAACTTAATCCGTTACTCCCCAAGCGGGTACTCACCCCGGACTTGTGCAGTGCGTTGTCCTGCAGGCCGAACAGGCTTCCTGCCGGGCCGCCCTGCAGGGGGGGGGCTGAGGACAGCAGGCTGGGAGACTGGGAGATCAGGGGGGTGTTTGGGGTGGAGGTGAGGGCCCCCGTCAGGGTGAGGCGCTGCAGCTCCCTTTGCCTCTGCTGCTGCAGCATCTGGCACACCATCACCTGCTGCTCCTGGGGGGGGGGGGGGGGGGGCACAGACATGTTCAGTAAACCACGGAACTGAAAGGTGTTTTATCAGAGATTCTATGTTTGCATCATTTCAAGTGTTTCTTCTCTTGGCCAATAGTCAGGTTTCCATCTAAATGTATTGTGCATTTTTTACATATTTGAAAAACATAAAATGTAGATGAATGCTTGTTTTCATCAGCTACTGTTATAATATTACAAAGAGTTGTTCATCACAATAAGCTGAAGGTGGCACTACTTCTACAGTGGGACAACTTTAAAAGACCCAAAGTCATTCAAAGGTCATTCAAAGAGCGCCAGGCAACCATCAACAGTCAAAAACAATGAAGAAAACGTGTCTGGGCAGATTCAGTGCACGTTGAAGACACGTGCACCATGTACCTAATCATTTATCAGCTATTAGTTATTTATGGGTGGGGTCTATGGGCAAATGAAAATGTACAAAGAGGTGAAAGGAAACACAGCCAATATCTGTTTCAAAGCGTGTTATTATCTATGTTGTACCCGCTTCCCTTATTGTCCATCGTATACATGTAAATCAAAAAAGCCCTAACCCCCCCAGTCACCACGGAAACACAACAGCTCTACATCAACATGTTTCTCAGCTTCTGATTGGCTGCAGACTCTACCAAAGGTTTACCAGTTAGCATGTGAAATAGAAACACTCATGGTTTCCTGTTGTTGGCACACATTGAGTCATACCATCATCGGCCTGTGAGTCACAACTACTGTTACCTCAACATCAATCTGTAGAGCGAAGGCTATGAATCTCTCACATCTTACTCATTTATAAACTTCATATTTATCAATGTATTACTTATTCTAAGTGTAATGAGAGGAAGGAAGTTGCAGATCGCTGCTGTTCAATCAAACACATTTTTTTGTTTTGATTCTGGTAAATTCTTGAAACTTATTTGGTGGATTTAAACAAGGTTACAATTGACATCAATCAAGGAAGTGTAACATATTCACTTCCTGCTAGAGCCAGCATACAGTTAGCAAATGTGCTTTCTGCCATTTTGTCTTCCTGAGTGGTTTGTGAATCAAATATGAACAGAATCAAGAAAACAAGGTGATCCTATGAGAAAATGTCCATAGTGAAAACGAGGAGAGAGTGTGTGTGATTACAGGAGTGAAGTTCTGTGAGGTGAGGAAGTGCTGGAGCTGCTGCTGCTGCTGCTGCTCCGATAGGAGGGAAGACCTGGAACACACACGCAGACACACGGTCACATGACACACCAGAATCTGCACCCACACGCTTCACTATTATAGGGTTATCACTGACATGATGTCAATGCCTTGATATTAAACACAAATTCATTTTGAAGAAAGGCTGGGCACATACGGGCTGGCGCTCTTGGGCAGCTGGAAGCCCTGGGCCAGAGCCTGGGGGGTGAGTGGGGGGGGCTGGGGGCGCAGAGCAGGGAGCGAGGGCGGGGGGGCGTTCTGCACGGGAGACTGGATCACGCCGTTCAGACTGCCCAGCACGCCGTTCATGTTCAGCTGAGGACTTCCTGCCAGGGAGGACATGAGCCCGCCCACCACGGGCTGACTGATGGCCCCCGAGCTGTCGCTCATGCCGCGACTGAAGCCATTGAGCAGGGGCTGGCCGAAAGAGGCGGGGCTCTGCTGGGGGGGGCGGAGTGCTCTGGAAGGAGAGGGAGGAGCTGCTGCGGGACGGACTGCCAGAGTGGAGCTCCTGAAACACACAGGACAAAATCACTGTAGCCATTTTAATGTGCATTATTACATGGTATTAGTTGAATACTCGATTCCGATTGGTCAATTCTGACATTTCAGAGGCTAATATGACAATAGTATGGACCGTTGTTAAGCACTATAATGAACTTTGCTAAGGAGGATCAAAAGAGAGAAAGGAAGTAAACACTAACGGGGACACAGAATGGGCTCTGTGGTGGTCTTTAGAGAGGTGCCAGAGCGAATAGGAGGCCAGTCTGTCTAGTGTAAAGGAGCAATTTGGTGTTCGGCGCCTTGCTCAAGGGCACCGCGGCAGTACCCAGGAGGAGAACTGGCACCTCTCCAGCTACCAGTCCACACTGCGTGTGTTGGTCTTATCGGGTAGGGGAGCCCTTCAGTAGACTGAGCTACAGACCCCTGATTCTGCATTACACCCCTCCTAGTGTTAGGCAGCGTGCAGCCGTTCTGTACTGCGCCATGGGAGCAGTGTAGGGGTGGGGGCTTTTCTCAGGAGCACCCCGACAGTACTCGGTCTCTCCGGGACTTGAACCGGGAACCTTTCAGTTTCTAAGCCAAGTCCTTCATCTACTGCCGCCCTAACATTTACATTTTACACTAACAAATAACTTGAAGTGTAGGCATTATTAACTTCAGAACTTGACTGCAAAACAGCGGCTGGCATACACAACTAGTGGCGCTTGTGATTGATGAATAACTAGTAGTCATGGCTGATGTCGCTTGTTCTTTCTGCCCGGGAAAGTGTCCTGCAACTGCCCCTGTTTATCCTACTCATTCATTTCAAAGTTAAAAAGGGCCGGCAGGGTTTCAAAAGTATCTCTATATTATAGAAACAAGTAGAGAGAATGGCAGACCTAAACCTAGAAAGAGTTATGCAATTTGAAACTACATTTGATAAATGTGGATGTAGCCACAGTTTATAGTGAAATCAAAAAGGTTGTTGTTGCAAGGAGGTTAAAGTGGAAAATGTACTGGTTTGATACATGTTGTGTGGTGTGTTGCAGGTCAGAGAGGTCCTCACCTCAGACGAGGTAACAAAGGAGGTGTCATTCAGGAAGCAGCTTTTGGACAGAGGACTCTTGATGGTGCTCAGGGGGTCTGAGGAGGAGAGAGGCACAAACACAGGGTGATACTACTGTATTTTATTTGGATGGTAAATGCTCTACATGTAGCATTTTAACATCTGCAAATCAATGTATCTTCAGTCTGTGTCCCTTCTGTGTACATGGCCATGTCTGTGTCCTGTCTGTGTACATGGCCATGTCTGTGTCCTTTCTGTGTACATGGCCATGTCTGTGTCCTTTCTGTGTACATGGCCATGTCTGTGTCCTTTCTGTGTACATGGCCATGTCTGTGTCCTTTCTGTGTACATGGCCATGTCTGTGTCCTTTCTGTGTACATGGCCATGTCAACATGTGTTTTATGTTTGTGCTGCCAGGCTTCATTTCAGAGACAATATGCTGCATTCATTTATGGCACTGAGGGAAATTAGTTTACTCAACAAAACCAGCAGAGAAGAGCCGATTTCAGACAGACACTCAGTTACAGCCATTTTGAGTTCACAGTAGGTTGTTTGGTCAGTTCTCATGAGCGTCATGGATATCATGCAGCAGGACCTTATACATTACATTACATTTAGCTGAGGCTTTTATCCAAAGCGACTTACAATAAGTGCATTCGACCAAGAAGATACAAACTAGAGGAAAACAGAATCATAAAGTACATCAGGTTTCATAGAGCCAAACATTTCAAGTGCTACTCAACTGGCTTTAGATAAGCCAGTCCTTTATTAGTATATAAGTGCTTTGTTAATAGTTCTATCGCTCGAAGTGGAGTCGAAAGAGATGAGTTTTCAGTCTGGAAGATGTGCAGGCTTTCTGCTGTCCTGATGTCAATGGGGAGCTCATTCCACCATCTTGGAGCATGAAGAACAGGGTTCCTGAACGCCTCGCTGCATTATATTCTGCTTATTACACCGCTAATAACGAAATCAATCAATCAACAATCAAATGATTGCATTACTTTTGCTTTACTGGCCCGTAACTGTCTGTTCAGTCATTAACACTACCACCTGAGCGCTTACTTCATGTCTGTCTTCTTCTGCGGATTTCTCTGTCCTCCTGCTATCTGTGGCTTTAACCTATTTCTTTCTCATTTTTCTTTTCTCCAGTGGGGACAGTTTAGCCATCATGAATCCAAACTTTCGTGATATCTTGAAAAATAAAAAATAAATATTTAAACGTTTTCCATGCTGTATTATGATGGAGGATGAATGATGTATGATGAATTGAGTATTTGTGTAAAACTGCTGAATGCAGATGATGAGGGAGGAACATTCTGAAGGAATTGGATTACAAACACAGAGACATTACTAGATACCATCACAGCAACAGTGTGTCCTAAGGTTTGGACATAAATGTGGGTGGAGAAGATGAAGAATCAGACCTTGGGTGGATGACAGGAAGTGGACCTGGGCAGAGTGCATGGAGCCGTGGGCGGAGTGGATGTGTGGAGGGAAGGAGATGGCCAGCTCCGTGTTGAGCAGCTGCAGGCGCTCCTTCTTGGCCGTCAGGCTGAGGATCTGATCCTGCAGCCGCTGGTTCTCCTGCTGCAGCGAGTGCAGCGACTGGAGCATCTCCACGACTACAGGAGAGGAGCAGGGGGGGGGGAGAGGCGATATCAAACACAAACTGCATTTCCATTCCATTATTTCACTGTAGTTTGGAGTAGGTTGTGATGCAGAGAAGAAGACTCCCAATGGTGTGTCTACAATATGCATGGGAAGGCCACTTGATGCAGTATATGCTCATAACTTTGAGCTTCATATCATCATATCCACAATGATTGGATATGATGCCGCAAAATATATTTTTGAAGTATCTAAGGTCTTGATTTACTGCTCAATACAAACTAATTAGTGTTAGAATATATAAAAATGACTCATATGTGTGGACCACAGATATCTTAAGGATTCAATACAAATATTATTACACACTTAAGAGTTGCTTTATTTTAAAATACTATGTTATGGTGAACCTGCATTAAATGCAATACTTCTTAAACTAAAACTCCACCATGTTTCAATAAGATATGTTCACTTGAGAAATAGACTTGTTCAATGTGGAATACAGTGCGGACATGAACTGATGAGCCCTGGAGCTGTATCTGGTGCTCCTTCACAGCAGTGCCATCACAACGGGGAATTCAATCCCTTGCTGTTAATGCTAAATGGATTGTCTCTGGAGCTGTGGGTGCAGCGTGCCCTGCATCGCTGACTGAAGGAACACACAGGCTGCTCCCTCATTTCTGCAACAGCAGTCAACACTCTGAACACTTTAAAGTGAACTCTCCCTGAAGCCCAGAGATGTGAGGAAGGTGTTTAAGGTGGAGGGGATGGAAGATAGTAACATAGAAAGTCTGAGTTTAGGAGAGGAAACATTAGTAAGACAGAACGAAAATGTGTTGAAATAAAAAGAAAACAAAAAGATAATGACAGCACAGGGTGGAGAAAGACAAAGGTCAAGAGAAAGCAAAACATAGTTATCACATTCAAATGCTATTTATCGGCTTTGTATCAACAAATACTGTGGGAATAATTGGTCACGAAGGTTTTTACAAACTGATATGGATCATAGAAATATTTGGTATCGTATTATTTTATTCTCCTACTACCTCAACAGTATAAAGGTGGTTTAGCAGTATATCACATTCAATATTATTTGTTTATTGTCTTTTCTTTCATTTGCTTACTAGGTTTGCACTAGTCTGTGTACTTTCTATATTATCATCATGAGACAACAGTCATTTGGATTCCCTATGAGGACTTCAGGTGATCTTTACCTGAAGTCCTGTAGGTGTTTCCTTTTATGCCACTCTCTCTTTTTATAAGCCTCTGGGGAAAGCCTCCGTAAACACAAAGCTAACGTGATAATACGCTGTGTTGTATTACTCCTCATATAAAGAATCTAAGCTGTTACAGCTGTGTTGTATAATGTTGCAGCATGCTGTCTCTTGCTGTGCTATCTTTGGTTTCTAACAGCGTCTAGAAGCACATCTATCATCTGCAAATAGCACCAGGTCATTCTTACGAGAGAACTGCACAGTGAGTGCAGGAGAACACAATCATGTGCACACTATGGAGGGTATTCTTCACCGCGTTTGGCACTAGTTCCAAATACCTTTGGCTGAAGCTACTGAAGCTTCTTAAGACCCCTTAGCCAAAGTTAGTGACCACTAGTTGTGATCTCTCCTTCTTAGATTCTGTAATTCTAGGGATTTCAAGCGCATGAGAGTCTTGTATTAAAGGTTAAGTCTGTTGGCGGCACCTGGACAATCTTTGACTTCCTTCTGGATCCTTTATTTTTATATATAAATGTATTTTTTAAATCTATAAGACATCTATTGCACATCTGTCTCCTCCTCTGTTGCCCTTCCAGAGGGTTTTCCCTTTTTTCATTTTGGTGTTGCTGTTCTAGTTTAGTCTTGTACGCTGCGACAGAGGGTGTGTAACCACTGTAGAGCCTCCTGAAACAAATGTGTAAGATGTGATATTGAAGTGTGTAAATACAATGTGATTGATTGATTGAACTGAGGAGGAAAGTATCAGGTTTTTTACAAGAATATAACTCATCTAGTGACCCTGAGTTTTATCTTGGTACCAATGCTGTTCACTCACTGTTGACTCCCATCTCTCCGTTGCTGTGTTTCTCCAGCAGCAGCTCGATGTGAGAGCTGGCGAGGGGGACGTTCTCAGGGCGGGCTCTGACTGCGGCCCCCAGCCCGTCCCTCTGCTCAAACAGGAGAGGAAGACAGCTCATAGGAGACCTGGGGGGGGGGAGGAGGATTAAACCAACAAGGAGTAAGAAGTCATCGCTGGGAAATGACCAACAAGGCCCCGTGGCTGGGGTTAATATCTCTGTCTAGTCACTTTGATAATAACTAGCTGTTAGTTTTCTTATGCTGGTAACAGAAATGGAAACTCGTCTGATTAAAGGATAATCATCCAAATATTTGTCATTGATGAGTGATAATGGATGACTGTCTTGCTGACTCGTTTTCTGCAGGAGTGTTACAGCATGTATCGTACAAGAATCAACATTAAAATAGCTATAACGATGAAATGAGACTCACTGTGAGGAAAGACTCTCTCTGGGCGAGATCCCCTGACACGGGAAACGACAGTCATCAAGGTCGGACTCTGAGAACGGGACAAAGAGTTATTACTTTTATTGTAATTCTAATGAAACGTGGTGACAGCGCTGATGATGCACAACATGTTCCAACACGAAATGCCTAGTAACCCCCCCAAAACACTTAGTCAGCATGTAGGGCAAACTAACACTGTGTAGATAGCTTTATAGAACAACCATTCAATGACACAGTTTATTGATCATCAGTTTTAAATATATGGTATGGACAGAACCTTATTCTCTCTCAAACAGAAGCCAAACGTCCTTCACCAATTCTAATATTGACTTTCATTAGTTCATTAACAAATAATATGCATTAATAGAATAAAAAACATACTTTCAAGGTATTTGGTCGTCTTTAAAAATGATTTGATTGTATAACTGTATATCTACTATTTATTTGTTGGTATTTTCTTATTATTTCAGTCCCTATACATGACTTTCGTAAACAATTTTTTAAAATATATTTTGAAACTTAAAGTTTGTAGTTTTTTGTATAAGTTTTCTGCCTTCCATCTTGACTAACTTTGTTTTCTTGTACCTTAACTGTAGGTCTATACAGTAAATAAATATTGATTTCAAAAAGGTTTGTCAGATTCTGTCTCGGAGGGTTCTTTCTTGTTGAAGCTTTTCTGAAAATAGCTTCAGTTCCTTTAACAAATGCAAATAAATGTGTGTTTGTGTCACCTGGCAGTGATGTCTGGGCTTGGGTCAGTAGTGGTGGCAGAGTGGGGGGGGGTGGAGAAACAGCTGGAGAACGGCTGGGTGGAGCTCAGGCTGTAGGAGGTGCTGGAACCTGGAGGGACCTGGAGACAGAGAACATCAACATCTGAAATCTGGAGAGGATGTTGGTCAAAAAAGAAGGCTTTTCTCTGTAAAACTGAGACATGGGTCATCACAGTTATTCGGGCCTCCTTAGAGTGTCAGAGAGTCTTTTAAATATAGCTCCAGCACTAACAAGCACACATATTAAGATATTTGATAAGGATTATTTAAAATGTGTTACACCTGAACACATTTCTTCATGGTAAAAATGGAGATGAAATGTATAACAGTACATATACTGGGTACAGAGACCCCCCCTCCCCGCTGTAATACCTGTGTGTTTGACACAGCGTTGACTGATGGAAGGGACATTGAGGAGATGTGGGATGTGAGGAGTCCTGAGGAGAAAGGGGTGCTACACATGCCCCCCCCCAGGGACAAGGAGGGGCTACAAACCCCTCCACCCAGGGAGAGAGGGGTACTGCAGACACCCCCGCCCAGTGTGTGGTGGTCCTTGAGGCTGGAGTAGATGCCTGAGGGAATCAGAAAGATAACATGAGGTAAAACAAAGGTATTTGTGACTTTCTTATCTCAGGATTGCCAAAAGAACTAACAAACATGGCGCTGAGTCTGTAAGTGTGCACGGGAAATCAATGTGTAAGTATGACAAGAAATCTAGCACACACACAAACCACAATCGAGGACAATGTTGTGAATTTGAAAACCCTGTGTATGAAAAACATAGTAACAGTATCATCACTGAGGTTCTGATGCACAGATAGGCTGCTGCTCTGATGCTGACATGGAACATGGGTAATGGAAAGACTGTTTCTGTAACACACAGGAAGCTTGAGGGCTACCACACGCCCCCCCCCCCCCACAGAGACTCACCGGAGCTGAGAAGAGAGTTGCCACGGCTCGTGGAAAAAATTCCGGCAGAGGAGGAGAACGAAGAAGAAGAAGAAGAGACTGCTGTGGGAGGCAGCGTGGAGGGGAAGGCGGGGTGAGGGAGGGAGGACTGGCTCGGGTAGAGCGGGGAGGTTAAGGCTGGAGGAGGAGGAGGCGCTGTGTGGTGATGGTGGTGGTGATGCTCCTCCTCCTCCTCTCCCGGTTCTTGCTGCCCCGCGGCCGCCCCGGCCCGTGGCTGCTCTTCTTGTTGCCGCGGTGCCTGCGCTCTCTGGGCAGCTGCGGGGGCGGGGCTTTTTCCTCTGGCACCGCCTCCTCCAGGATGGGCGGTGTGCTCAGCTTACTCAGAGACTTGGAGGGCTTGTAGTCCCCGGACGAGGAGATCTTCCGGATCTTGCTGCTGCTGCCCAGCCCAGAGGAAGAGGTGATGCGCATGATGGAGCCGAAGGTGGAGATGGTGACCTTGTTCTCGAAGGGGCTGGAGTTGTTCTCCGACCGGTCGTGACCCTGTGACCCCGCCATTGGGCCGTCAGCTGGAGTGAGAGCTGGTGGCTTGTGGTATTTACTGTCCTCCTCCTCCTCCTCTACCTCCTCGTCTTTGCCCTCCTCCTTTTTATCGTCCTCCTCCTCCTCCTCCTGCACCGCTGGCCTCCGGTGGCGCTCCTTACGCTCCTCCCCACTGTGCTCGTCCCCCCCGTGGTCATGGTCCCGCTCCAGGCGGGAGGATGATGAGAACGGATGGAAGTCCTGAGCGGAAGACAGGGAGCCACCTCCAGGAGAAACAGAGTTTTAGTCACATTTAAAGAACCTCACTGCTAAAACATGTTTATGTTTGATCTTGGAGACAGTAAGCATCTAAAATGTGGAAAGGATACTTTTTGGTTAAAAACCCTTAACCCTTCACTTTGAGCGACTAATGCTGCGTTCACACCGGACGCGATGCGATTATTCGCATCGCTCCAATCGCTCAAGTTTCACTGCGGCTTGCAGTTTGTTTTATCGCGTCATTCAAAACAGACATACCGTTGACGCGCCACGCCGTTGACGGAGAGTTGAGGTTGTTTACACTTCCATGCAAGATCGTTTTGGTTATTTCTGTTCTTGACTATGGAGGATATAACAACTATTGCTGCTTTGTACCTTGAGTGGAAGTCCTACAAACGTAGCAACAAACGCTGTCGTGTCTGGGTTCTTATTCTCCTCCAAGCCAGCTCCTTTTTGTTGCGGTCCCGGTAGATATATACGACATTGTATCGGAAATCACAGCACTCACAGCCACAGCGATCATCTCTTCCATCTTTACAACTGATCAACAGCAGGACGTCAGAGGGAATCCCAATGCTGATTGGCTTTTGCGAGAACACGCCACGTGAATTTGACGCTGGAGTTGAAAAAATTGAACTCTCACGTTTGACGCGGCCCCCTTCAATCGCGTGATTCGCGCCGTGTCCACCGCTTCATGCGCACCATCGGAGCGAATTTGCGTCTGTCCGCGCCTCTGCATTGACTTAACATGTAATCGCGCCGTCCCCAAAAATGGCATCGCGTCCGGTGTGAACGCAGCATTAGATTACATGTTACTTGTTAGACACTTTTATCCAAAGCGACTTACATACTCAATACTGTGGGCAATCCCCCACAGTATTGAGTATGTAAGTGTAATGTAGATGCTGGTTAAATAAGTCAAGCAAGCACACATCTTTTATTTCAAGAAAAACTCCTTAGAACACACTACAGGAAACAGAAAAGCACAAAAGTACAATAGGGCCTCTTTAATAGTATTCAATATTACTGATGAACTTCTTGGATTATGACAACAATGCAAACCAAAAAGTGCTGTTTGCAAGGTTATAACGATCAAAATAGCCATTTAATTTAAATAAGTAAATTGGTAATTTTATAAATACTGAATAAATATTTGAATTGATAAAATGTCAGAAGATGGTAATGAATGCATTAGTTTCCAGAGAAAACAAACAAAGTGTTGGTTTTGTTCTACAAACTGATGCAAAACAGTAAGAAATGTGTGAAAAGAAGATTTTCACGTCATAAAGACTTATCAACTATCTGGTTCATAAATGATCCATGAATTCATTATTTATTTTACTCATTGAATCGGACCTACATGTAATCCTGTATGACTGCAACTCACTACTTCCGTAATTGATACATCTGCTATGAACATTAATCTGATTGATTGTCGTACCTGTGTTGAAGGGACTGGAGGAGCAGGAGGAGGAGGAGCAGCTCTTGCCGATGCTTCCCGTCTTCTTGCTGCGGTGAACGTGACTGTGTGAGCTCAGCTTCTTACACTTTCCCTCACTGTCCTTGGTGCTGTGGTGACTGGAGGATATCTGGAGAGAACACACAGGTCATTAGAGATGTTCAAAGTGCGTGAGTGTCATCCTGTGTTTGGCCTTCGTACCTTTTCTATAGAGCAGCTGGTCACGGAGGAGCCCAGGCTGTCAGAGGACTTCTTGTGGCGCTCTTTCTGATGCATCTTGTCCTTATGACTCTGAAAACACAGAAATACACAGGGCTCAGGAGTTAAACTATTACACTCACCACTCGTACATGAACATGCACTTACAAACAATTACCAGGGCCGAAATTGGTGGTATACCAATAATTATAAAACGGACAAGTCAAATCAAGCAATCTGATTGGTTCTTAGCCGTGATATACTGAGCGTATACCACGGGTAGAATTGTAAGTTACTTTTCACAACAAGTCAGTATCCCTCCGCGTCTGAGAAAAACGGTATACCGTTGGGCTGAAAAGCAAACTGCCTGCAGTCTGCTTTTCAAACTGGGACAAGAAAGCAGCGGAGAAGTAACGGGGCAGAAACCCTCCTTTTTACGCAGCGGTCCAGACATAGACATCAAACAGCAAAACATATTCAGTGTGAAGTTCCTTTGGCATTAGGGCAGGGATATCTAGATACTTTCCAAGGTTTGACATAATGAATTGTGCTACTTTTAAAGCAAGCAACGATGTTTTCAAATCTGTATTCTATAACACATAGGTTTGAGCAAGCTCTCTGATTGGTCAATAGGCGTGTTTGATTCCACGATCAAACAACGATCAAATAGAACGTGCCTAATCACAAAGTATCCAGTGGCCTACACACGCCACTAGCCTACCGAAACTACTTCCATGAGCCTACATCGTGTGGTTTCCATAGCGACGTTTAGCGACACCAAGCGGCAAACAGAAGTGCCACACACTGCAGTTCATCTAGTGACCAGTAGGAGCAGGCTGCAGAAGGGAGCAATTTCCATAGACCCCCATGTTGAAATGCCCAACTTTACAGCAGAAATAAACATGTTTACATCCTGGTTCAAAAAACCATATTCTCTGTATAGTTAGATTCCCCCTTCATGACTTCAATACCAGACAATTCAAATGTCGTGCTGTGCGCTTGAATTTACTAACAGAACTTCCAAGAAGTCTAAAATGATAATATTATACATGTTAACCCCGTTCGCAGGTGTTTGTGTGCTTGGTAGCTTAGCTTGCTACTTATTAGCCAGCTAAGGACGTAACCCTTTATACATACATATACATTTTAGTTTATGATTCAGCCTTGGGTAAGACTTTTATAGTCTATGGCTATGACGCCCATAATGCTAAACGGGAGCAAATGTTAATAGGGGACCCAATTATCCCGCCGCCGGAGCTAACGGAGCCGCAGGGGGCTAGCTCCAGCCGGCGTCCCGGAGCTAGCCCACTGTGGCTCCGTTAGGTCCGGGCGGTGGAGTCCGTCTTTTCTCAACGTGTGAATGACAAGCATTAAGAATAACAAAATATAGCTAATTCTCTTGCAGATTGTCTCATTTGATTATGAATGTAACGTTTATATAGGGGAACTACACTGTTAGCAGTAACTTGGTATGCATGTATTTCATGTTAGCTAAGCTTCTTAGCCTGAGCTAGCTCTGTTTACTTCCAGTTCGGAGGCAGCAGGTCCCGCCTCGGCTCCGCCTCTTTGCCCTTATTTGGAGCAGGCGGGATTAGACTCTGACGTCACAGTCGAGCCGTTAGTGGCCGACTCCGCCTACTAAGGGCTTCATGGCAACTCTGCAGAATCCTATGGGTGACGTCACGGACACTACGTCCATTTATATATACAGTCTATGAGCGACACACAGCCGTCACTCTGTTATACATTGTCTCTCGTTGGAAAGCTCTTCCTATAACGTAGTCCTACCCGTGAACACCACAACACCACCTGCAAAAAAGTCTGGCATGGAGTTCATGGAAAGCTGTTTCAAGAATTGCACTTTTAATGGCAGCATGAACATCCACCTTCATTCTGAACCCAAAATGTTTCAGCACCAGGGACAGCCTGATTTGATTTGTTCCGCTAATCCCACACAGTGATTACTCAGATATTTAAATAGCCTAATTCAATAATTGTTTTCAATAAATTGGTTAATAATATATTATTTACTATAATTATATCAATAACTGTAAGCGGGGTAGCAGGAGTGTTTGATCGGCTATCGTTACCATGGGAACTACTTTCTAGGAACTACTTTCTGACGGAGATTAACTCAAGCAGAAAGCGTAGGTTTGGGAGGAAATTAGCCACATTATGAAATTATTTTACGATATTCTTGATTACAATGACAGTTTGTGTAATAGAATCGCAATCATACACTTGAGGCCGTTCTTGAACGTCATTATTGGTACTCCAGTACAGGCGTACGGACCTCGGCGCAAGCTCCTCGGTCCTGCCGCAGTACTGTCGTCCATATTTGCGTGGTTCGGCCCGACGCGAATATCACGGCCTGTTGTGAGCTATTGCTTAAGTATAACTATTATTATTATTTTTTTTTTTTTAACAAAATAAGCCAACTTTCTTAAATGTTAATGGTGCTTACATAAATCAGTCAGACAAGAACTGCATCTGTAAACTAGCTGGAACTGTTCATTCATTTATAATACTTTCTATATAGTAATTTGGTCATTATCCAATTTCATAATTTAAGTTAATTTGAGTAGCTCTTCATGCCTTTATTTTGAATCCAGCTTTGGGCACCGGGTGAAGAGGTATTTCATGGTTCACAAGGTGTAGGCAGGAGTGGTTACCAGATTTTGTATTATTATTTTTATCTTGATAATGATTGAAATCTTTTTTAAACTCAAACCAGAAACCTTCTGATCAAAGAAAGTTTCAACATAGCTACAAAATGTGAAATCTGACCAGATATTCATTTCCAAACATTGGTACTAAACACGTTACCCATCATCCCTAGTGCTAACCTTCCTCTGTCGGTGGTGATGGTGTTTGTCCTGGGGTGGAGAGCTCGAGCGCCCCCTGGAATGACTGAAGGAGCTGCTTGTGTTTTCACTGGAGCGCAACTTCTTCTGCTGTAAGAAAACAAACAAAAAGTGTGATTTGTCTCGAGACCTAAAAATCTGCTGGGCGCTTTGAACGCTGTTTACCTAACTGTCAGCTGAGCTAATCAGAATTGTTATACAGCATGGGAGAAATCTACCCAGCTATAGAGGCTGATTCAAGTCAAATGTATGAAACAACATTACATTGCTTATATGCACAACAAATGTATGTTAATTGATCACTGTTGTGCCTGTGTTGAGTACAAATGACTTTGGCAGGACGGATACATCAGTCACAAGCCAGATAGAAGAAGTGAGCCTGTTTGACACATAGTGGCATCACTAGGGATTTTCTCCATTCACACATGCACTACATTCATGAATTTATGGCTGCCACCCCTAAAACTCAACTGAAAGAACACCGGACGTATGCTGCGGGACCTGATCCACCAGCATAGTTGTTCAGTATCTCATGTTATAAAGAAATACATTTCATGAAAATAGGTTCAGATTTTGTAAAATGATCTGCACACTGCACATCCATCTTCTCCCGCTTGTCCGGAGTCGGGTTGTGGAGGAAGCAGTTCCAGCAGAGGGCCGCAAACTACCTTTTCCCTGGCCACATCAACCAGCTCTGACTGGGGGATTCCAAGGCGCTTCCAGGCCTGCGTAGAGATGTAATCCCTCCACCTGGTCCTGGGTCTGCCCCTCTTTCATCTCCCTGCTGGACGTCCCAGGAACACCCCCCTAGGGACGCCACCAGGTGGCATCCTTACCAGGTGCCCAAGCTACCTCAAGTGGCTCCTTTATACACGAAGGAGCAGCTGTTCTACTCCGAGTCCCTCCCAGATGAACTTCTCACCTTATCCCTAACGGTACGTCCACACGGCAGTTTGCGCTGAAGCTTGCCGGTGGGCGTGCCTGGCGCGCGACCAACAACCAATCACATTAATCCCCCGCTCCGGACACACAAGCACGCAGTTTGATTGGCTAGCGCTTGTACTGGCATATTATTTGATTGGCTGACGCTTCCGTCGAAGCTTGAAAAGTTGAACTTTTCTCTACTTTTGAAGCGAGCAACAATGCAGTTCTGCAAAGCCTGACGTCACCCCATTCAAAGTGAATGGGAAGCGTCTCCGTTGAAGCATGCAACGCTGCCGTGTGGACGGGCCGTAAGGGAGACGTCAGCCACCCTCTGTAGGAAACCCATTTTGGTCGCTTGTATTCGGGATCCCGTTCTTTCAGTCATGACCAATCCTTCATGACATGGGAGAGAGTAGGAACAAAGATGGACCGGTCAGCTCTCTCTTTGGTAAAGCTCCCGCTGCTCCGAATCGTTGAACTCCTTCAGTTGGGGTAAGGACTCATTCCCTACACGCAGTGGACAGTCCATCGGTTTCCTGCTGATTGTTTTTGTTTACTAGCCAATTAACTGCTCCAATATGGCAGACGCAGAGGAAAAGAAAAAGTGTCTGCATTTCCATAGTTATGTTACTTTTCACTTTATCTTAAAAAAAGTGAAAACAACATGCCAACTGTTATTCAAAGGCTTTATGGGATTGAGAGGTAAAAAAAAAAAGAACCCTGAGTTGCTCCCGATGGCCAAGGTGTGTGAATGTGTGTGAATGTTAGCTTCCTAGAGCAAGTGGCACTGCTCTGTATGAATGAGGTGTGAAAGGGTGAATGATGATAGTAGTATGTAAAGCGCTTCGAGGGGTCGTAAAGAGTGGATAAAGTGCTATATAAGTACAGTCCATTTACCATAAAATATATATTAACATATATTTACTGATAATTAGCATTATTCAAACTTCACAGTGCATTAAAGGAGGGTTCTGGCTAAGGACCTTTATCTCTGATGTGTGTTGCTGTTACTTTATTTTTAGATGTTTTGTGCAGCCTTTAGACTGTTTTCCATCTCACCATTTTGTTGTAGTGGTGCTTGCAGTAGCCACAATATTTCACGTTGTCAGCTTCTGGACCTTCCTCCTCACACAGCAGACCTGCCATCTGAGCACTGAACACAGGGAGGCACAGGGTGAGTGACACACGCACACACACACACACACACACACACACACACACACGCACACACACACACACACACACACACACACACACACACACACACACACACACACACAAACACACACGCACACACAAACGACGACATGTCGCTTGAGTCACCTCGGCAAGACAGATTGAATCAAATGTCAGTTCTCTCTACACATAACTGTACAATCTTCAAGGCTGGATGTTATCCTGGAGTTTTGACAGGAATCAGTTAAAAAGGGAAACAAAAAGGAATCTAAAGAGATATGGAGATAGAGTGGAAAAGAAGTGCAAACACAGTGAGTGAGACCGTAGTTTCTGATGTCTGGTGGCTTCTTTATTTTTAAACTAACTTCATCAGCATAAAAGCCAAATCAATCATGTGTATCTAAAACAGATTTAATGTCATGTTCCAAAAGAACGTCACATCTCAGTTAAAGCACACTGCCTTGCTGGAAAAAACGTCTTATTTAGTTTTTCGAAGGAACACACGTCTGTGGACATAAGAAAGGCAAGCTCTTGCAGAATGTTTGTAAAGTAAATTAAAAAGAAATCCTTAGTTTTAAAGTTGTAATCATTGGTCTAAACATGATTTTATGGACTTATTTATTTTCAACATTTCATTGTTGGCTGCATGTTAGAATGGAAGGTGCTTTATAAACAAAGCTAACTTGAGTTGACGTTAAAATGTATTATATTCCTATTGGCGCCAGTTAGTCATGACGTTGAATGAGGCAGGAATGAGTCCTTAAACCGGGAAATGAGTTAGCATTTTGTCACTTCGGGTTCCCTCGCCTCAAAATCAAGTTTTTAAACCTGTTTTGGGTTACATGCCTGATATAAAATCTGTGTGAAGACAAGCTTAAGAGAATTTCACGTTTAATTTACAATATAAAACACGTAAATATTCTAAGCTTCTATGTGTCTAAAAGACGGCTGTTGCTAACAAGTGTCTGAATGAGACTGCTAAACGTCACCACGCCGATAATAACCGCCTTTAGCTTAGCAGTGGTGATGTGCGCCCACTGTGATGTAGTTCCTTTATAGCCTAACGTAAGCTTTTTACTTTTAGTGCTTGCATTTACGCCTCAAAAATCATAAAGTGATGTTTCTATGTACAGATTATCATGCTGAACCAAACGTGTTAGTATATGTGTGTTTGCCACAGATCTTATTTCCCTACAATGTTCCAAAAAGCAATGGACAAATCCCATTGCTTTTTATCGAGGGAGTTCTTGTGACGCTAACTTCTAGTTTGGCATTCAGAATTCGTCATCAGGATCAAGTTATTTTCAGAAAGAATATCACCATATTGTGGACTATAATTTCTATGTAAGCATGAACCCAGCGTCAGACTGACCAGGTGACGTGGAAGGCCTGTCTGCAGCCCTGCCTGTTGCACGTCATGCAGGCTCCGCACGCCGCCTTGCTCTCCCTGCCGTGGTCCTCACAGATGTAGCAGGTCTGGTGAAGCGCCAAAGATGGAGAAATTAGGAGGTGTAGGAACAGATACATTTAACTTATTCATAGTTTTAATAACAGGTGCTACTGTAGATGAACAACGCTTGTTCACGCCCTTGCAGATTCGTGCAGAAAAGTACTAAGTGTTACCAGGTCAAACTCATACATGTTATATGACCGTTAAAGTGAACCATTGTGGTCGTAGTGAGGGGAAGTGAAACACTCTTTAATGTGAGTCCAGCAGCAGCTACACTGTAAAACATTAGGACGTTTTTCTTGTCCGACAACAGATGGGGATTTCAAACAGAACACAGTTTGCCGCCTTGTGCAGCAAAACTGTCGACCAGATGTTTGGGGATGTTGTGAAGAAAGAACGCAGACGCTGAGGAGCATGTGTGAGCTTTTTGTATCATGATGCTTTTAACATCCACATTCCTGTCACCCACATTCCTTATCATTTTCTTCTATCTTTGATGAATTATGTGTAGAATGGTTTCAGGCAGCCAAAAAAAATCATGCATGATATTGGAAATAAAGGATTCAGTGATGCAGAATCAGAATTCCGTTAGTCCCACAGCAGGGACAGTTACAGTGTTACAGCAAAAGCGGCAAAGCAGGTAAACAAAGGCATGATATAACAAATATAGAGAAGTAAAGACAAAATAAGTAAACAACCATTTTTAAAAATGTGTAGCAGCAATACAAAAAAGGGACATAAGCAGCATATTAAGGTGTTGAAGCATTACAATGTATTAAAGGTTTGAGGGATTCCTTGCAATCATGTGCAAATATGCAATCATAGAAACAGATAAGCATCACACACAAACCCACAAAAGCACACCCACACACACAGCTTTGTACTTCTCCGTCAGCTTCTCCCCAATGAGCGGGGGGGGGGGGGGGGGTAGGAGAGGCCTTGCAACAGGTGCGGGACAAAGGAACAGCGGGCTCTTTACCTTTCTGCTGCAGCCCTCTGTGTTTTGGCTTTTTCTCCTCCCCCCCGTCCCTCTGTTCCTCTGCTCCCCACGTCCCACGCTGCTCCCCACGGAGGATGTGGGCAGTGTAATGAAAGCCGGGACGTGACTACCCGAGTGTGTAAGAAAGGGAAGAGTGCCATCTCAAATTTTCACTGTCCCATTGTAACGCTGTCTCGGAATGCGGGCAGCAAAACGTGGATGAATGGCTCTGGCGGGGGGGAAAGCTGCATGCAATGTACTGTAGCTGACACAGTAATATGAAACCAGACACTCAAACACTCACATGTGTACATTTATATGCAGGCATGCGCGCACGCACACACACACACACACGCATACACAACACACACACAAACACACATTGCGTACACACAGCACGTCGGCCACTCGCTGCTCGGGTCTAATGAGTCCGTGCGTCAAATATTGATTTCCCTGTAATGTGCGTTGCTTGAAAGAGACCAGAGGCCTGAAGCCTGTACTACGAAGCCGGATTTTCGCTTAGCGAGCTAACTTCAGGGAAAACTCTGGGTTTCCGGTCCTACGACGCTGGTTCTCTTCTTAGCGGGCTAGATCTCCATGGTGACTTATCCTGGAACCTAGTCTGTGCTCCGAAGCAGGATAGGTTCCAGGATAAGAGATCAACTCAGCGAAAGCACCAAGCCTGCTGACCAATCAGAGCTCCGTGTGCGGAGTTTAAAGCTATCAAGTCATATTACAGGATAAAGGAAATACAGAAAAACTGCCGTTGCAGGAAAGACAGCAAAAAATCAACTGACTGTGTGAACGTGAACATGAATAGAATATCACCTCCCATCTTCAGAGCAATCTGACTATTATAACATTAGCGTTAAGAAAGCTTACTTAAATATCTGCCACAACATAAGTAACCGGATCAGAGTAACATTACATAGCCTACAGTCCGCGGCACTGTGAGTGCTGACGTCGATGTGTCCCATTATCATTCATATCACATCATAATGTAGCCTAGGCCTATCATATATTTCCTTATCTGAGTCAGCTGAGCCGTATCTGGACACTCACAGTGTCAAGTACTGTATGCAGAAGTATTATTTTAAGCAACACATTAAGTTGACGAAACACTCGAGTCAAATGTCCGAATTAAAGTCAGATCGATTTGTGTATTAGACGGGGCAGTGATATAATAAACCTGTTAATGTACGCATTCGCACACTTTTTCTGTTACCTGCTGTATTCACCTTGCAGGTGCAGCTATGTGGCTTTGATCCTGGATAAAGTGTTTAAGTCATGGATGTTTAAAGTTTAACTTCTTCATATTTTTCTAATATTATAGTTCACTTTTCATTCAGGGAGTATGACGCTGCGCTGTCAGTACGCTTCTCCATGTTTGTGATTGGTCAAATGTTGCTAGCCCCGCCCCTTTCATGTGAACGCGCACTCAGCCGGACAGAGAAACCCTGGCTTGAGTTACCGAGTTGTAGGACCGTTTAGCGAGAGCGCGTTTGTTTTGGATTAGGTAAACCAGCTAACTCAAACATATTCAGGGTATGTTGAACTGGATTGGGAGTACAGGCCTCTCCTTTGGTGCATGCTGGGCACAAAGAGTCTGCTGAACATCAAAGACTACACAGACAAGAGAAAAGGTGCATAAAGTAACAAGAGAGGTGCATGTAAAAGCTGTAACTGTTTGTGGTTTGCTTTAAACCATTTAAAAAAAAAAGGAGATATGAGAGAACAGAAGCAGACTGAATAATGGAGAGCAGGTTCAGCCTGTTTTCCATATGCAGCCCTACTTTGCATGCTATGGCTCTGTGTGAGGTCAGTGTCTCTTTATCCTGTCAGTCAGTGAGCAGCATACGTTTATCATGAATTATTTTCATCCAAACATCTGCCATACATGTCAAATGCTTCGGCTTATGAATGGACTGACTCACTAGAGACCATTTTTATTTGGACATTTTGCATAAACTTCTTTGAGCGAAAATCTTTATTCAATTTGAACAATTTGTCATTCTTTTTCCAGAACAGAATACTTTTTTTTTATATACAGGAGTTTAGGAGATTTCTCATGTTTCTCTTAAGAATGATGGTCAGTAGATACTGTAAGTATTTTTGTGACTTAATGTTTAATGTTGTATATTTTAAACAAAAAGTTTAGCATTAAGGAGTGTTAGCATTGGCCCAGAGAAAGCCAGTTTAAAGCCACTTTAGAGGCAGTGGCTCAGTCAGTATGGACTTGGCTTGGGAACCAAAGGGTGGCTGGTTCCACTCCCCGAACAGACCAAGGAAGGGAGTGAGGAGCTGTACTTGGAAAGGTGTAAATGGCTTCCCACTGCATCCAAATTCAGTTCAGTTTTTGGAAACTGAACAATCTGGTGCCACTAAATGTTTTTAAAGCTCGGTTGGATGCTAGTCAATCGGAAGCTATTGGTACCTGTTTATGTGGATAATTATGTAAATTATGCTGTATGATGTCCTTTTGCTGTCTATTTATGTTTTTATGTTTCTTGTGGAACTACTTGAGCAGGTCTCCCTTGAAAAAGAGATCAATGATCTCAATGGGATACACCTGTATAAATAAAGGTTTGAAATGAAAAATGAAATGAAAAATACTAGGATGGGTTAAATGCAGAGGTCAAAAAGGTTTTTAAAAAAGTGTAATCACCAATTTAGAAGTGTTCTGTACATTATTGTCCTGGCTACACAAACATAAAAGATGTATTCATGAGTAATAATAAATCAAATGTTTTGATTTCTTTTGATCTCTAAAAACTTCTCCTTCCTGAAGAATATTTCTTTGAAGACATGGGCCGTGTCTCAATTCAGGGGCTGCATCCTTCGGAGTATGCAGCCTACGCGTTCCACGGAGGACCCAGCCCACGTAGACCGGGGCAGTTTCTCAATCTCGAGGATGCTGGCTTGGTAGTCGCGTACTTCCAAGTCACTTCCTTCAGAAACGAAGCAGGTATATTTCCAAGCCATGGCTTCGGAAAATGAAGAAGAATGGAACAGACTAACAAGTGTGCCACTCTCAACATGAACTGCACCGAAAATAAATACCTCACGATGTCTATCTAATTATGAACTTGCTTTACTTTCATGGAACACATTTTTGGTGATAACAAATGTAACAAAGTAACACATTTACCAACACATGTTCTACGCCACAGAATACTTACACTTAAATGTGTGCTGCGTCAGTTCAGCCATTCTCCGCAAGGGTTTTTGAAATTGGTCCGTGCGCAAAGCATAGTGGGGATTTTAAGGACGCGAAGTCTACCCATGTGCAGCCTCGAAATTTCCCCCAAAACAAGGACGCTGCCTCGGTGGAATTCCAAGTATGCTGGAGATTGGAACAGTACTTTGGCGGCACTCAATGACGTAGCATCCTTGAAATATTGTCTTGGAAGCCAGTATCCTCGAGATTGAGAAACGGCCTGGGGTAGGCTGGACCGAGTGGCCTCTGAAATGAGACCGTCAAGCCTACGGAGCGCTTCGTATTTACGTCACATGATACGCGTTGTTCGGTTGCACTGCTCCAGCAGCCTGCTAGCAAATTAGCTTACAAGCTAACTCAGCTGAAAAGGATCCAGAAACTTTACTTTTTTACTTTAACCATTTTTTGGAGATCACCGACGGCGATGAAATAAAGAGGACCATGGCCAGGTAAATAAGATTAAGCTGTTCCTTTAGCCCCCAGTAATGTTACATTAGTAAGTTAACAAGTAAATTATATATAGCTGATGTAATTTAATCATATTATTTCATATTTAAAATAAGTCTTAATTGTTCTGTACTAATAAAACAATATGTTTTTTTAAATGAACAAAAGCATGTTGTATAGATTGATTCTTAACAATATTAGTGTTCTAATCTTAATAGCTGTGATCATAACAGTTTATATTCTCCTTCTTCCCCTAAACCAGCCCAGATGATGTCCCACTGACACCAGGTCAACACCTCCAGGTCCAGCACCACCGTGCCCCCCCGCTCTGCTGAAATACACAATTAAACATTTTTCTATGACCTATTTTTTGTATTAATAAAATTAAACTGAACTTAAGACAGTTTAATAACCAGAGATATCCTATTATTCCACTGCTTATATACACATGATTAAATAATGATTAAACCCTCAGTAAATGAAATAAACAATGTGTTTAACAATGACTATTTTAATTTAATTTTGTATTTTCATTTTTTTTAATATTATTACAAAGTAGAGGTAAGAATATAATTATCCATCCTCTCTCTGCAGCTTCATGTCTTCTTTTATTATAACTTTCATCATTGAGACAGAGGAAATCAATCATGTTATTTAACATCATCAGCAAGGCAAGGCAAGGCAAGTTTATTTATATAGCACCTTTCAACACAAGGCAATTCAAGGTGCTTTACAAAAATGAAAGACATTCAGACAAAGGCATTTCAAAATTCGTGGCACAATTCAAACGGGATCGAAAGATATGTTTTCTCTCTCCATTGACTTCAATACATAACTCTATACCCTAGTCAGCACTCCTAGTTACACCAATCAGCGTGCGATTACCGTACAGCCAATCACAATGCGTGACGTAAGTGGTAAGCGACGGACCCCGAACACATAATGGCACTGACAACGGCCATGGGTGATACAACAACCTGTGATTTTGTGTATTTTTGTAAACTTGTTGGGCAGCTATCCATATGATCAGTGGCGACTGGTCATTAGGGGCAGGTGGGCTGTGCCCACTTAGTGTCAGCAGAAAGTATTAAAAATAATGATTACAAAAAAATAAAATATATTTTAAGATCACGTTTAATAATCTGATTCGTCTGTACATTGCTGTTTTAGTCTGTGTTCTTCTAATTAGTGTCTACAGTGTGTGCCTATTGAGCTGTTTAGAGCCATGTGGGACAAAACCCGATCATGCCCCTCCCTCTCACTGTCTAAGTGAACGGTGACTGTAAAAACTACACTGCACATGCTCAGAGTATTGTCCTATTTAATGTGTGTGGCAAAAAAACAATGACCATAGGGTCATAGAGCTGCCATCCCCACCATACGTCATCTCACATCATTCAGAGCTGTAAGTACGTGTGCCGCGAAAAGTGTGGTGTGTGAAGAGGAGACGAGAGACGCGTCCTAAAACCAGGAAGTAAGCTGCGCATGGCTTCCCTCCACAAAAAAGCAAGGAGATTTCTCCATAGGATTTTTGAAAATAGCTCAAATTAAGATCTGTGGGAAACGTACCTGTTAGATAAATGCACGTTTTGTTCAGCCAGATAATATCCACATGTCTACCCTACTTTTATCATTTTCGAATCATAAATCTATCGATTAGATTTATGATAGACTTTTGAAACTAAAAGAAGATAAGGAGGACTTTTACAAAAAAGTGATTTTTGTCCAGAAGGATAGGCAAATGGACTTCATCTTCAAGTCAAGGTAAGACTGCAATTTTATTGAAAATGGGATCTTACGAAGAGAGAACAATTCAATATTTAAATGAGAAAATTACATTTTTTGGGTATCCTTTTGTTGAACTGTCTGTTTAAAATTAATTGAAGCATCAGAAAAAAAAGCTTTTGAAAATAATATTATATTTTGATTTAGGTCAAAATATAATATTTGTAAACCTGAAGAGTCAGTGCCAGTGCCTCAGCAGCCATGAACCTCACTGCAGAAGCTTATAGACATCTACGTTTTTTGTACCCCACCACTTTAGTACATATAAAAATGCCACTGCATATGATATGAAAATAAGTAAATCAATCAATTGTATTATACGTTACATGAAGACGTGTATATTTCCCCTGTTTAATATTATGTTTCATGATGCTATGTACATGACTCTTGATTAGTTACATCTAGTTCAGGGGTAGCCAACACGGTGCCCGCGGGCACTTAGTCGCCCGCAGGGGCAACGCGAGTCGCCCGCGGGGCATGTTCTAAAAATATCTTGCCAAGCAAATCCAAAATGTATAAAATACACAAAACAAAAAAGGAGATGTAATTAAAAGAATCAACCCTACAGTATGCATAAACGAAACCTAAATCATAGCGAACTCTATCTACTTACTACAACTCTATCTATCTAACACCCCTCCTCCCCCCACCATGAATATTGACCAATTACGTTCTTGCTTGATTTGCGGGACCAGTGATGCAGTCGGGAAGAAAAGCAATGTGGCACCTCCCTGCTGATTTTCCTTCTGGCAGAATGTACACAACACATCAGCCCCATTGAACAGCCTATCGTGCCAGCCTATACAGCACATGAGGGGCAGAGTTTTACTCTGTGTGTTGCAACTTGCTTATATATTTATTTTACTTGACACACACACACGCATGGCGTAATTTCCACCTGGGACAGGGGGGACATGTCCCTCGCTCTTTTCAAAATCCCGTTTGTCTCCCCCCACTTTACAAATATGTTTATTATTATTTTTTAACGCAAGCTGTCATCGCCACGGAGGAGCACACAGCCTCTGTGAGCGAGCGAGACAGAGGGAGGGAGAGAGAGCAAGCGATAGAGGTAGGGAGGGAGAGAGAGAGAGAGACACGGAGAGAGAGAGAGAGGGCTAGGGGAGAGAGGTAGGGAGGGAGTGAGCGAGACAGAGAGAGACACCTTTATCTATTTAATATAGATAAAGTAATAAATCATTCCAATGTGTACTATAGGACAGTAAAAAAAAAAAACAGTTTAAAAGGGAGTGACTAGTAAAATATGCATAAATAGAAAGAAAGAATGCTAACTAGGTAACATAAGTAGCCCTCACCCTAAAAAAGGTTGGTGACCCCTGATCTAGTTCTTTTTAAATCAGTGTACAAAATCTCACACCCAAGGTAACAAGCTCTAATAGATTTTGGTTTGACTCGCTCCTTAATGATTTGAATTTAGCAAATTCAGGACGAGTAGTAGAACCTTTATTTAGCCAGGAAAATCAATTAAGAACAAATTCTTATTTTCAATGATGAGGAAGAAAATAAAAAGACAGACTCCGAGCACTACAGTACGGAAGAGGATTTGGGCCACATTAAAAAAAATTTTTGGGAGGATTTCAAAAAAAAATTATGTTTTTTTGTTCAGAATTCTGAGATTAAAGTCAGAATTCTGACTTTTTTCTCAGAACAAAAAAAACATTTTTTTTTCAAATCCTCCCAAAACAAAAATTAATGTGGCCCTAATCCTCTTCCGTACTACAGAACCCAGGAGACAACACAATGACACAAGACTGCTACCAGTGGCATTTTTCAGGATAATTAACGTTAAACTAATCACTTTAATGTACTATAACACAGTACATTAAAGTTTGATTTGTGAGGAACTGTGGTAAACGTACTGCCCCATCTGTCTCTACTGAAGCTGGAAATCTCCCACGTTTCCCAGAAAGTCTTCCTACAGCCTCCAGAGAGCAGCGCGACCTTGCCACATCTAACTCTGGGTCTGAGTGTAGGTGGACAGAGCCATGGCTCTGTGGAGGTTGGGAGTCAGAGTGCTGTTTCCCAGATGTCTTTGAGCTATGTTGCATCATGGTTTGTTGAAGCTACTGTTGTTGGTCGGGACACTATCAAAAGTGCTTCATAAAACAAAGACTGCTCAGATTTAGGAGGGACTGACACCAACTGACGGTTTCAGTTGTAGTTCCAGTTGAAGTTAAGGCAGAATCAGAAGGATTTGTTTGTTGCGGTTTGTAAATACAAGGTTTAGAAGTTATCTCCTCAATTTTACACGTCTTACCACATTCTGAAAGCCTCCCATCATACTCATTTTGTAATAAAAAAATATATTACATTACATTACATTAGCTGACGTTTTTATCCAAAGCGACTTACCAGTGGCGGCTGGTGGAAAATATTTTTGGTGGGGCTATGGAAATAGGGACCAAACCATTCTTCGTCCCGGGGTCATATTTCTCCCGATTTCTGACAAAATCAGATTTACTCACGACTGTTTCCACTCGGACTTTAATACAGCTACACCATTGTTTGGTTTCCATGGTAGCGCGTCTCTTTAACAGCGCGCGCAACTCAAAGTTTGAGAGGGTGAGGAAGATGAAAACTGAACAAGAATCGACAACTCCACCCTCTGCTCACTCCTTTCCTGTAAAACACAGGTCCAGCCCACACATAGCTCCATGGTGCTACAGGCATTGCCCTTACAACTACAATAAGCATGTAAATGTTAATCTACAGCTCCGGCAATCCACTAGCACCGAGACGCAGCCATCCTCGACAACAACTGTAGCGTCACCTTGGATACGAGTCCAAACAACTCACAGACACACAGGCCAGGGCGCTGACAGGGCGCCCTTTGAGCATCAGATCTGACGAGGCTGATTGGCTGAAATGATGTTTCGGCGGCATAGTTTACAGATAGCAACAGTCAGCTTGTTGACTGCTGCTGCTCTGGCTGAGGGCTCCTTTCTACCGCCCGGACGAGAGAGGGTAATGATGCACGCTGCGGCCAGGCAAGAAACATGTGACTTATCAGTAACCTTAGATATCGTAAAACAATTTTAAACGAGATTTTATTTTAGATTATACATTTTACTCATACCAATTATATAATATTTACCTTGTTCATTAAAAATTAAAATTTAAATATTTTCTTTTAAATCAAACATGTGGGAAGTGGGTGGGCGGCGCCCATAGCACCCCTATGCATTCGACCAGGAAGATACAAACTTGAAGAAAACAGAATCATATACTGTAAGTACATAAGATTTCATAGACCCAAAACATTTCAAGTGCTACTCAACTGGCTTTAGATAAGCCAGTCCTTTATTAGTATATAAGTGCTTTGTTAGCAATTCTTTGTTAGTAATTCTATCGCTCGATAGAATATCCCATTATATTTTTGTTTTGAGGGACTTTGTCCTCCATTTTCTATGTCTTTATATATATATTTAGACCCCCAAACACAGCTATCAGCACTGCACTCTGGAATTATTTGGGTGGGATCAATGGGGCTTGGCACATGACTGTTTGAAAGCTGAGTTTTGGTACGTATAATCAAGTAAAATAACATTTGCAAGTTGTGCAAATGTATAAGAAACTTTTCTTATTAAAGTACGAGAGAGAACATTTAAGCAAATATGAATCTTTATGGCCACATAAAAAAATCCATAAAAGCCAAACATTCAACTCATTTGGTGCAATTTCATAACTTGACAGCATTTGGTTAGAAAAAGCAGACGTTTAATGGCTCGAGGTGTCTTTACTGCTGATTCGCTCCACGAGCAGACACTCCTCTCTGTTGCTCGTACACAAACTTGTTACTTGGGATGTGAATCTTTCGGTACTTCCCGATTTGATTCTAGTGTCAAAGGACAATTCCAAAATGTGTTAATTTTTAAACAATTCCTGATTGGAAATCAATTTGCAAATCATTACATAGAGATGCTAATTTCAGGATCTACTCCAGTCCGCAGTGTGCTAATAATTGATCGAGCTAATGATTGATTGTCGGTGAGTGAATGAAACAAAATGCTCCATACTGCAACATATTTCAGTCATTTTATTTTATTACTAGACTTTCCATGGGAGCCTGCCTGCAGACCTCCACTCTCAGGACAGTTCCGATGCAGACCTCCACTCTCAGGACACCTCCACTGTCAGTACAGGAAGTGACGATTCTGACGCGTTTTTTTCCCCGCCCACCGAAGGACTCGTTTGATGGAAGTTTTCAAATCACAATGGAGACTCATCACGGAGGTGATGAGTCCGCCCACCGTGCACCTTGGGTCGGCCTTAGTCAAGCCCTTTTGACCCCCCCCAGCCTGGTTCTCGTAAAAGTTTTTCGCTCAAATGACACCATGGAGGAATGTAACGGGAGTTGACAGGGGACTCTGCCCGCCTCACGAGTGCCTATTTTCAGACACTTTTTTTCACTTTTCCCCGGTTTTATTATTTTTTTGGCTATTTCACCCGGTTTCTATCGGGGACATTGCCCGGTCTCGGGTGTCCCCCCACGGCCTGTGTCCGACTAAAGGGAACTATCTAAACACTCAGAGTCCTTTACCTCACTGAGCTGTAGTTATCAGCCTCTCAGTCTGACTGGAGAGAGCTCTCCTCCACATTATTGTAGAAACATCTTCTTCTCAGCTAGCACCTGATTCTAATAACAACAGCCCTAACAACCCTCCCTCTCTCCCACGCTCACTCGCATTTTGGCTGTGAGCTGCGGGCGCCAGATAAGCCAACATCCCCCATTTTCATCACTTACAGCGCCCATCGTACATGGCAAATGAAACGTGTAACCGGGGTGAAAAGGGTGTTACATTTACTCAATTATGAATGTTGTTACATCAAGGCCGAAAATTAGGATGAGCCCCAACGGTCAAAACATTTTTTTTCCCTCCCAGCGCTGTCAGGGCAGCGCCTCCACAGATCTGGCGCCCTAGGCGAACATCTATAACGCCAGTGCTACGGGCCGGCCCTCAGTTAATATGCAACTCGCAAATATCTTTCTCTCTCATCTCCTTTCTCCTCTCTTCTCCCTTCTCTCTCCTCTCTTCTCTCTCTCCCTCTCTCTCAATGTTGGTGCGCAAATGCGCCTTTTTTCAAATGACCCGGTGCTCTTTTTTTGGCGGAGGTGCGCATGCGCACCTGCGCACCAGTTATGTGCAGCCCTGTATATATATATATATATATATATATATATATATATATATATAGGGACACCTTGTATTGTAGTTAATATCAGTACAGTATCACTTTTCATCACTTAGATTGATTGAACTGTTCTGCCCTTACAGCGCGTATCCCTATGCGTAGCTAGACAGTTAGCTAACATTTAAAAGTCCTCCAATAAAGATGCAAGGTTTTCTTTCTTGACTTTACTGTTCTTCTTTTACTTTGTAAAACTGTAACAATACAGAAATAAAACACATATAAGTATGCAGGCTTTACATAACATATAAGTAGCACTGTACAAACGACACACATACTACTATTAGGAATTAGCTATCATTAGCATCACTATTAGCTAGCACACATCAGAATCGTCACTTCCTGTACTGACAGTGGAGGTGTCCTGAGAGTGGAGGTCTGCACCGGGACTGTCCTGAGACTGGAGGTCTGCAGGCAGAACCCTCTCAGACTTTCAGCTGTGTTTGTCAAGTTAAATGTTGGGATACAGGTTTTATATATTTTCTGAATCACCTTTGATTAAATTGTGTTTTGTAAAATAAAGTTCTCAGATTTGGGATTGGATTTTCAACACAACTGATTAACTATTAGCATAACCCTATAACAGTGACACTACGATTAGTCAAACAAATCTAGGGATGAACTAGATTGAAAACATATTAACAGTACTATATTAACTACAGTAGTACACAGTTGAAATGGAAACAGTCAGGAGCAGCAGCAAAACTTATTTTATCCATATACAAAAATTGATATAAGCTTAACGTGCAACTCCTATGTTCTAAGATGTAAAATCATTGGGTGTTTTCAATGGAGTCTGACGGCTTTTACAAGATCAAAGATAACAGCATCAGTTCCCAGGTGGAAAGGGCTGCCTGACAGCAAATCTAAATATAGTGTATGCTTAGACTGATATTGATTTTTTTTAGGCATACTTTTTTAGGAGCCAAAAATATGTTTAGCTGCGGCCCCCATGGACATTTGTTTCTCTAAACTTGTATCCTCTGTAGATAGTTCACCGACTAAAGCTTAGTGCCTCATTCAACCCCTCTTCAAACAACCCAAACTATCTTTTTCAAAAAGCACCACACACTGATGAAGTCATAACATTTGTTCCTTCCCAAAGTCAGCTTTGGCCATAATCTCACCAAAATCACACTAGTGCTAGTTACAGTATTCACCTCTACTCTAAGCAAACAAAAGCATTTGACTCTAGGCCTATCAGGTAACATAGTAAAGCTCTGCCAGAGCTGGTGTAATGGCTGCTGGATTTGGCAGTTGGGAAGTACCTTGATGTATCTGTCATGAGGGACGTATTGCAGGATGATGGGCTCCATGGTTAGGACGTTGGCAAACTGCACCTCAGGGATGTACAGCGCACACACAACGTGGGCCCAGCCTGGTGAGAGATCAGATGAAGGACATATTAATGTTCCTTATGGATTAAGAGAGAATCTGCAGCTTTTATTCTATAGAGTGCTGCAGGAGTCCTACAATCCTGGAAATGAGTTATAATTTTTTATACCACTTCCAGTTCCCTTTTTTTAAATGTCTGTGGTTAGTTGCCTGAAATAATTAAAGATTTTCATATTTTGTTCTACGACATAAAATGTGTCAGTATTAACCCCACTGGTGAACGTCTGAAGCATCTATGTGTCATAAAAACAGCGGTTGCTAACAGGCGGCTAAATGACACTTCACGTCATCACGTCAAACATTAGCCGCCTTTAGCTTAGTGCAGCCGTGTGACAGTGATGTAGTTGGAATATGTCTTAACCTTAGCTTTTTGATTTCAGGCATTTAAGCTTAAAAAATCAATAAAGTGCTGTTAATATGTGGAGAGTATCCTGCTGAACCAAACCTGTTCATACACGTGTTTGCAACAGATCATATTTTCCGGCTACATTCCAAAATCCAATGGAAAAATCTCCATTGCTTTTTGTCTTCATGCCCTTGCGATGCTGACTTCCAGGTCGGCCTACACAAATACATCATCACTGCCCCACTGTATTTAAGGCGGGAAGCTGGTCCTGCAGCTGTTTGGTCTAAACGCTGTGTAACTTGGGAAAGGAGAGTGAGATTTACCTCCGCTGTCCGTCCTCTTGAGGGCTCCATCTTTGTGGGGACACAGCTCACACCTCTGTGCAGGAGAGAGCACAACTTACTGTGAGTGTGGCGTTATAACCACAGGTGAAGAGGATGGGATGGATGTGATTTTGTGTTGGTTGTTCGTTGGCACACTCACCACGCGTGCCGCTCTCTCCTGTGATTCACACTTCCGACAGAACCACGGACCGGTGGGAACCTGGACGATGCCATAACATGCTGGGGTGGACACACACACACACACACACACACACACACACACACACACACACACACACACACACACACACACACACACACACACACCAAAAGAGAACAGGTTAATGATACTATTATTAATACATAGTCCTCAGCGATTTTTTTTTAAACATACATGATTTTACCAGATATAACATATACTTAGTTTGAGCGTGTAAAACCAAAGAAAATACAAATGAAACAAAAGATGATACAGACATGATACAGTACTATACAAATGAATGCAATAACAAAACTAAATATTTAATTAATAATTGAATAATCTGTAGTATCAGTGTCTGATATCAATACACAACAAAGCTTTAGCTAATTACACGTCCGAAAAGGGGTCGGAAAAAGTTTACACTTATTTAATCCGACCCCTTCTCCCTTTTTTTAAAACATTTTTTTTTCTTTTTACATCTTAATATATGTTAACATACAATATCAATGTATACTTTAACCATGAATAATTTATATAATGATTCATATAATATATACAGGCAAGTTAGGAGAATGGTCTCTCTATTATATATACATATAAATACTGTACACAAATTCATACAAACACAAATTCATAAATTGAATACAAAACAGGAATATAAACAGTTATGGCTTAGCAGTGTCCTCCCTGTACCTTGTGAGAATTGTGTCTTTATACCTCTTTTTGAATACTTTGATGTTTGGACATCCCTTTAGCTCCTCACTCACTTTGTTCCAGATCTTCACCCCACAAACAGAAACACAAACACTTCTCTTTGTTGTGCACACCCTAACATTAGTGAATATAAATGAACCACGTAAATTATAATTCCCTTGTCTTTCATTGAACAATATCTGAATATTCCAGGTCATTGAAAGTTTTTTGCCTTAAACATAATTTGTGCAATTTGGAATTCAACAAGATCTGACAGTTTTAATAATGTTAGCTCTAAGAATAATGGGTTTGTATGATCCCTATAGCCGACATTTTTAATAAGTCTTATTGCTCTTTTTTGTAAAATAAATAGGGATTGTTTTGTAGTTTTATAATTACTGCCCCAAACCTCTGCACAGTAACTTAAATAAGGGAACACCAATGAACAGTAAAGAATGTAGCGGGAATTTTGATCAAGAATCTGTTTTGCCTTGTTTCATATTGCAATACTTCTTGAGACTTTGGAATGAATATGTTTTATGTGGTTTCCAGCTCAGTTTCTCATCAATTGTGATTCCAAGGAATGTATGTTCTTTAACTCTCTCAATGAAAATCCCATCTATCTTAATGGATGCTAGTGTATTGCTATTTCCAAATATGATTAATGTTGTTTTATTCAAGTTTAATGATAACTTATTGTGTTTAGCCATAACCTTAGTTTGCATATTTCAGCTGTGATCTCTTCCAATAGTAGCTGTACATTGTCCTACTTCCATACTACTGATTTATTTCTTGTTTCATGAGTCTGTGTTTACAATTTTCTACAATTTATACTATAAATGTAAAGTGTCTTTGAGTACAACTAAAAGCCCTTTTTAAATTAAATGTATTATTAATTATTATTATAACAAAAAATATGTCTCACATTGTGTTGTCCTGTCAGTAAGTGCTGTTGTCATCTTTGTCTGATAAAATATCTACTTACAATTTATTATCAATATTAATACAATTAACAATATAGCATTATTAATATACGGATTATTCCTACTTCTACGTTATCTTCACCATTTTCTTTGGGTACCATGTTGTCATCTTGTTTAGATAATATAATATGTTAATTTGCAGTACATTAACAAAATAAAGACAGCTCTCAGCTCAACCTTCTGTGTAAAACTCTTAATAACCTTTATTTACTACATTTGTATGGCACTTTCGCTGACTTTAAGGAACAAAGTCGTCTTTACTTGGGAAGATGAAGCTGCAGATGAGGGCAGAGTGAAGCAGCTTCTCAGAGTTCCTCTGTGCTCAGAGAGGAGATGCTGGAAGTTAACTGCTGCTCTTGTTGTCTCATATAAAAAACAAAGCGAGTGGACACAAGGTAACATGACGTCTAAACTGGCGGGCCTTGCCGGCTCTGTTTTGTCGCAACAACAACAAAAAGCCTCTCGCTGTGTGTCGGGAAGGCAACCGGGCCAGACAGCCACGCACACACACGCACGCGCACGGACCTGAAGTGGCATCAAGGCGCCATCCAGGCTCGTGTCACTGCCTGGCCCTGTGTGTTTCATCATGTGTGCCGAGAGGAAACAACAAACAGCACGCCTACCTACCCCTCCCACACTCACAAACACGCACGTAGACAGCGGCGGACCTGAAACACACCGACCTACCAGCACCTCTGGTCGGCTCCAGCCGCCGGGTAATTACACGCTAACAGCGGCTAACGTTACCTTGGTGAACGGCGACGCTGCAGCCGTGTCCATCACAGTAAACCAGGGGGTTCTCAGCCCAGCCTCGCTCGTCTGAACACACGCAGCAACCTCCAACCATTTCCCGCATGCTGCTCCCATACGAAGAAATGTATTTCCCCTCCCGGTAACGGCTCAGACCTCGCCCAGGCCTGTCAAGTGGTCCTCCCGCACTTTATCGCCGTGCCGGGCATAGTCGTGGGCTGCTTTCGTTGCGCACTTTTAGCGCAGCGGAGAGGCGAAATCTCGGCGTGGGGTTAGTGGTGCTGCTGCTACGTTTTTTCCGTGATGTCCTCCCCGTCCCCATAGAACCGATGCAGTGCGCATGCTCAGATCTGCTCCTGTGGTTCGGAATAAGTCACAGCAAAGGTAGCAAGTTATTGTTATTTTTTAATACGAACCTGTTTTTCAATTCATGTTTTAAGACTCTAACGTTATGTTTTGAATTGTAATCTATGTGACAATGTATCTTAAAGCCACTCATTTGTGAAATGGTTTCATGAATTAGATTAGTAAAACATGTGGATCCATCAGTCAAAACCGCTGGTTGAACTATTGCTTCTCCATCACTTCTGTTTCAACAGCGCCATCTTCAGGTTTTACACAGGACAACAATTGCAAGCTATTTCACCATCCATGTCTTGACCTCAAATGAAAATGATTCTCTGCGAATGATAACGCTTTAACATTTCATTATACTTTATAATGATTTATGCTGTCTGCATTTGTCTTTTATTCTTTGTCTATCTGTAAATTATGTTTAACAACAGCTAAAATAATTCAAAACAAATAGATATTCAAGGACGAATAATTACAGATGAAACTTTTATAACATTTGGTGTAACTTTGTGACGTACATAAACCAAGGAGCCCAACAAGAATGAAATATTTCTAAAATAAATTCTAATAATCCACCCAAAATATGAATACAGGACCCCTTGTTTATTTTTGAGTTGTCCCCACATTACTGTTAATTGGTTTTCCTGCACTTGAAGCTAATTTTGTGTGGCCAGATTTCCTTTGTTTTATTCAGTTATTGTCAATCTATAGAAAATGGTTTGTGTGCTATTTTTGTAATGACTAAAATAATTAATAAATAATTAATTACAAAATAAATCAAATTGATTTTACAATCACATTGCACTTGTCCAGCTGATTAATGTTTTTCAAGGACCTTAACATTATTTGATTCATTGGTTGCTCTCAAAGTCAGTGTAATGGTGTATTGTTGTTCCAGTTAAATACATCAGTGTGGTTACCATGTATATAATTCAGTCAGCAGATGTCACCAGAAGTCTCTCATTTTGACTGGACTTGCGTCATTGCTACTTTATGACTCCTGCTTCGCCTGGTTGAGTAAATTCTGTTACGCAGGACGGTTTTATGGTGGGAATCAGTCTGGGTAGAAATATGGCTTTCAATGATAGTCATATTTCCTATATGGTTTCTTTTATGTTCAGAGGTAATGTTTATCCTCCTACAAAAGCGTCCACACTCTTAATCAACTCACTACTATTACTCAGAAGAAAGTAACCTTGAACCTCTTAGAATTGGAAAAAGAGAAGCAGTCCGAATGTTCTTTTGAAACGGATGACTGGGCTGTTTAATCTAGCGTAGGGACATGAAGCTGCGATGACAGTTTGCTTCAGAAGTGTCACTTCTCTTCAAACCCAAAGAGAAAAAAGGGAACTGGCACTGATGGAGGGGACAGATAGCTGGTGGTGGCAGCTGGATGAAGCTAACACCCTGTTCTGCTCTGAGGGCAGCTCAGCGTGACCAAGTCCCTGAAATGTGGGCGAAGAACATCCACACTCTCATGACACACACAGCGCACTGCAGCCACTGAGTGGGGAGGCTCGACCTGTTACTGTGAGACACTAACTTTTCCAACAGACACTCAGTTCAAACATTCTATTTCACTGTGACTGTAAAATGTGTCGTTACATGTAAATTCCCATGTGTTGAATTTACTGGCATTACCATGTATTTTGTGGCTGAATTGACTGATTTTTGAACATTTTCTCTGAATTTCTTCTAGTTAAAATATAATATATATATCAAGCTATTTATGATTTAGTCTGTGTCCCCCTTCTGCTTTTTTAAGGCCCACCACTGGGTCAGAGAAACCATTTTAGGACCTACTGCTCTGGAGTGATACTGTGATACATGGCAGACCATCACTGCCATGCAGTACCAAACTTCCCCAGTAGGTGTCCGCTGGTGTTTCATATGACCCACACATTCATTTCCTCAGCATCAGGGAAACAGTTTTAAATCCTGTCATGAAATTAGGAGAAAGTCCCATAAAAAAGTCATTCAATATTTTTCTCTTATTTATTAGTTTTAGGTTCATGCCAGTAAAGGCTCATCTTCTTTGTTCCTGATTTCATATAAGATATACATTTGTATATAAGAAGAACAGTTTCAATATGCATTCAGATGAATTATAAGTTGTTCAACAGCATGTCACATTTATTTTGGACCTGCCTCGACATTCATTTTTTTATCACCATCTATCTAAGAAGGACATAAGTACCTTCTCAGATACATGTATTTGTGCTAAGTCCTATATATGTATACACCTCTATGTTGTGTGACATCTCTGCAGAGCTGTGAGGCCTCTCTAACCTGTGGGAGTGTAAGATATTCAGGAGTGAAAACCAACACATGCAAAGCATAGTGATGTCTTTGAAGCCGTGAACTGCACTCTAAACCACAGCCTAAAGGAGACATGTGACCTTCAAGATAATAGCACTTTTTTTCTCTTCTGCAGTCTTGAATTGACAAGTGTTAAAAAAAGAACGTCTCTCAGCAAGTCGCAGGTCTCTGTTTGATGAAGGGAAAGAGAGGTTATCTTTTATTGCTTAACACAAATAACAGAAGAAAACAACAGCAGATAAACAATAAATGCATTATTTTTTGCTACTTTGTTGTGTATGTATGTATATATGGCTACAGCAGGAATCAATAAGTACAAATATATAAAAATGTATGGTTAGAATTCCTCCTGCGTAAACATTTACAGATCATCTTTTCAGATGAGTATGGTAGGACAAAGGAAATTCTGACACCCGTTACAAACCTATAACGTCTCTCTCAATCTGTCTCACACACACACACACACACACACACACACACACACACACACACACACACACCGAGAGATGCTACGTCATGCTTTCATTCCTCATACTACCAGCTACTAATATGAGTAAATCTGGGTGTGCTAGTACATGGTTATCTGTCAGAGCGTGTGTGTGTGTGTGTGTAAGCGTGTGTGAGTGTGAATGACAGCTACTTGAGTTCGAGGCGGTGCTCCCCGCGGGCTATGTGGGAGGAGAACTCGTAACGGTCCCGGCTGCGGTGGCCACACACGTTGCACTCCAGCGGGTCCCTGAAGCCGTGGCAGCCCATGTGGATGGTGAACATGACGTAGTCCAGGAAGATCACCCTGCAGTGGCCGCAGGGGTACACCGCCCCAGGCAACGCACCCCCCTCCCCGTCCCCTCGCACCACCCGTAAGGCCTCCAGCGGCGACAGGGGGAGGGGCTGTGCGTGTGGGTGAGGGAGGCCGTTCTGATGGCTCAGCCCCCCCAGCAGGTGACCCAGGTTGTACATGACAGGCTGGTGCATCTGGGAGCCGTCGCTTTGGAACGAGTCCATGCCCACCTGGTGCTGGGAGGTGGGGGGGGGGGCCATCAGAGGCATGCCCATCTTGTGGCCGTTAGTGAGGCCCATGGGGCTCAGCTGGATGGGGTAGGGTCTGCGGGAGGGAGCCAGGTTGTTCTCTGGCCCTGTGAGGACGGCTTGTTGCTGATGGTGGGGGTCGGGCCCCGGGGAGCCTGGGGGGGGCTCCTTGACCTCAGTCCTGTAGACCAGCTCCCTGTTAAAGCTCAGGTCCAGACACACACCGCTGTCGCCTAGACCAGCAGAACAAAGGGCTCATTGGCACTACAAGAACTACAGAACTACAGAACTACAGCACTACAGAACTACAGAACTACAGCACTACAGAACTACAGAACTACAGAACTACAGCACTACAGAACTACAGAACTACAGCACTACAGAACTACAGCACTACAGAACTACAGAACTACAGCACTACAGAACTACAGAACTACAGCACTACAGAACTACAGAACTACAGCACTACAGAACTACAGCACTACAGAACTACAGAACTACAGCACTACAGAACTACAGAACTACAGCACTACAGCACTACAGAACTACAGAACTACAGCACTACAGAACTACAGAACTACAGCACTACAGAACTACAGCACTACAGCACTACAGAACTACAGCACTACAGAACTACAGAACTACAGCACTACAGAACTACAGAACTACAGCACTACCAACTACAGAACTACAGCACTACAGCACTACAGAACTACAGAACTACAGAACTACAGCACTACAGCACTACAGCACTACAGCACTACAGAACTACAGAACTACAGCACTACAGCACTACAGCACTACAGCACTACAGAACTACAGAACTACAGCACTACAGAACTACAGCACTACAGAACTACAGAACTACAGCACTACAGAACTACAGAACTACAGCACTACAGAACTACAGAACTACAGCACTACAGAACTACAGCACTACAGAACTACAGAACTACAGAACTACAGCACTACAGCACTACAGCACTACAGAACTACAGAACTACAGCACTACAGCACTACAGCACTACAGAACTACAGAACTACAGCACTACAGCACTACAGAACTACAGCACTACAGAACTACAGCACTACAGCACTACACTATATATTTGTACTGTTGTCATATATTCACTGTGTCCTGTCCAAATCAGTGTGGAGACGAATAATTTCATATATTTACTGTTGAGCCTTCTTTTTTTATATCTCTTAATTTGTCTATATATATATATATATATATATATATATATATATATATATAAATATATGTGTCTATCTGTATAGGTATGTATATCTGTATATATATATAAATATATGTGTCTATCTGTATAGGTATGTATATCTGTATATATATATATATATATGTGTGTGTATATGGTTGTTTAGATGTGTATGCATGTATATATATACATATATGTATATTTTTGTATATATTAGTATTCTTTGGGACGGTGAGAGACAGCAGATCTCATTGGTTATTTGACTTGCCTGAAGACTCACACGCCTCACCCCACAGCATGAGCAGAGACATACCACAGGAAGCAAGCAGCACTTTAAAGACGTATCACTTACAGACATATCTAACACAGGTCCTCACTCTGGATCTGAGTAAAGGCAAAGAGAACATCATGCAGTCCCAAGGTCAACATAAGGGACAGTGAGGTGAAGCTGAGAGGACAGAGGCTGAAAGGACAGAGGCTGAAAGGACAGAGGCTGAGAGGACAGAGGGGACAGAGGCTGAGAGGACAGAGGCTGAGAGGACAGGCTGAGAGGACAGAGAATGAAAGGACAGAGGCTGAGAGGACAGAGGGGACAGAGGCTGAGAGGACAGAGGAGACAGAGGCTGAGAGGACAGGCTGAGAGGACAGAGGCTGAGAGGACAGGCTGAGAGGACAGAGAATGAAAGTACAGAGGCTGAGAGGACAGAGGAGGCTGAGAGGACAGGCTGAGAGGACAGAGGCTGAGAGGACAGAGGAGGCTGAGAGGACAGGCTGAGAGGACAGAGGCTGAGAGGACAGGCTGAGAGGACAGAGAATGAAAGGACAGAGGCTGAGAGGACAGAGGCTGAGAGGACAGAAGCTGAGAGGACAGAGGACGGAGGCTGAAAGAACAAAGGCTGAGAGGACAGGGGACAGAGGCTGAGAGGACAGAGAGGACAGAAGCTGAGAGGACAGAGGCTGAGAGGACAGGGGACAGAGGCAGAGAGGACAGAGTCTGAGAGGACAGAGGACGGAGGCTGAAAGGACAGAGAGGACAGAGTCTGAGAGGACAGGGGACAGAGGCTGAGGGGACAGAGGCTGAGAGGACAGAGGCGGAGAGGACAGAGAGGACAGAGGCAGAGAGGAAAGAGGCTGAGAGGACAGAGGCTGAGAGGACAGAGAGGAAAGAGGCTGAGAGGAAAGAGGCTGAGAGGACAGAGGCTGAGAGGACAGAGGCTGAGAGGACAGAGGCTGAGAGGACAGGCTGAGAGGGCAGAGAATGAGAGGACAGAGGCTGAGAGGACAGAGGCTGAGAGGACAGAGAGGACAGAGAATGAGAGGACAGAGGCTGAGAGGACAGAGGCTGAGAGGACAGAGGCTGAGAGGACAGAGGCTGAGAGGACAGAGAGGACAGAGAATGAGAGGACAGAGGCTGAGAGGACAGAGGCTGAGAGGACAGAGAGGACAGAGAATGAGAGGACAGAGGCTGAGAGGACAGAGGCTGAGAGGACAGAGGCTGAGAGGACAGGCTGAGAGGGCAGAGAATGAGAGGACAGAGGCTGAGAGGACAGAGAGGACAGAGAATGAGAGGACAGAGGCTGAGAGGACAGAGGCTGAGAGGAAAGAGGCTGAGAGGACAGAGGCTGAGAGGACAGAGGCTGAGAGGACAGGCTGAGAGGGCAGAGAATGAGAGGACAGAGGCTGAGAGGACAGAGGCTGAGAGGACAGAGAGGACAGAGAATGAGAGGACAGAGGCTGAGAGGACAGAGGCTGAGAGGACAGAGGCTGAGAGGACAGAGGCTGAGAGGACAGAGGCTGAGAGGACAGAGAGGACAGAGAATGAGAGGACAGAGGCTGAGAGGACAGAGGCTGAGAGGACAGAGAGGACAGAGAATGAGAGGACAGAGGCTGAGAGGACAGAGGCTGAGAGGAAAGAGGCTGAGAGGACAGAGGCTGAGAGGACAGAGAGGACAGAGAATGAGAGGACAGAGGCTGAGAGGACAGAGGCTGAGAGGACAGAGGCTGAGAGGACAGGCTGAGAGGGCAGAGAATGAGAGGACAGAGGCTGAGAGGACAGAGAGGACAGAGAATGAGAGGACAGAGGCTGAGAGGACAGAGGCTGAGAGGAAAGAGGCTGAGAGGACAGAGGCTGAGAGGACAGAGGCTGAGAGGACAGGCTGAGAGGGCAGAGAATGAGAGGACAGGGCTGAGAGGACAGAGGCTGAGAGGACAGAGAGGACAGAGAATGAGAGGACAGAGGCTGAGAGGACAGAGGCTGAGAGGACAGAGGCTGAGAGGGACAGAGGCTGAGAGGACAGAGGCTGAGAGGAACAGAGAGGAGCAGAGAATGAGAGGACAGAGGCTGAGAGGACAGAGGCTGAGAGGACAGAGAGGACAGAGAATGAGAGGACAGAGGCTGAGAGGACAGAGGCTGAGAGGAAAGAGGCTGAGAGGACAGAGGCTGAGAGGACAGAGAGGACAGAGAATGAGAGGACAGAGGCTGAGAGGACAGAGGCTGAGAGGACAGAGGCTGAGAGGACAGAGAGGACAGAGAATGAGAGGACAGAGGCTGAGAGGACAGAGGCTGAGAGGAAAGAGAATGAGAGGACAGAGGCTGAGAGGACAGAGGCTGAGAGGAAAGAGGCTGAGAGGACAGAGGCTGAGAGGACAGAGGCTGAGAGGAAAGAGGCTGAGAGGACAGAGGCTGAGAGGACAGAGACTGAGAGGACAGAGGCTGAGAGGACAGAGAGGACAGAGAATGAGAGGACAGAGGCTGAGAGGACAGAGGCTGAGAGGACAGAGGCTGAGAGGACAGAGAGGACAGAGAATGAGAGGACAGAGCTGAGAGGACAGAGGCTGAGAGGAAAGAGGCTGAGAGGACAGAGGCTGAGAGGACAGAGACTGAGAGGACAGAGGCTGAGAGGACAGAGGCTGAGAGGACAGAGGCTGAGAGGACAGAGGCTGAGAGGACAGAGGCTGAGAGGACAGAGGCTGAGGGACAGAGGACTGAGAGGACAGAGGCTGAGAGGAAAGAGGCTGAGAGGACAGGGGAGAGGACGAGGCTGAGAGGACATAGACTGAGAAGACAGAGGCTGAGAGGACAGAGAGGACAGAGGCTGAGAGGACAGAGGCTGAGAGGACAGAGACTGAGAGGACAGAGACTGAGAGGACAGAGGCTGAGAGGAAAGAGGCTGAGAGGACAGAGGCTGAGAGGACAGAGGCTGAGAGGACAGAGGCTGAGAGGACAGGCTGAGAGGGCAGAGAATGAGAGGACAGAGGCTGAGAGGACAGAGGCTGAGAGGAAAGAGGCTGAGAGGACAGAGGCTGAGAGGACAGAGGCTGAGAGGACAGAGACTGAGAGGACAGAGGCTGAGAGGACAGAGGCTGAGAGGACAGAGAGGACAGAGAATGAGAGGACAGAGGCTGAGAGGACAGAGGCTGAGAGACAGAGCTGAGAGACGAGGGCTGAGAGGACAAGAGGCAGAGAGGACAGAGGCTGAGAGGAAAGAGAATGAGAGGACAGAGGCTGAGAGGACAGAGGCTGAGAGGAAAGAGGCTGAGAGGACAGAGGCTGAGAGGACAGAGGCTGAGAGGACAGAGACTGAGAGGACAGAGGCTGAGAGGAAAGAGGCTGAGAGGACAGAGGCTGAGAGGACAGAGAATGAGAGGACAGAGGCTGAGAGGACAGAGGCTGAGAGGACAGAGGCTGAGAGGACAGAGAGGACAGAGAATGAGAGGACAGAGGCTGAGAGGACAGAGGCTGAGAGGAAAGAGGCTGAGAGGACAGAGGCTGAGAGGACAGGCTGAGAGGGCAGAGAATGAGAGGACAGAGGCTGAGAGGACAGAGGCTGAGAGGAAAGAGGCTGAGAGGACAGAGCTGAGAGGACAGAGACTGAGAGGACAGAGGCTGAGAGGACAGAGGCTGAGAGGACAGAGGCTGAGAGGACAGAGGCTGAGAGGACAGAGGCTGAGAGGAAAGAGGCTGAGAGGACAGAGGCTGAGAGGACAGAGGCTGAGAGGACAGAGACTGAGAGGACAGAGGCTGAGAGGAAAGAGGCTGAGAGGACAGAGGCTGAGAGGACAGAGGCTGAGAGGACAGAGACTGAGAGGACAGAGGCTGAGAGGACAGAGAGGACAGAGGCTGAGAGGACAGAGGCTGAGAGGACAGAGACTGAGAGGACAGAGGCTGAGAGGACAGAGACTGAGAGGACAGAGGCTGAGAGGACAGAGGCTGAGAGGACAGAGAGGACAGAGAATGAGAGGACAGAGGCTGAGAGGACAGAGGCTGAGAGGACAGAGGCTGAGAGGACAGAGGCTGAGAGGACAGAGAGGACAGAGAATGAGAGGACAGAGGCTGAGAGGACAGAGGCTGAGAGGACAGAGGCTGAGAGGAAAGAGGCTGAGAGGACAGAGGCTGAGAGGACAGAGGCTGAGAGGACAGAGACTGAGAGGACAGAGGCTGAGAGACAGAGGCTGAGAGGACAGAGAGGACAGAGAATGAGAGGACAGAGGCTGAGAGGACAGAGGCTGAGAGGACAGAGGCTGAGAGGACAGAGGACAGAGGCTGAGAGGACAGAGGCTGAGAGGACAGAGAGGACAGAGAATGAGAGGACAGAGGCTGAGAGGACAGAGGCTGAGAGGACAGAGGCTGAGAGGACAGAGAGGACAGAGAATGAGAGGACAGAGGCTGAGAGGACAGAGGCTAGAGGAAGAGGCTGAGAGACAGAGGCTGAGAGGACAGGCTGAGAGGGCAGAGAATGAGAGGACAGAGGCTGAGAGGACAGAGAGGACAGAGGCTGAGAGGACAGAGGCTGAGAGGAAGAGGCTGAGAGGACAGAGGCTGAAGATGACAGAGACTGAGAGGACAGAGGCTGAGAGGACAGAGGCTGAGAGGACAGAGGCTTGAGAGGACAGAGGCGAGAGGAAAGAGGCTGAGAGGACAGAGGCTGAGAGGACAGAGGCTGAGAGGACAGAGGACTTGCGAGGACAGAGGCTGAGAGGACAGAGAGGACAGAGGCTGAGAGGACAGAGGCTGAGAGGACAGAGACTGAGAGGACGAGGCTGAGAGGACAGAGGCGGAGAGGAAAGAGGCTGAGAGGACGAGGCTGAGAGGACAGAGGCTGAGAGGACAGAGACTGAGAGGACAGAGGCTGAGAGGACAGAGAGGACAGAGAATGAGAGGACAGAGGCTGAGAGGACAGAGGCTGAGAGGACAGAGGCTGAGAGGACAGAGAGGACAGAGAATGAGAGGACAGAGGCTGAGAGGACAGAGGCTGAGAGGACAGAGGCTGAGAGGACAGAGGCTGAGAGGACAGAGAGGACAGAGAGAGAGGACAGAGGCTGAGAGGACAGAGGCTGAGAGGACAGAGGCTGAGAGGAAAGAGGCTGAGAGGACAGAGGCTGAGAGGACAGAGGCTGAGAGGACAGAGACTGAGAGGACAGAGGCTGAGAGGACAGAGGCTGAGAGGACAGAGAGGACAGAGAATGAGAGGACAGAGGCTGAGAGGACAGAGGCTGAGAGGACAGAGGCTGAGAGGACAGAGGACAGAGGCTGAGAGGACAGAGGCTGAGAGGACAGAGAGGACAGAGAATGAGAGGACAGAGGCTGAGAGGACAGAGGCTGAGAGGACAGAGGCTGAGAGGACAGAGAGGACAGAGAATGAGAGGACAGAGGCTGAGAGGACAGAGGCTGAGAGGAAAGAGGCTGAGAGGACAGAGGCTGAGAGGACAGGCTGAGAGGGCAGAGAATGAGAGGACAGAGGCTGAGAGGACAGAGAGGACAGAGGCTGAGAGGACAGAGGCTGAGAGGAAAGAGGCTGAGAGGACAGAGGCTGAGAGGACAGAGACTGAGAGGACAGAGGCTGAGAGGACAGAGGCTGAGAGGACAGAGGCTGAGAGGACAGAGGCTGAGAGGAAAGAGGCTGAGAGGACAGAGGCTGAGAGGACAGAGGCTGAGAGGACAGAGACTGCGAGGACAGAGGCTGAGAGGACAGAGAGGACAGAGGCTGAGAGGACAGAGGCTGAGAGGACAGAGACTGAGAGGACAGAGGCTGAGAGGACAGAGGCTGAGAGGAAAGAGCTGAGAGGAACAGAGGCTGAGAGGACAGAGGCTGAGAGGACAGAGAATGAGAGGACAGAGGCTGAGAGGACAGAGAGGACAGAGAATGAGAGGACAGAGGCTGAGATACAGAGGGAGCTAGGACAGAGGCTGAGAGGACAGAGCTTAGGACATATGCTGAGATACGAGGCTGAGAGGACAGAGGCTGAGAGGACGAGAGGACAGAGATGATAGGACAGAGGCTGAGTAGGACAAGGCTTAGAGGACAGAGGCTGAGAGGACAGAGAGGACAGAGAATAGAGGACAGAGGCTGAGAGGACAGAGAGACATAGAATTGAGAGAAAGAGGCTGAGAGGACAGAGGCTGAGAGGACGAGGCTGAGAGGACAGAGTAGGACAGAGACTGAGAGAGGGATCAGACGGGGAAGGCCTGCGTGCACGGCACCACAGAGAACAGACAGAGAGGCACCCTGCCACGTTTCTTGCTCCTCCCGCCTGTTTCTCTCTCTCTCTCTCTCTCTCTTTCTCTCTTTTCTCTCTCTCTCTGTGGTTGCAGTACTGTACAGAGAGGCACCTGCTCACGGTTTCTCTCTCTCTCTCTCTCTCTCTCTCTCTCTCTCTCTCTCTCTCTCTCTCTCTCTCTCTCTCTCTGCGGTTGCAGACATTTCTCTTTTCCCCCTGTGGTTGTCATATTGAAAGATCTCACTTCATTTATCCACCCGATAGAGACATGTCGGAGGTTTTTCTTTGCCAATACACTCGTTTTGCGAGCTGCTTGAGGCTTGATTGCGAAACTACAACCCAATGTTAGGAGGTGGGAAATAACTATTGAAACAGTTGTGTGTGTGCATGCCCCTTAATCAGCCATTTACTGAAACTGGTGTCTTTTATTCACTGAGTTTAAATCCAAACATACAAAGTGTGAATTGTAAAGTGCATGTTTCTCAGTATACGTATTCAATGATTAAACCATGCATGGCAACTTATACCCACCTATGACACATTTCTGCCAGAGAATTGAGGACAGTGGAGACTCTGCTGTGTGTGCAGGTATGAGGCTTTGCCCTCAATTCCTGTTTGGCAAGAGAAGGAGGCCAGCAGAGACAGACAAACAACTAGCTTAGACATGACTTACAATCATTTGCAAAAATGGAATTCTGTATTTAAGCGTTAATGCACAGCAAAAAGCAACATAACATAAAGACAGCAGCATAGACAACAGTTACGTATCCTTTTCATGTTCCAAAGCTTTCCAGCTGCTCTTACCGGTGAACTTCTGTGGCATGGAGCTCTTCCGTTTGGCTACGTTGCTGGCCAGCCTGTCGAGCAGCAAAGCCCGCTCGCTGCCCATCTGAGTCCTGGATGTGTGGCCGTCCTCTGCAATAGAGGGACAGAGTAAGTGCAATGAGGACAACCAGACCTCTTCTCGATCAGAAGAGAAGTGCACCGAGCGGCAACTGTCCACCAAGCTTTAGAGGTAATAAAGTGAAGTAGAAAGACGGCAGCGGCACCACGCTGAGTCACACTAGGAGGAAGGAGATATTCATTTAAGATCAGACGTTCCTTTGACCTCACTTCCTGGTGGTTTTTTTTACTTCACCAGCACAGGAAAACAGACCACAGGATGAGGATGTACTTCCTCACCACGACGGTACTATCAGACATAAGCGTACGACATTTGGCGACCACAGCAGCAGAGCATCGTCTGTGTGTTGCAACCGTGCAGCTGTCCTGCCCTAGGTACAGGTCTTCTGGGGGAAGGTTACAGACATGTGCGTGTGTTGGGTGGCCGGGCTGAACACATTTGCCCTACATATTTAGCCGCTGTACACATTTGAAGCGGCCGTCACACCACACCACAGCAGCCATAACCTCATAAGCCATTTAGTTTAATGATGGGGTAACAGCCGTAAGCTCATTTATTTAATGAGGCTATAAAAACAGGATCTGCGAGCAATAACTGCTCAAATTGGGCGCTCCATATGTGCAAATGAGTGTAAGCAGTAGTCTAACAGTCAGATGTGTGAAGTGAGTGTTTGGAGTTCCATAGTGCTCAGAAGTGCTCAGAGGTGGGAGAAGTACCACCACCATTTACCTCTGAATTGTAATGGGGTAGAAGGACAAAGTAACAAAACATTGAAAATACTCAAGTAAAGTACAAGTCTCTTAAAATGATACACTTTACACCACTGGGTGTGCTCACCTCTCTCTGCGGGGCCTTTGCTCTGGATGTACACATGGCATCTCTCCCGGTGTTCTTCGAGGCTGCTGCGCTGCTTGTAGCTGCGACTGCAGTGGTTGCACTTGAAGGGTTTCTCTACTGTGAGCGGGAGTTTCAGTTAATCACCAACACACGAAACATAAACACTGCCTACAGCGAGGATTATTTCCTTGAGTATGTGGTTTCGTACAAAAGTGATGATGTGCACATTAGAGAGCGTGTCTGCAGGTGAAACACGTGAACTGAAAGTGAGTGAGTATGTTTCCTGAGGTGAGTGAGTAAGATGTCATATGTAATGTGTGTAAGCCTGTGGCACATATTACTGGAAGAGCAATGCGGCCTCAGCTCATGTGTCGACATTTGTGAGAAACCAACCAGCGAAATATTATACACAGGTGCATACAGTATCAGTGCATATGACCACAGCTGGCAGTGTGTGTGTGTGTGTGTGTGTGTGTGTGTGTGTGTGTCTGTGTGTGTGTGTGTGTGTGTGTGGCTGGTACCAGAATGTGTGCGCAGGTGCCCGCTCAGAGCATCCCGCCTGCGGCAGGCGTAGCTGCACATGGGGCATTTGAAAGGCTTCTCCCCGGAGTGCAGTTTGATGTGGCGCAGCAGGTTTCCCTTCTGCGTGAAGGAGGCGCCGCACTGACTGCAGTGGAACGGCCTCTCACCTGAAGGGGGGAAAATGAACTCTGAAAAACAATCCAGAAATCTACCTTTTAGCTTAGTGAGACAATGTTGCCAGGATGTGGACGGTTGAATCGCAATCACTCGCATATCTTCAACTCTTTTAGTGGTTCCCAGATTCCACAAAACTAGATCAGGAGTGTTCAGATCCCAAGCTCCCTTTCTCTGGAACCAACTTCCTGTTTTTATTAGGGAGGTGTCCACGATGTTAAGATTGTGTTGAAGCCTGTCCTGTTTAATAAAGACTATATCATGTTTTTTATAATTGACAGTGTCAACTATGTTTTGTATTCTGTAAAGCCCACTGAGACAAAGGGTTTTGTGATATTGTGGTATATAAAGCAACTTTGATTTGATATCTTCCGGTCATGTGTAAAAGTACAGGCATTTTGGCTCAGGGTTATTCAGATTCATGGAGAAATATTCAGTTATAAGAGTACCTGTGGCTCTAGGTGTATGTACCTGGGCTTGATTTCAGAACGTATACTTGAAAAGGAACTTGGGAGTATCACAAGGAACTGTTAGAAAGTGTTTAGAAGAAATGTATACTATGGAAAGACTGAGTTACAGTCTAAGGACTAAAGCAGAGATCTGTGGACAACGCACAGACTGTATACAAGTACAAAAAAAGGTTGTAAATGTGGAGTAGTGCGGCCCCCTGTTTTGTCTATTCTGTTATTCTTTTCAGTTTCCATGTATTTGTGAGTGTTATGCGTTTGTCAGTTGAAAAATAAAGATTTCTTGTAAATGATCTGTTGCTGCAGAAACACTGAGCTGGTGTTTACAACTTCCCTCAAGTGGAAATGTTCTGATACCAGATGTTGATATTCGTAGAAATGCAGTTTTGTCCTTTAGCTATCAACCCTTTACTTGTTCCTAGTATAACAGTGAATTGCAAAAAAACGCAGAATCATTCACCATCTTTGAAAAGGGAACAAGGCAACATTACCTTGATTGTTAGAAACCCAGAAACAATGTTCTCACGACACAACCACGCCGTGCACTCATCGGAAACCTCCTCAGATCCATCTGACGGCGGCATTATTGAAGGAGTCAACTCTACTCATCGTTTGACTGATGAGTCGACTGTCAATACATGACGTGTGTCTGACAGTAATCTCTCCAGTGACACATATTCCTACATGAGGGTGGACAGTCGGCTGACCATGACAGAAAATGTAAGAAAACTGTATTTATGTTTAATAAATCAAGTGTCCACCTCCTGCATTAAAAAAAGAAAAGAAATGTATTTAAAATAAAGAAGAATTAAAGTAGCCTAAATATAAACCATAACGAAAATTCATTCAGTACCTATAATATATCCATCTATAGTTCAAAAATGTATTGTAACACTGTAATCCTGCTAGTAATGTAATGCAACAGTAATCTGCTTACTTATTTTTGAATGTAACTGTAATCGAATACAGATACCTTTTTTAGTAATCTGAGTTATAACAGGGATTACATAATTCAGGGCAAAGCTACTGTATAGACTGTAGATGTGTTGATGTATCTGTCCACAAATCACACACTTATTGCCTTATTGCTTCATATTGAGAGGATACTTCACATCCTACAGCTGCAGCCCTGGTTAGGACAGTGCGTCACGCGTGATGCAGACTTCAAAACCTCCATCAAACGTCTTGACCTAGTCAACGCCAGCCACTATCTCCCAGTGCTATCAACAGGGTGACGATTGCACAACGGTTGTGTTTGAGGTCAGGTGCTGGGGCTGTGTTCCTGTGCTTACCCGTGTGGCTGCGCTTGTGCACCAGCAGAACGTTGATGCTGACGCAGGACAGGCCACAGATGTCACAGTTGAGCTTGCCGGCTGCAGGGATGCGGGGGGCCACAGCTCCAGGCACGTAGGTCCCTTCTGCTGCGTGGGCGTCATACCGCGAGTAGTCCACCAGAGACAGGTCCTGGGGCTCGTTAGGGGCGTCCCCTTCGTCGTCCTCGTCCTCCTCAGTCCTCTCCTCGTCGAATCCTTCCTCCGTCCCGTCATCACTGCCCCCCTCTGCTTCCTCTTTCAGCGCAAACTGTCTTTCCTTTTCATCCTTGGGGTACTGCTCCTCATCTTCCATCTCCTCTGCCTCTGTCTTAATCACATCTAAGCGAGGAGGCAGCAAAGAGTAGACATTTGATGAAAACAGTAAACACACATGAAGTCATTGATTTAAGGAGCCAAGTACATACACTTGTTTTTTACTTCCAAATAAGGCACTGAATGAGCTCTGAGCTCCAACCAGAATGCAAACTGCCGCTGTCACATCTCCACTTCTACATTTGTATTAATAGTCGATATGTTGATAATACAGCACTAGCACGTCTCCAGAGTGTGGGTAGCTTAATTTGGGCCGACGTATAGTGTCACAAAAGAGATTCAGAAGATGTGTGCTCGAGATAAGGGGAAGGCATTTCCTCTGAAGACAGAAAGTAGAACCAGGGCAGGAGAGAGAGCAGCAGGCGCCTCACGCAGACAACACCAATCCCTGATCTGCTTTTAGAAACAACATTTCACATTGATTGTATCACAGATGCTGAAAAACGTTCCAAATCAAACTGTATCCGCACCAAAGTGGATCCCTTCTTCCATCAGCAGGCAAAGCGTTACATTTTCTTTATTTATAAGTGTTTCTTGACCTACTGTTGGTCAGAGGTGGGAGGTAACTAAGTACATTTACTCAAGTACTGTAGTACAATTTTGAGATGAATGTACTTTACCTTAGTATTTCCATTTGTTTGTACTTCTACCCCACTACAATTCAGAGGTAAATCGAGAACTTCTACTCCACTACATGTATTTAATCCCTTTAGTTACTCTACAGATCTGGATGAATGATGTGAAATATAATCAAGTGTTGAATCAGACTTTAGTTCCACCTGGAGTAAATCCACAAGCTACCCTGCAGTATACAAAGTCATTCAGACTAGCTGCACCTTCACCAGCTTTGAGAACACTTTCATGATCAATCATTATAAAACATATCATAGATATTATTCTGAAATGGACCAATCTGCACAATCAGTACTTTTACTGTCGCTACTTTAACTATATTTTGATGATCATACTTTTCTACTTTCACTTAGTAACATTTTGAATGCAGGACTTTTTCTTGTAACAGAGTATTCCTACACTCTGGTACTTCTTCTTTCACTCAAGTACAAGACCTGAGTACTTCTCCCACCCTGCTGCTTTCAGGCTGCATGACCCCTCACCCAGCCTGTTGCTGGCTCTCGCAGCTCCATCCATAAACCACAGTGTGGTCGGTGGTGGCTGGTGATGAGCTGAAGATCAGCGCCTTGTATTGTGGAAAGCGCTCAGAGGTGCTATGGAAACTTTGCACACACAGAGCTTGGGGGGGGGGCCCGATATAGAGTCCAGGGTCTGAGAGCAGTGAACCGCAGGCTGCGCAGCGACGTTCAGCAGGGCTTTAGGAAGCACCCAGTGGGGCAGAGAGGTGGCAGAAATAAAAAGTCTAGGTATAAACGTATTACACTCAGAACATTGTGTGAAACAAAGTGGTCACAGTTTAGAAATGTAATAGTAACTCTGTTTTCATTTGTATCTTATTCACAGGTTTAGATAGCATCTATCTCTGCTTTTTACTTGTACCATTCTCTTGCACTATTTAATTTATACATTCACAATTGTATGAGGAGCCTCGGACTTAAAAATGTCATTGCCAACAACTGTGCCGTAGCTACTATGCATATGACAATAAAGCCTTTCAATCTGGAATTGAATCTTTGAAAAGTAGTCCTTCATGGTGTGAGGTATGTATATGAAGAAATGCCCATAATATGTAGCATATTACAATATATAATTAGGATGTATGCTTTATCATCAAATACATGACACTGCAGTGAGGAAGTTCAACAGTAGATGCAAGTACACAGCCAAAGTGAAATAAACAACCCTCTGACAGCCTTGTAATGGAAAGCTCTCAAAGTGAAATAGTCTAAAAATGTGGGTGAAACATTTTTTTATTACACTTATATATTTGATTGCAAAGGCGCACATTCAAGGTAGTTAAATGTATATTTTATATATCACAGCTAATCATTTATTTTGAGGAACACGGAATAGAAAATGTTTGTAGTAATTGAAAAAGTTGAAAGAGGCCCCTTGGCGCCCTAAGCTATTGCCTACTTATGATTGAAGGTAAAGCTACCTATATAGACACTGGTCTTCTTTTACTGCTGTAACTCCATACTTAGAGTGGTCAAAGTGTTGAATAGAGCCATTTTATAATGGCTTTGCATTGAATGAACCCCCATGGTGAAAAGTATATAAGTATTTACATTTACCCCAGGATAACTAGGGCAACAGAGAGCTTAATGACTCCTCTCCTGTCTACTTTAAGATCCTGTCCATAATGTGTAATCTCTCTCTAGTTGATCATAAGGAATTGCATTTGTCTTAGATTAAAACGATTTTGTTGCATTTTTAAATGAAGCCAAATGAAATTATTTGTAAAGGAATAGCCCCTTAATGCACCACGGCCAAAAACAAGAACATTTTGTATTTATTCTGCTAGACTTATCTTTAACAAACAGCAGCATTTATTGCATTTATTCTCAGGGTTTTTATCAGCTCCTCACAAAGATGCTAGACGATGTTAGCTTGATGGCTAACATTCTAATTGTGTGTGTGTGTGTGTGTGTGTGTGTGTGTGTGTGTGTGTGTGTGGGTTGGGGGTTACTTACGTGGATCCGTCACACCTTCAGCACCCTGCATTCCATTCTCACTGAATGACTGATCTTCCCTCTCTTCTTCCTCCTGTGGCTTCACATCTGCAACATCACTGCAAACCTCTGCAGAGTGACACATGCAGGCGCTTCGTGTTACTTTTTGTTTCATTGGGACAACTTCAGTCAACTACAGAGCTCTGTTACAATAATGGAATGTTAAAGTCAGTGATGGTTGGACGGTGGCAGCCTGATCACGTTCACATCACACTGAAGACAAGGAGACGCACTCACCCATCCCGCTGCCCTCGGTACACTCAGGGTCCTTCTCTGTGTTCATGATGCTTCTGTGGAGTAATGACACTATTTGGTTAATAACATCACATTATTACCAAATTACCAAATTGCAAGAATACTTTGTTACAAGTAAAGGTACATTCCAGAATCATGTATATTATACTTTATATTACTGGACTATGATTATTGATGCATTATTGTGTCTCTCACAGCTGGTAAATGTGGAGCCAATGTTAATGACTTTATTCACAGCTGATATTGTAACTATTAAATATATGTCAGTCTTTATCTAATAATTGATTTACTACAATGTTGGCTTCTAAACTTTAGTGGAGTAGAAGTATAAAGTGGCATCACAAGAAAATGTTCAGGTCAACTACAAGTACCTCAATATTGTACTCGAGTTAATGTACTTTGTTACTTTCCACCACTTAATAAAAGATAGTTTAATTAGGTTAAAACAATTCTTTCTTATGGTGTTTTCCTAACTAGATCTATATGACTTTAAAACTATACAAACTTTGTATTTCACAAATTGATACGAAAATATCTTCTTGCCACTATTAAAAAGGCTCCCTTACTATTTCTACAAACATGTGAAGAAATAGAAGCAGCGGTTGCATCTTGTGTTCCTGTTGGTTGGACGGCATAAAAAGAAGTTTATAAAAAAGCAATGAGGGTAAAAGCCCACGGTTGATTGCTCGACCCTGTCACTACATTTAGCCTGATGAGAACGAGATGATGTTCACTGCACATGCACTTCCTGCCGGGTCTGAACATAGGAGCATGTGTGAAAGTCGCTTTCAGCGGCAACACAGTGACTTTCAACAAAAAAGCCACTTTAAAAACCTTCAGTCAGTTTTCATGAACCAATACAAATCCCAGTATATGAATACTTTACAATTTATTTTACACATTTAATGGGAATAAAAATGGCAAAGAAATATAGATTCTATACTTTTGAGAACTATTCAAACATCACGTTCAGTGAAGAAAACACATCAATAACAAACTTTTTTATACCTCAAACTGACATTTAGAAAGCGCTTATCTACACTTTTTTGATATTATAGTTTGTTGGAATATAGCAGTAAGTTTGAGTAAGGATGAAAGGATCTGACCTGCGTTGGCTCAGCACCTGGAGGAGACTGCTCTGGCAGGAGGAGATTCCACGCTCCGCCACTGGACTTCTCTGAATATGGAATATACGCAACGTCATTACGGTGAATTTTGGAGACAACCCTTAAAGGAACAGGAACTTATTTTGAATGCAACAAAGACAGAACGAAACATGTTAAAACAGCCACATCAAGGATTCAGATTCTCCCTTACTGTTTCCATGATAAAAACATATAGATTCCTTTCTCTTCCTACACAGTCGCGTCTATAACAGCGTGAGTTTATGAGTGAAACAAAGAGCTGCTTATGAGTCCTTTATCAGTTCAGGCACATGGTTCCTACCTGTTTCCATTCAAAGAGCTATCACTCCATCTTGTGGCCAAACTAGAAAGCTACTTTCCAACTGTTCTCTCTAAAATAGTGTCTTTCGTCAAAAGCATCTGCCACATACATGTACTGTTTTATTGTATTTGACCCATATTTAAAGGGGTACGACACATTGTGATCAACAACCTCTTTTACAAGGGCGACCTGGCCAGGATAACGGTATAAGAAGTTATAGCAATAATAACCAAAAGGAAATACGTTGTGCAAATGTGTGATGGCAGTCTATCCATAAAGGCTTTACAATAAATAGTAATGACTAACAGAGGCATACCAGCCCTGATGTAAAGAGCACAATGATATGTTGAGCTCATAGGACTGGATTGTACATCCCTTTTTGTAATTGGCACTTTCTTGATGTTGTGAGTGGATGTAGGTAAACACTTCATTCATCAGGCGGGCCCCCTCCTCCACTCGTACCCTTTCCTCTTGATCACCTTGCAGATCAGTCGGGATCCTTTTCTTTTTACCCAGAGACAGTTGCTGCTCGGTCTGCAGCCTCAGAGGGTCTGTTCTCTAACCCCCAGCCCTTTTAGCATCCCTTGTGGTAGATGTGGCTACAAAGCCTCAGCAGCGGACCTATTCAGGGGGCATCCGCGTTTTCCACACCGGCTCAAATACCTGGGTTCTTCAACCATTTGCGGTCGTATGCTTCATCACCTGCAGCATCCCACACAGTTAATTCCACAATATACACACACCTTTTGAGGGTGACCACATGATGAGATCTGGCCTGAGATCAGTTGTAATGATCTCCTGTGGAAAGGTGAGCGTCTGGTCCAGGTCAACCTGCATTTTCTAGTCCTGGGCTGCATCTCCTATGTCCTGCTGACACACAGGCGATCCAGATGATGGTGGAGAGAGGGCAATGGAGGCAGTTCTCCTTCCTTCCAGAATGATTGCCAATTGGCGAAGTACATGGTAGTGCCTCCAGTATATTGGCCTCGGGAAAGCCTTGTTTCACGGCCAGACAGGATATGCTGTATGTGGCTGTGTTTGGCAGAGAGGACATGATGGATTTTCTCCATACCACCATTAAACTATAAAATGGGACGTTATGGCAAGGAACATTTTCCAACCAAAATTGCTCCTGTTACAAATAACACAACCCAGCACAAAATGCACATAATGGGATGTACCAGGTGAGACATATGCATGGAGGTAGTCGTCAACACAGTTGACTACCTCCATGCTCTCTGTGTCATGGTTTTGGGTTTATGTTGCGATTTTCCACCTTATTTAGAAACGTTTCCTCCTTGTGTCTTGTCTGGTCTTACTTCCTGTGTTCGCCTTCATGTCTTTTAGTTTCCCTCCTTTTTTTTTCAAGGATTCAAGGCTTTATTGTCATTCGTACATAGCTACAGTGTAGTTATGTCGATGAAAATCTTAGGTCCCAGGCTCCTCCAATAGTGCAACACAATAAAACAGATAGAATAGTGCAAGTAAATACTAAATACATTTGTGCTGTGCAGTTTTCACCACCCTCTGTAAAGCCTTACGATTGAGGGCGGTGCAGCTGCTGTACCAGGTGGTGATGCAGCCAGTCAGGATGCTCTCTATGGTGCACCTGTAGAAGGTCAGGATGCTCTCTATGGTGCACCTGTAGAAGGTCAGGATCCTCTCTATGGTGCACCTGTAGAAGGTCAGGATCTTCTCTATGGTGCACCTGTAGAAGCTCAGGATCCTCTCTATGGTGCACCTGTAGAAGGTCAGGATGCTCTCTATGGTGCACCTGTAGAAGGTCAGGATCCTCTCTATGGTGCACCTGTAGAAGGTCAGGATCCTCTCTATGGTGCACCTGTAGAAGGTCAGGATGCTCTCTATGGTGCACCTGTAGAAGGTCAGGATGCTCTCTATGGTGCACCTGTAGAAGTTGCAGAGTTTCCTGGAGTCCATGTTGAACCTCCTCAGCCTGCGGAGGAAGAAGAGCCGCTGTCGAGCTGTTTGGTGATGGTGGTGGTGTGAAGAGTCCATGTCAGGTTCCTCAGTGATGTGGACACTGAGGAACCTGAAGCCGCTGACTCTCTCCACCATAGTCCCATTGATGGTGATGGGGGCGTGTTCCTCTCTCTGCTGCTTTCTGTAATCCACAATCAGCTCCCTGGTTTTGCTGACGTTGAGATGGAGGTTGTTATCCTGGCACCAAGATGTCAGGTTTTCAACCTCCTCTCTGTACGCCGTCTCATCGCTGTCGGTGATCTGGCCGATGACGGTCGTGTCGTCAGCAAACTCCACGATGGTGTTGGAGCTGTGTGTGGCCACGCAGTCGTGAGTGAACAGGGAGTAGAGGAGAGGGCTGAGCACGCAGCCTTGAGGGGCTCCGGTGTTGAGGATCAGGGTGGAGGATGTGATGTTTCCCACCCGCACTGCCTGGGGTCTGCCCGTCAGGAAGTTCAGGATCCAGTCACAGAGGGCGCTGTTGAGCCCGAGGTCTCTGAACTTGATGGCCAGCTTGGAGGGCACAATGGTATTGAAGGCTGAACTGTAATCAATGAACAGCATTCTCACATATGTGTTCCTCTGGTCCAGGTGTGAGAGGGCAGTGTGGATGGTGAGGGCTATGTCGCCTGTTCTGTAGGCAAACTGCAGGGGGTCCAGAGAGGTGATGAAGGTTTTGACTAACCGCTCAAAGCACTTCATGATGATGGAGGTGAGTGCTACTGGGCGGTAGACGTTGAGGCTGGTGATTTTTGAATTTTTGGGGACAGGAACGATGGTGGACTGTTTTATTGTGTCCACCTGCTGCCCCTGTGTTTCACCTCCCCGTCCCAGCTGTGTCTTGTCTTGTGATTACCCTTGTGTGTATTTAGTCCTGTCCTTCCCTGAGCGCTTTGTATGATCGTCGTCAATGTAACCTGCATGTTCCTGGCCGTGAGTTTGTTCTTGTTCCTTGTTTCACCCGGTTAGTGTTTCTTAATTTTCCTTTACTTGTTATCAGCTTGAGAATAAAGCTCGCTTTTTGTTAAAACCTGGATACCCGCCTTCCCTGTCTGTGTTCTACATTTGGGTCCTATTTTCCTCAACCCTGACACTTTGGATCGGTACAAGTAACCTTCTCACTGACACGATTCCATTACCCTCCTCTGTTTGCATACTCGTCCATTAAGCCACACTCGACACATGCTCAATAATAAACACAGCACCCCTATTTTGTGGCCCAAACTATCGTCAGGATAACCATATTACTGAACTGGAACCAAAAAATCCGAACTGGACTGTGAGCCGTAGGATCGCCGGTTCAATCTCTGACCAGACCTAAATATGGAGTGTGGACAGCTACTTGGAGAGACAACCCCTTCCCCCCACCCACTCCCATTTGCTCCCAGGGCACTGTACAATAGCTGCCCACTGCTCCTGGTACTAGACTCCTGGTACTAGGATGGGTTAAATGCAGAGAACACATTTCACTGTGTGTGCTGTGTGCTCTGCATGTGTGACCATTAAAGAGGTTTTCATCCCTCCGATTCTAAAATATTCTTTAGTCCTGTGATCCAACTGAAATTCAAAGCCTTTTACAAAGTGTCAGCCTTAAAAAAGGCATTTTTCTCAAAATGTCAAATGCAACTTAACCTGAACAACAACTGTGGAAAGAAGTCATATTGAGCTTGGACAAACGTAGCTTAGAACATAGTTTGCTGGAGTATTTCCATTTTATGGAACTTTATACTTCTTTTCCATTTCCCAGGTAAATATTGTACTTTACATTAACTTAAAGGAGACCTATCATGCAAAATGCACTTTGTGATGTCTTTTATACATAAATATGTGTCCCCGGTGCGTCGGGGAACTCATGCAGCGTCAGAAAATAAAACCCTCTCTCTTTTCCTCCGTACTCAAATCTTTTAAAAACGGGGATACAACGAGCGGATACAGATTTGCTGCCGATCTGACGTCTAATCGGCAGCGGACTCACAGAAAGTTGCTATCAGAAACAATGCCTGACGTGTTTTGGACGTAATCTCGTCTTTGTTTACATTAGCAAGCCTCGCTAACACTCAGAGCTATTCAGGTCAGGGACAGGCAGGGTCAAAACCAGGAAATCTGTCAGACAGGCAACCAAAACCAGACAGGGAGCAGGCAGGAACTCGAGATCCGTAAACAGGCAGGCAGGGATCAAAAACCGGGCAGGACAAAAATCTAGGCTAGAGCACAACACTCACTGGAGAGCTTGGCGGGAAACGACAAGACAATCTGGCAAAGGACAAGTGATAGTGAGGTGGTATAAATACTGTGGAGTGATGAGGGAATGAGTAACAGGTGAGGGGAAGGGCTGGAGAGACCAGGTGAGGGAAGTGAGCTGATTACAAGGGCCTGGAGGAAGGCGGGATCTGAAATGACAGGAGAGTTTAGATGAGCCACCAAACAAACAATAATAGAAGTGTCTAACTTGTGACACCTTGTGATAAACCCGCAAGAGAAAAGGCATTTGAGCTCCATACTGTTTCAGAAATAATCCTTGATGTGGTTTATCACAGCAGAATTTAACTTTATCTCCGGTAGAATTCTGATCAGGCATTAGCTCCGCCTCCTCCTCTTTTTTCAAGCTAAGGACCCAAAAATCTGCGTTTCTCTAATAGGGCTGCAAAAGAAGGGTATGAGCAGTATGAGGGATGGCTACAATTAGGGATGCTCCGATCGCCAATTTCGGGGCCGATCACCGATCGCCGGAATCAGTATCGGCCAATACCGATCGCCGATCCGATCGAGTGGGCGGGGCCTAAATGGAAGATTTAAACATCACTTTAAATCTTCCATTTAAAGTGATGTTTAAAACTCAGTTAATGGGGCTCATTCACTGGAGCTTACACAAACAACAATCAACTGAATTATTACATTAAAATGATGTACATTATTCAAGTTTACATTCACTTTGGAGAATAACACGGGAGAAATGAGCGGAAGCGCTCTCTTTTCCTCTCTCCCCCCCTCTCTCCCTCTCCTGACAGCCTGTCAGTATCTCATGCAGCTCACTGATCCAGTAATGACTGACCCGACAGTGAAGAATACATATATTTATAATGACTAGTTTAGCTTGTTCCAGAGGTAGATACAATAGCTAAGTGTGTTAGGTCTAACTCTTGTGTGTTTCGCTGCGCTTACCGGTCCGGCGGGCGGAGCTGCAGGATTTCTGCTTCACACACGTTGCATACCGCTATTTTACTGTCTTTTTCGGACACCTTAAAATAAGAAAGCCATTTTGGCGAGCTTGTTTTGCCGCACACAGAGAAAAGGGTCATGTATTTTACGTCATGCGATCGGCTCTCGCGATCGGCATGTTTAGAGAGCACCGATCGATCGGTAGAGAGTGAGTATCGGCCGATCTCGATCGGTGACCGATCGATCGGAGCATCCCTAGCTACAATGGGTGAACTGTTTTGGTATTTTAAGCAAAAACTTCACAGACATGTTTTGTATAGGTATGGCCCTACAATATATTTTTCCAATATAGCATAATAGGTCCACTTTAAATGGTAAATTGTAATGGACTCCATTTATATAACGCTTTAACCAGTCTTTACAACTCCACAAAGTGCTTTACATTGACATGTCATCATTCACCCATTCATACCCCCTTCGTACAGACGTGCCATGCCAGATGCAACCTGCTCAAGAAAGCTAACATTCATACACCGTGGCCATGTTGTCGGGATCAACATTGGGGTAAGTATATCACCCAAGGATAAATCGACATGTGAACTGCAGGGGATGGGTATTTCCGATTGAAAAACAACCGCCATATAAACACATCTGATATGCTTGAACAATTTGATGCAGTACTATACTATTCATATATTAATGCAATCCTGTATTTGAAAGTGTCTAAACTGGCTTTAAAATGTACTTCCATGTATTGGTTTGTAATAAAAACAGGATAATTTAATATTCTAAAATAATATAACAAGCTGAAAAGAGCCTGCATACAGAGTACTTTTGAAACTTTTGAGAACATTTAGCTGATAATACTTCTGAACCTCTTAAAGGTGACCTATCATGCTATATTTAAATGATATAGTGTATGACCATACCTATATAAGGTATATTTATACATTTTATTTTTCAAAATACCAAACAGATCATTTTTTAGCCATGCCTCGTTTCGCTCATTTTCGCTTTATTCCAAACCTGCCTATGAAAATTCTGAGCAGCAGCTGACCACGCCCCCCCTGCAGAAGAGCCGGCGAGAGTCACGTTACCATGCTTGCTGTGATTACGAGTGTGGAATACATATGTCATCTCAGAGCAATGCATGTGTTCAAGCATATTATGAATTTGATCCAGAAACTGAAGCAGCGGAGGTTTTGGTGGAGGTGCAAACATCTCGGTTGCAGCAGCACGTTTCTGAATGGTTAGTTGACAAGCTGTTGTCAGTTTGTAACTTAGAGTTTGTAACGCAAACACAGCGATACATATATATATTTATACAGGGACACATTCATATTTTCAGCATATATACAATGGCCTCATTGCGTTTAAATAGTTTACAGTCCTTTTCTTCCAACATCGTGCAACAACCGTTGGAAAGTTCAATAACTTAGGGTGATAAAAAGTATAACTCCAACACCTCAGTTGTCAGCAATGTGTGTTTCATGTGTTTTAAAAAGCTCAGTTATTGACTTCTTTCTAAAGGGGTACATGTGCAACTTGCGCCACGATGCCTTCTGAACCGGAGCATGTGCTGCATGGAGATACCACACGTAACATTAGCTTCACTAAGTTGTCTGTTTAGAGAATACATTTTTCACATGTCATTCAATATATGTTATCACACTAGGTGTAAAGACGGATGCAGGAACATGAGGACTCTGTAACCTGTGTGGTGGACCATCCTGGATTTGGTTTGACTGAAATTGTAAAACGAATGCTAATATTGTTCATGGAAATAAATACTGGTGTATATGGCTTTATGCAATCTTTCATTCTGTCATTGTACATGTACTATTATATACTACACAGCAATGGCAAAACACACCCATGTGTACGACAACAAGTCCACACACAACCTTATGCTTTTGAAATCAGAATATTCTTTACCCATCCAAACATGAATAATCACGACACATTGATATCAACTCGGAACTTTATTGTCAAAATCAACGGTTATTTGAATCAGGATCAGAGTGGTGATTCCGGCCTGCGTTGTCCTCTGATCCGTGAAATGTCTATGTTGGGTTCAGACAGCAGCCAAATTGAACCGTGTAGCATACCCGGCGATGACCTCCTCCCTGTCAGGTTGCTCATAATGGTGCAGGGTCCACAAAGACTTGGTCGAAGATGAGGTCCATCAAGTTGGCCACGTAGCCTGTGCAAGGTTAAAAAAGCACAACAAAAAAAAGTGGTTTAGATTACCGTAGTATATGCATGTCGTCAACAACAACATACCAGGGCTTTAGCTCCGTTTTACTCGTGGTGTGTGTCCCCTCGCATACATACATACAGTGTTGTATCCTAACACACCCCCATTTATATTCATGTGCGCAAACAAGTAAACATACAAAAGCTTTTCCATATAACGCTGCAAAAAACGGCATGTCTCATTAGCTTAGCATAGCGTAGCGTAGCTTAGCGTAGCTTAGCGTAGCTTAGCTTACAGGTCGATGATATATGATCGTTCTTACAGACTACAATCACAAAAGCTTTTACATAACGCTGGAAAAAACGGCACTTACCTCCAGAAGATTACGTTTGTAATTATAACTTACTCAATATGATTTTTTAGAGGATACAAAATACTAATACATAGGAGAATAAATACTTGTGTTATCGGCTAGGCTAGGCGTGGCTTTACAGCCTTCACACAGATCGCCATTACGGCAGTCTGAACATGTTCGCAAATGCCTGATCATTAAAATAAAAGGACAAAGCAAAGACTGCGGAGCGTACAAAATAAAATGTTACAAGAACATATAAACACCTAACCGATTACTAGTTGGGGTTGAGGCGACATTGATACGGCGAAGCTACATGCTACATGCTACAAGCAAGAGATAGCTTTATCAGGAAAAAACACCGCTAAATAAAAACTTACAGCTTCAGAATTGGATGTGTCCTCACTGGCCTGGTCCCGGATGGTTGGTATTGATCCCGGGTGTAGCATTAGTTTGGAGGCATATCCGTGTTGGACTTGAGAGAAGTTCATAAACATGTCCGTGGTAAAATGTTTGGAACACACACACAGAAATCTGCCGGGGTCTTCTGGCACATGTCCCTTGAAATGAAGTCTAGCCACAGATTATTCTCTTTTTGCACTGATTGGCATTGCATGCAGTCCCCTGTTCCGAGTCTTGCAGCCAACAACAGCACAACGTTTAACTGGCTTAGACATCCTAGCAAGAGCAGGCAGAAACACAGATATGACTGGGGTTGATTTAGCCTGCCGATAGCCTATATGCGAATGAGAGGTTTGGCAATGCACGTGGCCGTTGGCTCATTCCCCTGATAGGTGGAGAGTTGACCAATAAGCGGAGTACGTCTTTGTGACGTAGAAAAGTGTCGGAATGTGGATCAATTTTTTTCAGATCCGTTGCAGCCCCCTTTTTTAGAGATTTGGCGAAGGAGGGAAAATAGAGAGGGTTGTGTTTTCTGACACTTGGCGAGTTCCCTGGAACACCGGGGACACATAATCATGTATAAAAGACGTACAAAGGTGCATTTTGCATGATAGGTGTCCTTTAAGTAAGTATTTAAACTTAAAACTGTTTCTAATAATGGAGTAATTGAAGACCATAGTATTACTATTTTTAAGTAAAAGGATCTGAAATATTCCACCTCTGATGTTGGCATTGTCATTGAGATGTTGGAACCATGGCACACATGAAACTGTGACATGTTGAGGATCTATGAAAATGACTGTTGGGAAAATACTGAATGTACTCTTCCAATATCAGAGTAACACATGATAAAAAAGGCCCAACTGTAACTGTGTACGCAACAGTATGTATGATTACCTGGAAGAGCGTCAGGACACACTGTTTTAGGAATATGACAACGATTAACATGATGATTCAGCCTCTATGGAGATAGACAGGCCATTGGCCGTGTTAAACAGGGTTGCAGAATAAGTGTGAGACAATGGGAAAACTGTCACACCCTCATTATTCGAGCAATGGGTGGAATAACATCCAAGATAGAAGATTAACAAGTCACACTCTCATAACTGAAAATATGGAGCCCATTCCTGAACCGCATCAATAACACACCATATCCAACAACTGCGTCGGCTCTGGAACCTTACTTCTGGATAGGGGTTGGACTCTATTCTTCTCCGGAGTTGCTCAAGGTGTGAGGCGCCGGGCGGGTGTGGGGATACTCACAAGTCCCCGGTTGGGTGCTTCGTTGTTGGAGTTTACCCCAGTGGACGGGAGGGTCGCCTCTCTACGCCTGCGGGTTATGGGGGGGAAAACTCTGACTGTTGTGTGTGCTTATGCACCCAAAAGCAGTTCAGAGTATACGGCCTTCTTGGAGACCCTGGAAAGAGTCCTGTATGGGGCAGAAGGTCCATGATCGATTTCGTTATCATATCATCGGACCTGAGGCCGTATGTTTTGGACACTCGGGTAAAGAGAGGGGCGGAGTTGTCAACTGATCACCATCTGGTGGTGAGTTTGGTCGAGTGGCGGGGGAAGCCTCTGGATAGACCTGGTAAGCCCAAACGTGTAGTTCGGGTGAACTGGGAACGTCTGGAGGAGGCCCAAGTTCAGGAGGCCTTCAACTCACACCTCCGGCGGAGCTTTTCGGGCATTCCTGTGGTGGTTGGGGACATTGAACCAGAGTGGTCGGTGTTCAAAGCCTCTATTGCCGAAGCCGCGGCGGGGAGCTGTGGTCTCAAGGGGCGGTAACCCTCGAACCTCCTGGTGGACACCGGTGGTCAGGGAAGCCGTCCGACTGAAGAAGGAGGCCTTCAGGGATTTGTTATCCCGGGGGACTCCCGAGGCAGTTGCAAGGCACCGACAGGCCCGAAGGGCAGCAGCCTCATCCGTGGCCGAGGAAAGCAGCGGGTGTGGGAGAAGTTCGAAAAAGACATGGAGAAGGACTTTCGGGAGGCACCAAAGTTGTTCTGGACAACTGTCCGACACCTCAGGAGGGGGAAGCAGGGAACCATCCAAGCTGTGTACAGTAAGGATGGGACGTTGTTGACCTCAACTAATGGAGTGTTAGGGCGTTGGAAGGAACACTTTGAGGAACTCCAGAACCCGACAACTCCGCCCTCTATGTTAGAGGCAGAGTTGGAGTATGACGGGGGATCAACACCAATCTCCCGGGGGGACGTCACTGAGGTCGTCAAACAACTCCACAGTGGCAAAGCCCCGGTGGTGGATGAGATCTGCCCAGAAATGCTGAAGGCTCTGGGTGTTGAGGGACTGTCATGGTTAACACGTCTCATCAACATTGCGTGGAAGTCGGAAACAGTACGGAAGGGGGTGGTGGTTCCCCTTTTTAAAAAGGGGGATCAGAGGGTGTGTGCCAATTACAGAGGCATCACACTACTCAGCCTCCCCGGGAAAGTTTACTCTAAGGTACTCGAAAGGAGGGTCAGGCCGATTGTCGAACCTCAGATTGAGGAGGAACAATGCGGATTCCGTCCTGGCCGTGGAACGCCGGATCAGCTTTTTACTCTCGCAAGGATCCTGAAGGGGGCCTGGGAGTACGCTTATCCAGTCTACATGTGTTTTGTAGACTTGGAGAAGGCGTATGACCGGGTTCCCAGGGAGTTACTGTGGGAGGTGCTGCGGGAGTATGGGGTGAGGGGGTCTCTACTCAGGGCCATCCAATCTCTGTACTCCCAAAGCGAGAGCTGTGTCCGGATCCTCGGCAGTAAGTCCCTAGGGAGGTGTTCCAGGCACGTCCAGCTGGGAAGAGACCAAGGGGTAGACCTAGGACCAGGTGGAGGGATTATATCTCTTCGTTGGCCTGGGAGCGCCTTGGGATCCCCAGTCAGAGCTGGTTGATGTCGCCAGGGAAAAGAAAGTTTGGGGTTCTCTGCTGGAACTGCTACCCCCGCGACCCGACCACGGATAAGCGGGAGAAGATGGATGGATCCAACAACTGATGTCATCCCACAGAGCAAATGTCAACTGAGAGACAATAATCTGCGCTTTTAGTACCACTATTACATTTAGCTATTAAGAAGATGAGATGGGTCAGGTGGCTGGAGGAGTGATTCAAATGTGAAATTGTCCTAATAAATGTCTTGTAACCTTCATGTTACGTGAGCTAAATACACACACAGATAAACAGATACACTATTGGCCAAATGGTTAAAGTACTGACAGCAAATTAACAACTGGTGTCTTGCCAGAGTTGTTATTCAACTAATTTGACGTCATCTGTTTATACTTTGTAATAATATAGGCAGAACAATTATTTTCAAAAAAGATGAAACGTGTATACACATCGGTTGTAGTTCTATAGAGATGAACAAATTACAAAGATTGTTGGTGAAATATGAAGCAGACAAACATTTAAACGCAGCTCGTTGCCAAACACCTAGAAAATGGCATTGCTAACCTTTGAGTAACCGTCCTGAATGCACCCCACACAACTGCATTTCATTGTGCAATCCTGTATTGTATAATGACAATAATAAATCCTTGAATCCTTGAAACACACCTCGTAAATAAAACTGCTCATAAATGACACATAATGAAACTGCTGGCTCTCTGGTGAGCTCCAGGATCAGTGAGCCGCTCCACTAACTACCCGATGCCAGACGGGCTGTTTAAGTGAAATTGAACAGATGTCGTTTTCTTTCAAATATTTCCCTTGGAATGCAATGAGTGGCTGAATAACGGGCATTAATGTTATTTCTGATCAAGTTTGAGTAATGAGGAATGTAAATGCCATGTAACCAACAACAACACACACTGCGGCACCACCTGAGTGCTGCGCGGCCTCATTGTGAGGCTTGGCTACCAGCCCAAGGAAAAGAGCTGAAAGAAAGCGCTCTCACAAAGACATTACAATACATGCTGGGTTTCCATGGCAAAACGGAGGCCAAGGAAAATAGGAAAAAAAAAAAGAATGAGACTTCGACCAATAAAAGCCATAATTCAAACCCTTTAAGGCTGGGTGCAGGGCATATCTCCCACACACGCTGATTCACACAATCTTTCATGATCACAAACACACGTATCATAAACTGGCCCACTTTGGAAACGTTGTTAAAAGTTATTCTGCGATCCCAGTGGAGGGAGGCTTTTTTTAGGACCGTCTGGGGGGAGGGCGGCATTGAAGAGGGAGGGGGGGGGGGGGGGTGGTTAGACTGTCCATTGGCCTTTTACAGCTGCCCACTCCCGTTAGTAGCAAGGGAGAGAAAGAGAGAGAGAGATCTGGGGGCTGACATAATGAGGGGGATAAACAGAGTGACCACTTGACGCACAAGTCACACATGCACACACAGAGACACACACACACCTTGTTGAGTGAGCAGGCTTGAGGTTGCTTTGTTGTTTGAACAATGTTTTTCGACCCCCGAGGCACATACATATGTGAGAGTGTGTGTGTGTGAGAGTGTGTGAGTGTGTGTTTCGGGCATTTGGGGTTTATTAAAGTGGAACAGGACTGGTGTGTTCTCAGTTTTTTTTTGTTGGTGTTTCATCATTTCAGATGGATATAAACAGGTATTCTTTTGATGAAATAAGTCGAACACGTATGACTGAAGACGATAAGAGAAACCTGTATGTGAACAAGTGAGAGGTTGATTTTTCCCCTGCATGCACTCAGGATTGAGAAAGGACTAGTGAGGGAGAGTGTGTGTAAGCTTGTGTGTGAGAGTAAGACAGAGGGAGACAGAGGGAGAGAGCTTTAGCCTGGCTTTTCTCTGCTGTGCTTTTCAGCTCCTTTCTCACTGTAGAAAGAGGCGTGTCCATGGACCAGTATAAAGTCCAAGGAGAGCCACTCGTGTTGAGCCATTCTCAGGAGCCTTTACACTGCACACCAGCAAGAGGGGTAACTGCAGCCGTTACTTCAAACACTGCCTTTTCATGTCCTGCTCTGCATTTGGACAATTGTAGACCGGATTTTTTGGGGGCTCGTTCGAGGGCGGGCGAGCTTCTGGACTCGAACTCGGAGCGACAACAAGACTCACCTGAACACAGTGCTGGATATCCTTCCTGTTCATTCTAACGTAACAAAAAATAGTTCCTATCACCACGTCACTCGCCAGCCGGGCACATCAGAAGCTGGCTCCAATTTCTGCACTGTGAAATTGAATCAGAGGAACAGAGAGGCAATACAGCAGAGGCTTTGTGTCCCTGCAATTGAAACACTAACCTGCTGAAAATATCAAAGAGTGTCCTGGACAAAGCACTCCTCTCAAACCCCTCTCTCAAATCTGCAGTGGAAGTAAAAAGTGAGGGGAGAGGAAGGCAAAGGGGAGCCTAGAAGGATTGTGTGCAGGTGCCGGGGCTGTCATGGTGAGTGGAGGTGACCGGGCAGCGGCTCCGTCCTGCTGGACCCTTTGGGCATTTGGCGCCCTGTCGCTGCTGGCACTTTGCCTGTCGGACCAGGCCATCCGCTGCCCGCTGTGCACCGAGGAGAGGTTGGCCAGCTGCCGCCTGCCTGACGGCTGCGAGGAGACGGTGCGGGAGCCCGGCTGTGGCTGCTGCCCCACCTGCGCCCTGCCCAAAGGGGCCCACTGTGGCGTCTACTCGCCCCCGGTGTACCACGGGCCTCCGCTGCTACCCACCACGCGGGCGTCGAGAGGCCGCTGCACTCGCTGATGCACGGCCAGGGGGTGTGCACTGACGAGAGGGAGGTGGAGGACAACTCAGGTGAGAGTAAAGGGTTCTGAACTCATGGAGAATATATTTTCCTTTTACTTGCTTTTAGTTTCGAGGGTGGCAGTAGCTCAGGAGGTAGATGGTCGTCCTCCAAATGGACGGTTGGTGGTTTGATCCCCAAACCTTTCAGTCAACATGTTGATGAGTCCTTGGGCAAGATACTTAAACCCAAATTGGTTCCGATGGCATGGCAAAGGGTGTCTGAGTGTTAGTGTCCCTGAGCAGGTGCCGTCTGTATGAATGTGTGTGAATGTTGACGTTTTAAAAACTGGAAAAGTTCTTATAAATACAGTCCATTTACCATTTATTATAAATTACAGTTAGGGTTACAGATCCAAAGCATTTAGATCATATTTGATATGTGCAAATGTGAAGATGCTCTCTTAGGGTCAGCCACAGCTGAGCAGGTCTCCACCAAGCAGACCAGAATATCTTCTGACTCCGCTCCCTGGGCCTTACCTGAGCCGGGCACGGTCAAAGTAAGGTGTGTGTGTGTGTGTGACAATGTCCTGCTTGTTGACCCTAATCACGGCTAAGCCCCGAACCAGAGCCTGGACACTCCCCAGCTCCTCGCACATGGCCTGATGGGGGGGTGCACACACTGCCGGCAGCTCGCTGAGAGAGGGGCCCTGCTGTGAGACGCAGAGCCGGCTCCTGATAGCTGAGGTGGGCGTGTGTGAGTGTGTGTGAGGAGCTTCTGCTGCATCCTTCTGCAGCGCGTATGACCGTGTGACGTGAGGAAGGAACCATGCGTTTTGTTAATACGGAGAAAAGAATACCTGCATATAGCTCATCATGCAAATACTAAACTAAGATCCTGCAGGTTAACGTGCACTGAATTGAAATGCATTGTGGGAAAGAGAGTGTGTGTGTGGGAAAGTGAATGTGTGTGTGTGTGTGTGTTTGTAATAGGAGGAGGTAATAAAAGCTGCGTATGAAATGACTGTAATGGAGTGTGGCGAGCGTGGGGCTATTAGAGCTCTCTGCAATCAGTAATTCATTTGGTGCTCTTTCATGGACGTCCCCCTGTCGCCTCCTCCTCCTCCTCCTCCTCCTCCTCCTGCTGCTGCAGATGTCTACATGTCTCTATCACACTCTTTTGGTACAGCTTTTTATTTCCTTCTTTATTGTTGCAATCACTTTCCAAACAGAAAGTCCGTTTCCACTTTCACAAGGTGGGACGTCTAATACTGGAAGTCTTATCTACGCTTCCAGTTCACTGCTTTGACTTCTTCTCCGGTCTCCATCTTCCTCTGCTCTCCACAAAGGGAGTGGTGTTGATTTCCATTAAGCCATATGAGACAGTTGTAATAATGTGTCTTAGCTCTTTCATTGGTTCCAGATCATCAGCTAACCTGCCGGTCGTTAGTTCCACTGATCTCCCAGACAGTAATGGTAGTAGAGTGTCTGTAAGTGCCAGAACACCAAAGATTTGGATGAACTTAGCAAATAGAAAACTCCCAGGACTCTCATCTTCATTGCGGTTTCCCCTGGCCCCGGATGCACCTCCGCCCCCCCCCCCCCCCTAACAAGCCTTGGAGCGCATCGCCCACCGCGTCCAGCTCCTTCATAAGGATGAGCTCATCGGCACTCTTGCTGCCAGAGTTGAAATGAGAGCCTTCTGCTCTGTGTGCAGGGCCAGCGTAGGTTAGGCGTTGCATGACTAAATGGAATCAGAGAGAAGAGGAAAGCTGCTCAGAGCCTGATAATAAAACTGGGGGCTGTCCGTCTTGCAGAAGGGTTATTGTTTCGGCTCTTTGATGCTGTCCGATCAGCCGGGTTTCAGAGCACAGGGAGGGCGTCTCCGGTCCGGGGCGGCAGTATTTTGGAAAGTTCATAAATTTGTTTTGGGTGTTCTGTAATCTGAGTGCTCAAGTCTGTTTGCCTGCACACTCTTACCGCTGGAATCTGTCATAACAAAGCGGGGAAGCACGGCCCGATAAATCTCACTGTGAATCAATTCTGCCGGGCAGCAGCTCAGATCGCTGGATAAGAATGTTCAAAGTAAACCATGGCAGGGGGAGAGACAATCAGAAAGGCGCAGGGGGAGAGGCGAAGAGCAACTCCAGTCACAAGCAGGAGATTTCCTTTGTGGCGCATTCACCGTACTTATGCATTATTAAACGGGGGGTGCATCTCCTGAATACATGTCTGACACTGCCCCACTCCTAGCAACAGTGAACATGCTAGATAAAAATAGAAGAGGGTTTTTAAAAAACCAAGAGAATTTATAATGAAAAGTACCCTGAGATGGAGGCAGAGCTCCACAGTCCACTGAAGGGAATTTAGGATGCTAATAGTTGCAGCTCTGCATCCAGATCCTGCAAAATAACACATGCATACACTGTAAGATGTGTGCTGCTTCGTGACCTCTCTTTAAGGCTGGGTTTATACTTGCTACTAATGAAAGTTAGTATACAAATTCATGAAATCAAGCTGCAAAGGTTATGAGCCATCACTCCTTGTGTATTCAAAAGAAAAAGTGTTATCAACCTCATATTCTTGAGACAGCTTCATTTCATCTTAATCTTTCATTCTTAGAAACCCTCGCTAACTAGATACTCAGAATGAATCATCATGCGTATGTTGGCGTCTGCTCCAGCATTCCTGCCGAGTCGGCCCTGTGTCGTGTTCCAATGCTTCCCTCTGACAGTGAAACGGATATTATTTACAAATTGATACAGATGTCAGATATGAAAAGTCTTACACCTACAGGCACTGAAGGAGTTGCATGAATGGAGCTGTTGACGAAGCGTGACTCTGTCCAACTGCGCCCCAATTTGCTGTGACGCACGCAGGTCTTGATGAAAGCAGCATGCTAACTTGGATTTTCCTCAGCACGTTTGGGAGATGTGGATGTGCTATGTGAGGATTTTCAGCAGATGTGACTTATTGTTGTGTGTTTGCTTTCTTTTGTGCTGTGAGGCCCATTTGTACAGCTGCGGCTCTCATGCAGGAGTACATTTGATCAGCCCCCTTCTCGTGTTGGAGATGACACAAACAGGCCAACATAGTCCTGGCCCTGAACACAGGCCCAAGCACGACAGATTGGCTCCACATCGCCCACCATTTATATGAGCAATTATCCTAGATGTGTGAATTGTGTAGGTATGCACGGTGGCCGACCGCTGCATTTTCAAAAGGGATACAAATATAAAAACACAATTGTGCCAAAACACATGCTGCTTAGACACAACGCTCAAGAAGCACAAAACACAACGGGAACAGGGATGCACACAGCTGGGACCGTAGCGCGTGGTGACATTAGGAGATTCAAATGTTGGCACTCTCACAGAGTTTCATGATTGTAAGTGTTTGTCAATATATTTGAAATGACTAGGTTAGCTACATTAGCTAGCTAGCTTACAGTGTTTTGTATTTGCAACGTTACTTTTATGCAACGTTGCGCATGTTTCGTCAGGTTGGTGAAGATGTTTCCTCATAGGCATGTGTTTTGGCACATTTGTGTTTCTATATTTTTGTATTGTTTTTGAAAGTGCAGCGTGTTTCTCCTAATAGAAGTGTTTTGGGCCATTGTAGCCCGTCCCACCTGTCAGCCACCGTACAGTATGTATGTAACACGCAGACACAACAAAAAAAGTCTATTGGAGGAATATCGTTAACCCAACAGGAAGTTGGCAATTTAGATTTTTATGGCGTTATTTTACATTTGAAAGTGCTTTACTTGAACGAACTTCTCTTACAGACATAATCAGATTGATTTAAAAATGTTTCGCAAATTGGGATCAGTAAAGTCAATCTAATATTATCTGATCCAATAAAACAAAGAGGCAATTTACATGTGGATGTATTGACTTAATGTTAAAGGTCCCCTATTATACTGTTTTTCATCAATATATTATAGGTCTCAGATATACACAAAACATGTCTCTGAAGTGTTTGTCTGAAACACCAAGCAGCATCCCATAATCCCCTCTGTTTCAGCCCTGTTTCAAAAGTGCTGATTCTGTGTCTGTTACTTTAGATGAAAATAAGGAGCCCCTCCCTACGCCGCTCTGATACCCCTTTCACACCAAGGCTTTTCCCGTTCTAGCTCCGTGCTAGAGCTTTTCTGGTTCGGAACCGGTTCTTCAGTTCAGCTCCCGCTCTGTTCACACCGCTCAGAGCCCGACTGGTGCTGCGTCATTGCGTCATTATTTGCGTTATGACGTAACCGTTTGCGTGCCTGCTTCATAAAGCCAAACCGTGCGGAAACCCCTCACATCGACAACAATGACCGATTGCGAGCGCTACTCGTTTTGGTTTTGCTCTGTCGAAACGAAATGGAAGAAATGGGACGACTTTACTACCAACTTTACAGTCGTTACATGCTACATTCAAAAGTTCTTTACATCATCATCATCAACTTCAACGACGATTCCATAGGAGAAAGAAGGTAAATATACGTCCTATTCGATGGCGTTAGAACTAGCTGTTGTTAGCCTCTGCACGCGCCAAGCTCAAAATACCCAGCTTTGCAGCATTAATTACTATGGTATAACATTAAGACTGATGCCCCTGACCCCGCCTCCGACGTAAGTGTAACGTATGCGATGCTTGCTTTCTAGACCGACAACTTTTTGGTGCTTGAAACAAACCGGATTTTAGCTTAGAGGCGGCTCCGCTGCGGTGTGAACAGGAAAAACCAGTGCTTTTCAAGCTTCAGCTCCGAACCGGCTATGGAACCGCGTAGGTGTGAAAGGGGCATGAGAGATATTTGGTTAAAAAGAACACAATGGTGCTCTAGGAGGAGATTCAGGTGATAAGGGGGGGGGGGGGGGGGGGGGGGGGGGGGGTTACCTTGGTTGGTTATTGGCTAATGGTTACACAAGCCAACAAATCGTTATGACATCATAAAGTGGCCAAAATCTGATCAGCTCATTTTCAGACAGGTTTTTATAGAAATGGATCAGGACAAGAAGAGAGGGGGTCTTTTTTCCTGAAACTTTCAGAATCTCTTTGCCCAGAGGGGACACATGTTGATGTATAAAAGACATGAACAAGTGGATTTTGCATAATAGGTCCCCTTTAATACATGCCTTTCATATAATGATCAATACTTGTATTGATATTTCAGGTAGTATGCCTAGTCACTGGTTCGTTAAGATACTGTAGTATTAACTTCTTCTCCTTGCACTGCAATTATACATATATTTTAAAAAGGGCAATCCACTCAAATGAAGTGAATGATATACTTAAATATGGTTTGACCTCATTCACTCCGGCTGCAGCTTTCTGTCATGTCTTAGATCTATTCTAGTAGTAGATTCAGTGCATCAACAATTGATGAAGTAAAGTTGGCTGGTACAGTATGATATATTTTTACTAACACATCTGTAATTAATGAACAAATGGTGTCGTTTCCATGAGGTTAAATATGACTTTAATCATATTAGATCACTTAATATTGTTGCACTCAGATGCTTTAAAAACTTTTTTTTTTAAATCTAGATTGAAAATTAGGGTTGCGTTCCGAAAACAGAAAGAACTGTGGAAGAAATGCCATAGGAGGCAGGGAGTGTGGGAAAACACTCTGTATTGAATTGATATGACCAAACCATGTTCGATTTCCACCAGTGCAATCCAAAGGGTTTTTGGCTTTTTGGCTTTATTTTTGGGATGCAGTTTCTTTGATTTTCGCACAGCAGTTTATGATTGAAAGTAAGAATGTGCATTTTTTATCCCTCACTAAAATGTTTGTCTTTAAGATGATCTGCTTGTAAAAGTGTTAATGAAAAAGGACAGTCAACTGGTGCTGCCCTGCTCTCTTTGGATTCAGGCTCACAGACGTGTCGTACTTCAGGATGACTGTTTTATAACATCAGTAGAAAGCAAAGTGGCCAAAGAAGCATCAGCCAGTCCAGCAGCCTTCCTTTTCACAAAGGTTGCCTTTGTGATTCACTGTTGATTTAACTATCTTTTCTTTGACAAATGACCCTTATCCAACATTTCCACTGGCCTTTTTACCACAAGTAGTCTTTAACAGTGTTTTTAGGAGTGCCCCAAACATTGACTCAGATGATTAACTGATTCAAAGAAAGCTCCTGCCAGGAAACCAGGATCCAGTGTTGACTAAAGTGGGACAAGGCCTAGTTGACTTTGGAGCTGTCTGCCAGCTCTCTGTGTTGTAAAAACACTTATCAAACACTTTGGAGGAGTAGCCTCCCCAAACAGTGTTCATTTTTCAGGAGATCAGTTGCTGTCAATATAGTATAATCTATCATTTCTTTCTCTGTCACAAGAACCAACACTTTACACTCAATGTTTTCCCGCATCTTGTGGAAGTTTGAAATGAAATTGACATTTAAGCCTCTCTGGGCAAGGTTTATGGAATGAATAAGGTGGAGGAACAGGAATGACACTGGCTAAGGCAAAGGCCTCAGGAAAAGATCTGATGCCTGTGCACTGACCCGTGACTCTTCAATGCACTAAACAGTGAGGATGGATTCAAAGGAAAAGACAAATCCTTTACAATGTTTTCATGGGCTATGGGACACCTCGAACTACGCACCAGTTGCATTTTTAACCCCGCCCGTCAGTGATGTCACAGTGTATAACACGCCCTGAAGTACAGTCCTACATCACTGCAACAAAAAGTAAAAAGGTAAAAAAATTGCTCAGCAAAAACAAGGAACTACTTTCTATATGGAATACTTGACATTTTCATTACATTGTGACACATTTGTGGAATTCAAAAGCTACATTTCCTTAACTTTGCACTTTAAGCTCGATCAAAAAAGTCAATCCCCGTACAGATACATGTTCAAATGACCAACGTTACAGCAGTATAAACATGTTACCATCCTGGAACAAACACTTTTTTGTGGTCTCTATATAATGAGTGAATAAAATCAAATAAATAAAAACCACTTATTATGATTATATTATTGCAAAAAATTATGCAAAATGACGTGCACGGTCACATTGAGTGACAGGTGGGTGAGGTCACAGGTTTCTAGCTGCTGGCCGGGTCTGCCACCAAGGATCCACCTCTCCTCCCATTTTGGATTAGCCAAGTTTGGATAAGTGTGGTGGTGCCGCGGCGCACACGCTGAACATTGGCTCTTGAATGTCACAGAGACAAGGTCCACATTTTATCCAGCCTATGAATGTCCCACTTAACTGAGTGGGACATTCTATAGTTGCAAATATATAACCGTCATGACTTCTTACATAGGTTTGTTTTTACTTTTAAAATATTATACCTATAGATACATACACATACAGACATGATGGGACTGGGACAAGCTGATGTTGGCTCTATGTGGTGTAAGGATACTCAGCAGCTCCTGTTAGGGTCTTCAGACTCAAATGTAAATGGATAATCTATGCACCACGCTTCATGAGCATCCTGTAGCGATCCTCAGCATATTTGTATTAATAGAGCAGATATTATGTTATTTTTTTAAAAGGTGCATCTCAGGTTTTTGTACAAATCTTTTGGCTTGGAATTACAACATATTAAAACAAAAAAAGACAGATGAAGGCAGTTTCTGAATCTAAGTTAGATTGTTTAGCATAGATGTTTATCAAGATGTATTTCTTCTTGCTGTGTCCTTGTGACTGGCAAAGCACTGGATCAGCTCCATGGCTGATAATGCACAGCAGACGAGCTGCTGATCCAAATCAAATGAAAACAGAGCAGTGGCGACTTCCTTTGCAGAAAACAGCAGTGGTAGCAAACAGGACATGCCACCCCTGACCCACTTCAGCATCACTTTGGCTCTCCTTACTGAGAAACTCAGAATTGGAAAAGTTTGAACTGGTGAAAGAGGAGAAAGAACAACTTGAAAGAAAGGAAACAGCTGAAACTCTGTTGGCGCTTGTGAAACAAAGTGCTGATGAGTGAGCCTTAACAGCAACAAGACTAAAAATACAAACAGCCGAGAGACACTTCCCCACGGAAAGACAAGCGGAGCAAAATGACTGTCAAGTTGAGACACACACGGTCACCTTCCAACACAGGTCGCCATGTTGTTTTAAACAATTAGAATATCCCAAAAATGGCCCAGCATCAATGTCCTGTAAACAGCGGGGCTCGGACTAGCTACAGCTTGGTATGGTTTGGATGGTTTGTATGTGGACGTGAACAAAAGCTGCACATTGCACAAGACTAAGAAGAGCGCTAAGCCACCTTGATGTTTCTTTGCCAAGAGCTGTTCAGTGAATGCCTGGCAGTGACCTTCGATATTAACCATGGCTCAGATCTGGTTCAATCAAATCAAATCAAATCAAATCAAATTTTATTTATAAAGCACATTTAAAAACGATGTTTGGTCGAGCCAAAGTGCTGTACATGTAATAAAAACATTTCACTGCAGTGTAATTGTAAAAAAGACAGACATTTAGCAACAGCAAATATAAAAAACAATACACAGGGAAGTGTCAGTAGTCGTGCTCCGCTCTAGCTAGAAAGCCTGAGAGAAGAAGTGAGTTTTTAAATATGATTTAAAAACCCCTAGGGTCTGGGCCGACCTCACATGGAGGGGCAGAGTGTTCCAGAGCCTCGGGCCAGCTGCTGCGAAGGCTCGGTGCCCTCGTGTTTTGAGCCTAGTCTTCGGCACTACCAGCAGCAGCTGGTCAGCAGACCTTAAAGCTCTGGCTGGGGTGTAGCGCTGGAGGAGTTCAACTATATAGGCCGGAGCCAGCCCATTTAGAGCTTTAAAAACAAATAAAAGGATTTTAAAATCAATTCTGAACTGAACTGGAAGCCAGTGTAGTGAGGCCAGAATTGGGGTGATGTGGTCGCGCTTTTTGTGTCCAGTCAGCAAACGTGCAGCTGCATTTTGGACCAGCTGCAGGCGTTTAATTGACGCGTGGTCCATACCCACATACAGAGCGTTGCAATAATCCAGTCTCGAGGTCACAAAGGCGTTGATGACCCTTTCCATGTCTTTAAAAGATAAATAGGACTTGGTTTTGGCCAATAGTCTTATTTTAAAAAAGCAGGATTTGACTACGCTGCTGACCTGCTTATCGAATTTAAAAGTGTTCGTCAAGGTCACGCCAAGGTTCATGACCGAGGGGAGGATGTTTAGTTGGAGGGAGCCCAGAATATCAACCTGAGAGGCTGGAGGTTGTGGTCCAAAAAAGATGACCTCCGTCTTGCCCTCGTTAAGAGTCAGGAAGTTGTTGCTCAGCCAGGATTTGATCTCCGTTAAGCAGTCCATCAACTGCTGTAGTGACTGTGTTATGTTTGCTTTGAGCGGGAGATAAATCTGGACGTCGTCAGCGTAGCAGTGGAAGGGAATGTTGTGTTTAGTTAGAATAGAACCTAGGGGCAGTATGTATAGTAGGAACAGGATGGGGCCCAGAATCGAGCCTTGGGGGACCCCACAGGTAAGAGGGGCTTTGGTAGAGGAGAAGGCACCTAGCTGCACTGAAAAGCTACGGTCCTTAAGGTAGGACCTGAACCATGCGAGGGCAGAGCCTGTGATGCCAGCGGACTGTTCAAGCCGTGACAGCAGGATGCCATGGTCCACGGTGTCGAAGGCAGCTGTCAGGTCCAACAGCACCAAGACAGCTGGGCTACCTGAGTCGGCGGCTAGGAGCAGATCGTTAAAAACTCTTAAAAGGGCTGTTTCAGTGCTGTGCATGGGTTTGAAGCCAGACTGAAACTTTTCATGGATGCCATGAAGGATTAAAAAAGACTGCAGCTGGGCGTAGACTACGCGCTCCAGGGCTTTTGATAAAAACGGTAGCTGGGAGATGGGCCTAAAATTTGCGAGAGTGGAGGGGTCGAGACTTTTCTTTTTAAGTAGTGGGGTAACCACGGCATGTTTAAAGGCAGCTGGGACACATCCTGAGGTAAGAGAGGTGTTTAAAAGTAATAAAATACTTGCTCCAACTGAATGGAAAACCTCTTTGAGAAGGCGTGAGGGAATGCTGTCAGAGGAGCAGCTTGTCGGTCGCAGGTGCTCCACTATGTCCGAGAGAGAAGAGAGGGAAATAGGCTCAAAGTGGTCGAGGACAGCAGGGCACAGAGAGGGAGCAGGATCGGGGGTAGCACTAGTGTGAGCTAGCCTAAGAGCAGATATTTTTCCAATAAAAAATTTAAGAAACTTATCGCAGAGAGCAGGCGATGGCACAACAGAAGAAACATCACGGGGATTAATGATGGAGTTGAGGACATTAAAAAGAACCTGAGGTTTGTGGCTGTTTTTAGAGATGAACAGAGAAATGTGCTCTGTTTTGGCTGCTTTGACTGCCGTCTGGTAGTCAGAGAGGGAAGCACGAAGGATTTCCAGGGAGACATGGAGTTTATCCTTTTTCCACCTTCTCTCAGCACGCCTGCAAGCGCGTCTGAGAGCACGAGTACAGTCATTGAGCCACGGTTCTGATAGAACTTTGTTGCGTCTAAGCGTAAAAGGAGCAACAGAATCCAGTATTGGTGTGCATGTCAAGTCAAACATAGAGAGAAGCTCATCAGCATTAAAAGCACAGTTCACATCTAATTTACAGATAGGAGAAGCGTTAAAAGCATCAGAGAACTGTGAGGCAGTCAAGGGGTTAATCGAACGCAGACGACGCGCAGGGGCACGTGATTCGACTCCTGCGGAAGGGATGGAGGTTGTAAACAGAACCGGTAAATGGTCTGAGATACGCGTTGCTGCACATATTTCATCCACAGATACAGACAGTCCAAACGACAATACCAAGTCCAAAGTGTGTCCTTTTTCGTGTGTTGGGCCAGCCACGGACTGAACAAGACCAAAAGAATCAAGGAGATTTAAAAAGTCCCTAACCAGAGGTTTGGACTCACAACACACATGGACATTGAAGTCTCCGGAGATCAAAACACGATCATAATTCACCATGATCCCGGACAGAAAGTCAGAAAAGTCATTTATGAAATCCTTATTGTGCTTTGGCGGACGATTACACAACTGCGCAGAGTATAGGCGAGGCCGGATTCAGTTCAAAGAGCTGCAACTCAAAGCTAGCATAGCTAGTGACATGGTGTAGCAGTCGGCACTGGAGGCTAGCTCTAAACACCGAAGCTATGCCCCCCGCCCTGGCCGGTGGCACGGGGGGAGCTGAAGAATGTACAGTCAGGAGGAAGAAGATCAAAGAATGATGTGTACTCGCCAGCGTGTGCCCAGGTCTCCGTCAGGAACATGAAATCCAGTTCACGGGAGGTGAAGAAGTCGTTCAGCAGGAACGTTTTGTTAGCTATCGACCTAGCATTTAGCAAAGCCAGACGTAGTTTTTGCTCCGGGCTTGCCGACGGTGTAGATCGTCTCAGCTGACGAAGATGTCCGTGGTGAACGCCGCGCGAGCCGGGAGCAGTCAGGCGGGCAGGAGTAGCTGCCAGTCGGACAGGAGGAGCAGTCAGTCGGACAGGAGGAGCTGCCAGCGGATCCAGCAGGGTCCGTAGCTCCGGAAAGACAGGGCGAATCCACCGATCCCTCACATGGCGTGCAGCGGGAGGGCCATGACATCCGAGGCGTGGATAGGTCCCGGAAGAAGCCGTCAGGTATTCCTTCAGATGGACGAGTGCACCACCACGCTTTCCCCGTCGTCTGAAGCGCTTTCGGCGAGGCGGGATGCGGGGCAACCGGCACAGGTAGGTGGGTATATCCAACAGAAGAGGGGGGGGGGGCGATTTATGGTTGCCAGATGTAAGTTTGGGCAGCAGTATCAACTCCAGTGAGGGTCTGAGGTGGAGGAGGGCTTGGCGATCATAGACGAGCAGAGCAGAGACATTCTGACAAACATAAACAAAAAAAAAGCTATAGGTAGACAGCTGAGCGAGCGGCGTGCCGACACAGGCGCCATCTTGAATCACGTCAATCACGTCGCCGTTCAATGATCGGAGCAAGAACAGCTTCACACACACAGTTTAAAGTGCTTTGATTCTAGTGCCAATCTGTAACATGCCCCGGGGTATGAGCAAAAAGACTACACTCTGCCAAGTCTTGTTGGCCACAGGTGAAAAAGCACACACAAAGCCCCTTACCCCCATTTTAGCTATCTTCACACACCACACACACACACACACACACACACACACACACACACACACACACACACACACACACACACACACACACACACACACACACACACACACCATGTATACATCACTTCAGGGGACATTACATTGACTTACATGCATTTCCTGGAGACTTATCCTAACCTTAACCATAACCAACACATGCCTAACCCTTACCCTTAACCGTACCCTTACCCTAACCTTTACCCCTAACCTTACCCTTACCCTAACCCTAATCCTAAACCTAACCAAGTCTTCACCCTAAAATGAATGATTCCCCTCATGGGGACCTCCAATTTGTCCCTATAAGGGAGGCGAGTCCCCACACGTGACTGTGTAAACAGATTTAGGTCCCCACAAGTATAGTAATGCTAGGCCACACACACACACACACACACATAAACACACACACACACCACACGCACACAAACACACACACACACACACACACACACACACACACACACCACACACACACACACACACACACACACACACACACACACTTGTGCCCACTTGTGACAGTGCAAATACCCTCTAACAACCTCCATCTGGCAGGGAGGTTGTTGTGGAGGGGTGGGAGAATGAGGAGGGAGGGGGGCATTTTCCTGAGGAAGCAGCTGTCTGCCTGAAGGGGCCGCAGATCTGCAGGATTACAGGGATGCAAAGGTGAATGTGGCACAGACCATAATGTACAGAGGGTGGTAGGACAGGGGTGGTACGGTATAAAAAGCCTCAGAGCTGGTGGTATGGCGGTGGTGCAGAAGAAGAGCAGCAGATTACCCCCCAGAGCGGGAACATGGCTCTGTGTCCTTGAGGTTAACCTGGCCTCCTTTTTAGCCTACATCACATGGCATACAGCTGAACATGGTGGACAAGGACTCATTGCCTCATATTGTGCTCATATCATTAAAACACATTGAATTCTAAATCAGCATTAAATGTCTTTGCATGGTATTCATTGTGTTTTAAGTCTGTATCTGTGCACGGTTGCAGAAAAAAGAAAGCTGTACTTATATAAATATTAGTATATGAAGTATTTGTAGAATTCGATTGCGGTCTTGTGTAACTGACTTGTGCAAAACAACATTTTAAAATAACTCCAGAGCATTGTAAAAGTCCAAAGGTCTACTGTTATTGGAGAAGGGTGGATGTCATTATTTCCAACATTCACAACAACAAAAATATAATTGTTCAATTCAACATTTTTACCGCACTCAAAAAACTGTTCTCTCCCACTTGCTGCACATTAATGGAGGTCCATTCTGACATGGTATATTCAGGTTGACTAAAAATGCCTCACTAATTTAATGAGGCCCTTTAATGCTTTTGAGGGGTTTCCTATCCTGTAGTGTGCTCTATATGTTGTTGTGCATGTAAGTGGTCAGCAAAGGCTAACATCCTGAATAAAGTTCCCTCCAGATGGAATTGATCTCTCACAAACTTGTTTACATAGTGACATCACTATGTAACACATTGTTATAGGCTAAGGGGCGGGACATTGCCGACATCTCTAAACATTAAAGCATGTCACATAATAGGGCTTCTTCTATTGAACCCGTTTATTAATTTTAAGGGATAATCCTTCAAGGATTTTAAATTGTTTTTTGGGCGGATGTCACAAAATATGAAGACAGACATTTCGAGCTTCATTGAAAACCTCAACAAAAGTTTTGAAATGTAGAACAATGTCAGTTCAGCCTCCTACAACTGTTTATGTAATACTTGACGTCAGTGCAATGTCCAATTTGTTGACATGGAGGAACTAAAACATTTCCCCTCGTCCTTTAGCAATGGAGAGGCAGGATGAGATCATCCCTGAACACCCGAACAACAGCAACATCCGCTGCAGTCCGCAGGACAAGCGCTGCATACAGAAGACCCTGGCCCGACACCCTCCCAAATCCAACCAGAGAAATAACAACGCCCGGGAGGAGGCCAAGGCGGCACTGGTGAGAGCAACATCTTCTGACATGTTCAGGGAAAACAACAAACTCATTCCTTCTGCTGCAAAAGCCTCAGCCCAGCAGGTGTTTCACATTAAGGCCTTATATTCCAAAGCCACAAGCGTAACAGTCAGGTTATAAATGTACAAATGAGTTATTTACAGATCGTAACTTTTAATTGCGGTCTTGCGGAACAAAGTACAGGTGCACATGTTGTTCATCCGCATGAATCAGACTGCTTTTACCACAGTGCATTCATTTAACACAGACGCCAAACATGTCCACGTGTCTCCCGCATATACAGTAGGTTAGGATGTAAAGACTTGTGGTGAAGCAGCTGGATTGGCTCGGGGATTGATTATAAAAATCGGCCACAATGATGCATTCACATGCAATCATTAGTTGGCTTGGGTAATATAAACCTCTCCGATGTTGAGTTGATCTTTTATGCCTGATTTGCTTTATTTCATCATATAAATCATGATAGCAAAGTTAAAGTTGGTATTGCTCAATTCACATAGTTGCCTGGTATTTATTTCCCACTTTAAAATGCCACTTTTATTTTCAATTTTTGCCAAACTGGAATGATGTTTTTACATGTGGTGGTTCATTTGAAGTTTATCATTTAAATGTTCTCCCTATTTCGTTTTTTGAAGATCAGCAATCATTGTTTGACTGCACAATTGGGAACATTGAAGTTTCATTTGTTTAATTTCCCTATAACCATTTTAGTTGCAACGAATAAACTCATACACAAGTTGAAGCTCTGCCTTACTGCTGCCTTCCCTGTACAGCTAAAGTATAACGAATGATACTTTAAAGACATTATTTCAAACATTCCTCCTCAGAGTGGTGCAGGAATGAGTCCTTAAACCCTGACATTGAGTTAGCATTTGACCACTTCTGGTTCATTGTTCACAAAGTCAATGGTTTTTGAACGTGTCTTTTGTTAGAAGCCTGATATATATTCTGTTGTTAACACAAGAGATTTTAACATTTTATATGACATAAAATACATCACTGAACATCCCACTGGTGAATCTCCAAAGCCTCTATGTGTCATCAAAACAGCGGTTGCTAAAAAGTGACTTTGACTAACTAAACATCATCACACCAAGCATTAGCCTCCTTTAGCTTAGCGGTGGTCTCACCGTGATGTCGTTTCGATATTAACATTTGAATGTGCAGTGTTCTGAGACTTGATTATCGCACAACCCATCCCTATTAAGATCTAAACAGACTACATGGTGCTGCCCAACCTGATCTGGAATGCTGTTGTGTCCAGACATCAAATAACAAAGTGATTTCTCCTACAGGCTCCATGTCGTGCTGAGCTACAGAGAGCGTTGGACAGGTTGGCGTCAAATAGCCGCACACATGACGATCTCTTCACGATCCCAATACCCAACTGTGACAGGAACGGAGATTTCCACACTAAACAGGTCTGTGATCAGGCTTTATTGAATGACTGAGCAGAACACTCTTTGGCCATGTGAACTGGCAAACTGTGAAGCCATATTATAAAGCCAGACAAATCTTTCAAACTTCATCAGGAACATAATGCAAAACATGCCTGCAGAAGATGAAGTATTGTCTTACTAGTGGAATAACAAACACAGACTTGCTCCAAGCAGACTGTCACGGAGATGCCAAGACCTTTTATTGCAGTGATTTGTGGAGTCGAAGAGAGACCGATGGTTTGTTAAAGTGGTTTTCTCTAAACAGTTACCAAAAATCACTTTATTACTGTTATGGATGCAATTAGCCCTTCGAGGCAGTCACTTTTTTGTTATTGTGCGTTTGCACGATTGGGCAACTGCGCAGATAAGAGGGAGACAATCAGAGAAGATAACACAGATAAGACTGCTCAGACTATCAAAGCAGAAAGCAGACGCAGAGTGAGTGATAAAGGAACGCTCTGATAACACAGTCACAGTCTCCGTTGTGTTGGTTGTGTAACGCGGTTAAAGTATCTGTCTGCTCACATTCACAGGCATCTGTTTACTGTTTAACCAAATGTAACCAAACCCTATGGGGAAGTAAAGCACAGGTCATAAGGGACAACTGGCAATCATTCCATGGCAGGGTTACTCGAAGATCCTTAACTTACCTTAAAGGCTTTTGGAAACTGTAAATCATTAAAGAAAAAGTACAAAATGACCCAAACAGTTAGGATTACAGGAATCATTCAAAGTCCAGAGCTGGAATCTCATGCGCTTTGTATATTTGACCATTTAGGGAAAACATAGCCAAGTGTGCATTACAATGAAATCATCTTTATAAGCTTAGAAGTCAGGCCTGATGTCATCCATGGGGATTATGGCCCTGCCAATACGCCTTCGAATGTTCTTTAAAGATGATCAAACAAGTCTGTAACCTCAGTTTGAACCTCCAGTCATTGGTTTCTCAGGGCAGAACAAGCTGTTGACACAACACAAAACAACACAAAGACAACTTATCTCCTTAACAGAACTCCTTAGCAAACACCTGCATGTTTGCACATCCAGAAATTCCAATATTCACTCTTTTGTAAGCTCTGTTTTGCTCTTGTTAGGATATTATAGTGGATCTACGCACCACGTTTCAAATATCCCCGCGTCCTTCGAGAGCTGTGTTATATGGAAGGAGTTCAGTGCCACCAAGTCAAGAATAATCTACTTTAATGGTGATATCACAATGCACCAGAAATCATTACATTCAATACAAGAATACATACAATAATACAATATACTTGGGAACCCCCAGTTACCTTGTGATCACGTCAGCCAGCCAGCAGAAAAGAGAGAGAAACTCAGTTGTGTCTTCTGACTATATCCAGAAGCAATGGGAGGGATCTCTGATTCTCTCTACTTTGATTGGCAGCCCAAATCTTGAGTTTCTCCATTCTCAGGTGGCAAAAGCATCTGCATACAGTACAAGTCAACACATGCTGTAACCTCCCCCGCCAAATCCTTTGTCCTCAAAAGCCACATGGTCTCTCTAGAGTCACATGTGCTCGGGCTCAAAAGTCCAGCTCAGTTTTAACCCAAATGATTCTCATTTTAAACTTATACATTTGGAGCTAACATGAATACATTCAAATATTCCTTACACTCTCCAGCAACGACTTTCTGCTCAATGCTGCACTAATTCAGTTCCATTTGTTCTCAGTGTGACGTTTGGTAAAGGACAGGCAAGGTCAAATAGGCTTTGAGAGCTCATTGGTTGAATACAGAAGTCGGCTGCTAAAGAAATACTCAGATATTAAGATTGAGAGTGAACTAAAATATTAAAGTTTGGACCAAAAATATAAAATATTGATGCCATGAAAGAGAATGTGAAACCTAGGAGAACTGCTGAGTTGGTTGATAAGGGACCCTTATTGTATCGTTATGAACAACTTTAAAATACATATAGTTGTTCGATCTATTGTTAAAAGAAAGATATTTGTTAGAGCCAGCTTTGCCAAATGTGATTGCATTAGAGACTTCAAATTATCAGTCGTACGCTAATCATGAGCATGCAAACAAATAGGTGTGAATGTGTAACCTTAGACAAAAAAAGTAAACACATATTCATACAACTTGTGATGCCTTCAATTCGATTTTATTGATATGTCTTTCTTATTTAACATTCATCAAGCTATGCGAGTAAGGGGGGGGGTCCCTAAGTTAATCAGTAAGACATGTAGCGCGACTGGAAGCTGTAAACTCTCTTCCAATGAGTGTGAAGCAGCAGGAGAGAGCATGCCAGTGCTTGCGAGACAGGCATATTGACGTCATAGCCATACACAGATCATGATTGGCTGGAGAGTGTTCATGTGAGAAGACATGCATAAGATAGGATCAATATTTCGCTATGCGAGAATGCATAACAATGAGACAAACAGGCTTTAGACATACAGTGTTTTAGGCAGGCTCATTTCCAGAGCCAGATGCAAAGAGATACATTGACTTTAGCCCCCTAAAAAGTGGGTCATAAGAGTAGATACCAAATGCCACCTTGTGAGAAAATATATTGGAAGAGTCACAAATTGGTAAGATGATCTAACATTGTGTCACTTTTTGTGTCATACATGGCATTGCTGAGTAGAGCAGCTTTAATATTTGAACCTGCAGTCGAAGAGACTTGTTAGAAGTTACTAGAATATATATCTTTTCTGCCTGCAGTGTCATCCCGCACGTGACGGCCTGCGGGGAAAGTGCTGGTGTGTGGACCAGAAGACGGGCATGAGACTGCCGGGCCCACTGGAGCCACGAGGGGATCTGGACTGCCACCAGATAATGACTGCTACCCTGAGGGATTGAGGAGTGGATGGGCAGTGGAGGGGGGGGCAGGACCAGCTGGATTCTACTGGTGCTTATTAGTAGAACTACGCGAGGAAAGGACTTTGCTCTAAAGCCTCGCTTCACCTGAGGCCGGTACTTGAGCCTGCGTAACAAAAAGGAAACCATTGATTTATTTTGCTATTTTGTTTTCTGTGTGTGAGAGTATGTGATCACAGATTTGTTTGAGCACTTGTTGTGTATTGTTTCTATGTGAACTTCAAGACCGAAAGTCTTTAGCCACATGCGCTTTAAAGCTACAGGTAATTGTGATCTTTGTTAGAGAGCAAAATGTGTTCTTTTCTCTAGTCTAGCTTCAGTAGATGATTGTTCAAAATGATGTTGCATCAACCCTACCAGATAACCAGACGTGAAATACCACAGGAGCTGTTAGCACTAGAGCGGCTGGAATAACTGCTTCAGGACAATCCAGGAACATGATCAGATAAAGGATTGTGTTGGTTTTTTACACAATATGTGAAATAGATTGTAACGTCTCATTGTACTGTCCTATTTGTCCATCGCCCCACCCATCTGGTAACTAGGTAAAAACAAAGTCTAGTTCAGTGACGACACAAGAGCAATAAACTAAGGGATGATAACAGATCAAATGAACAAAGAAGCGGGGGAGGGGGGAGGCAAAGGAATGCAACGAATCCCTGCCATGAGTTACCAAATGATAAGCCATAGCTTTTCCCAACATCAAACCAAAGTGGAAAGTGAGATAAAAGAGATTACTTTCAACAACAGTATCTCTGACAGGCCAGAATAGATTAGCTTCACCGCCCCGTGGCTAACTCTGCTAGCTCTGTATCCTGGTGGTGTGGAGGGACTGGCAGCGCAGCAGGCACACACCCTGGACCCTGCTGATAGGCTAATCGTATTTCTCCAGCTGGTGCTAACAAGCCAGTGTTACTTTGATGATGTATGAATATGCTTCAACATGAACGATTTCTCTCCAAACAGACTGCTTGGCAGGACTTTCATGGTGCTATATACTGATTGTGCCAAAACACAAACAAAACGGCTTCTGCACTTTTGGGGTATTGTTGAAGAATGGAACAGAAGACTGGGATTTCAGAAAGGGAGCATTTAGCATCAGCAAGTGTGAGGATCACCTACATGTGTGACTACCTGCACTAGCTACTGGCCAAGAGGGCTTTCAAAGTGTGTATTACAAGTTATTGTTGAAATGTATAGGTTACCTGACAATAGAGTGGTGCAGGAATGAGTCTTAAACCCGGCAATGAGTTGTTTCAAAGTCAATGTACTTTTTGTTTAGGTGCCTCAAGCTTACGCTATTTTCACGTTTTTTTCTGCAATATAAAATACGTCAGTAAACACCGCAATGGTGAATGTCTGAAGCTTTTATAAGTCTTAAAAACTGAAATTTCTAACCAGTGGCTTAATGAGACTACTTAAAGTTATAAGTATAGGCAAATAATAATAATACAAGTTAGTGGTGATACTCAGTCATGTGACCGGGATTTTGTTTGTTTGTTTTAGAGCCTAACGTTAGCGGTTTGCTTCTGGCCAATGCATTTTCGCATCGGCCAGAAGTCAAATATGTTGTCAATATGTCAAAATGATACTGCTGAACAAAACGTGTATCATAAACATGTGTTGGCTATGTTCTGCAATATTTCAAAAATGTTATGGAAAATCCCATAACCTTTAGTTTAGGTAGCTCTTGTGATGCTAAGTTCTGGGTCGGCCTACACAACACTTCACTTCATTGTACCACTCGATAGCGCTGCACTAACACTTCAGATAGCTGGCCTGTTGTTTCATTGGCAAAAGTTGTACATTGCAGGTTGTGATGAGTCTTTAATATACAAGCAGAGCATAATAAGCATTAATGAATAAACTCCTGGCAGCAAAGCCACTCCAAGTCAACATGAAGCTTGGAACTGAGGTTGAGTTGCCAGTAAAAGTATAATGATTATGTGGAAACATGACAACGCTGGCTCTCATATCGCCTGTAGCGAATCAGACTAATATTAAAATGAGTTATTTACCAGTGCAAATATCATAGCTTCTCATCAAGACGCTGTAAGTGAGGCTAGTAATATTCTAGAAGTGTGTTGTACTTGTGGCAGGATAGCAGGCTTAAGCTAATGCTGGTGTTTATCACAACCAGATATGGACAGCCTGCTCGTTGGAGACTTTGGTTTTTATTAACTCAAATGTATCTAAATGTGTCATTATTATAAGAAGAGCATAAATGTCAAGCTAACAAATACATTTGCAGTGCAGTCATTACAGATATGTCAAAAAAGATGTAAATCCTATTAAAAAAACAAACAGATTAAAGCTTCTGTCACAAATGGATTTCTGTTATTTGTATGTCTTCAGACCTCTACGTTTGAGATGGCATATCAAGGCTAATGTAGGGTTGAGACAAACTAATGATAGTGTGCAGGAAACGGGGAATACTCTAAAAAATAACCTTACAATAAACAAACTAGGATGTTTCCTGAGAATTAAAGTGGGTATCATTAATCTGTACTCTGTCTGCTAGTATCACCTTATCCAAATAAATGTGTTGTTTTCTTTTGAATAGGCCCAATTTATTGCAATGTATATTTAAAATCTGGATGCCCATGATAATGTGAATCTAGGCTAAAGTGTATTTTTTTACAGCTGAATTTGATTGCAAAATATAATTAGATTAGGTCTTCTATTGCTGGTAAATACAGCTCAAGGGTTGGAGTCAGTGGTGTGATGAGGTCTATCCATCCAGCAGAAAAACAATGATGTTTTTTATTAAATGTATCTCCTAAGAGAATATTCAAGTTTTTACTTGTACATTTCCATCGTATATATCAGATTTCTTTCTCAGAATATAACCCTTATTTTAGATCTGTTCAGCTTTTAATAACTATTTGAGCACAAAACACTGAAGGGAGGTTCATTCAGCTACACACAGAAATAAAAGAAGTGCCATGGAAACTTTTATTGTTATCTTTATAATGCAGTTTTGCAAATGTTTCCGTATTGAATTGGGTCTCTTTCTCAAATGCAGTAGTGCGTATATAAATTGTGAGTCTGCTGCTAACTGGGGACAGTTCATATGGGCCAGAGCTCCCAAAGGTAATCTAACAAAAGTTCTCCCTCATCATCTCCAGTGCATCCTTAAAGACACTCAATCTAAATAAAAAAAAAGCAGAAAAGTTAAAATTCAGTTTTAAATAGGTTTACATATTATAAGGTAAAGCACAATTCCAATTCCAATTCCAATAAAAAAACAAAAACATCACAAGTAACTTATTTTCTTGTCTCTGTCTTGGCCTAGTTATTATGTTGTATTTAATATCAGTCAACATTTTAGATTTTGGTTGCCAGTTACTAACAACTCTACATACTGTGAGTAATTGAATGTGATGTAGTGTCGCTGAAGTCAATGATCAATTTGCTGGTGTATTGCCTTGATGACTACTTTCTTGTCACTGAAGAAAGAAATGTATCCAAAGATAGTTCACCAAAACACAGACGGATAGACAGAAGACGTATGGGTGGAGAGTCATGCTGCAGCTTAAGACTGTCAAAAACCAAATATCCTGAGAGTGGTCCCAAAGACAAAGTATCTGAAGACATCAATACTCATTCAGTGAACTGCATGCACACAATGAAGTCCCAGCTAAACCCTATCATTCATCACCAGATGAAGGGTTACTAAACATGTGTCTCTGGTAAGTGCAGTGTGTGAGAGAGAGGGCCTTCTAACAACATGAACTGTGTATATAAGATATAGTCCGTTGCTTGATCTCTAACTTTGATGTACTGAACAGTGATTGCATTTCTCGCCAATAGACTGTTCCTGTTTGCCTTTGATATTATCTAATCATTTGTAGAAGATATGAAGAAATGTTTGCATGCATACAAATGGACTGTGGAAACAGCGTAGGTCTTGTGTATCTTGTCCAGAGCAGGACCGTTATATTAAAACACTGAAGCTATCTAAAAACAAATGAAATGATCATTATAATGTAAATGTTTACCTGATGAAAATGTACACATTGTAATACATCAATTAAAACATTTTAGAAACTACAAATCTATGCTTTGGCTGTTGTTATTATGATTTGAGCTTATATAATGTGTTGGTGTGTGGGCTAACAAGTCAAAGGAAGTGTGGACATAAATTGGTTCGAAAGGTTTTTTTCTTCAGTCACTTGTTGCTGGATATCATAACCTATAAATATAGGTCAATGCTTATTTAATAATGTATTTATATCTTGTATTAGCTAATAATCTAAGTAAAAAAAGTTATTAGTAAATAAAAGCTGTCAAATAAACATAGTGGAGTAAAAAGTGCAATATTGGCTTCCAAAAATGTAGTGGAGTGGAATTATAAAGTAGCATTAAAGAAATACTCAGGTAGTAAGTACTTCAAAATTGAAGTACTTGAGTACATTACTTAAGGAAATGTATCTTGTTACTCTCCACCACTGAATACAACATATATTTCTCATGTGTTTCTGTTTGTTTTGTTGTGATTACAGACTCGAAGATAATTGCCATATAAGCCTAGAGTTTTAAATGTTACTGTTTTTATTTATGTTTTACTTTAAAATGGACAACTGGGGCATATCATTACAAACTCAGTGCTTTGTCCGTGCATGAGGACGTACATTTTGGGATATAGAGTTCCAAAAAGCCATAAACAGTGAAATAGGACAACACATGTTTCAGTTTTCTGTAAAAACGTTGGATGCAGAAAGGCAGGCAGATTTGGCTTCCCTTGTATGTCACATGCTAATTTAAATATACAACTCCCCCCATCTGAGTCTTTTGACATACAGCTTGAGAACTACCTCGCAAGCCAATCAGAGCAGGTTTTAAAAACATAGAATCTAAAATGGAGAGTTTCATAAATGGAATGAATACAGTTATATTAAGGAAGACAGAATGATAAGTAATGTGCAATCTAAACATATCCGCTTGAATCTCTTTAAAAAGCACTTGAGATAATAAAATATTGGTTTATGTTATGTATATGTTATCAAGAAGGATATTAGGATAGGACTTTTTAAGTTGTATCAATTCATTTTACAATGAAATAGGATCAGATAAAACATAGCATGATTAAATAGTTGAAATTATAGAATCGTTATTATTTGTCACATACGCAGCTACTAACTATTTGTAAATGTTACATGTGATTTCTTAGGTGTTTGAAGTTTAGTTTTGTTGACCTTTGAGTTCCAAAATGCAAAAAAGTAACCAAAGCCGCTTTTAATACTGTGCCAAAATCATCACCAATCATTGTCCCGTATGTTCCCTGAGGATATGTTTGACTGACAGGTTAATGATAATACTCAAGGCATTTACCTCTGGAATGATACATATGCCTGCAGCAGCTTCTAAAAATACCTCCACCATCCACTGCCAGAGTAAACTTTCAAGTCTGCTTAGTTCCACTCCCTGGGTCTATTTTGGGGAGCTCTACAGGCTTAAGAACTGGGTCTGAAGCTGCGCTACGAAAACAGCTCCAAAGGTTCTCCTCTGATAGATGTCACGGGCCCGGTTCTGCCTCTGGGCATCCACAATCCCACAGCTGCGCATGGGAGGCCCTGCGTGAGTGTGTGTGTGTTAAACCTGCACAGTAGCTTACAAGAGGCATGTGACCTCCACCCTACCTCCAGATGTACTCCATCACAGGTGTCCCAGCGCTTTAACAGGCCTCGTGTGGAATCTGCCCCCCGTCCCATCCGTACAGCCGTCTGGCCATCGCCTGGTAAAGGAAAAGAGCATGAAGCACCACACCTGCAGATGAGATCACAACAGTGTCTGTATGCATATTATACAGGCTGCAGGTCAAGCGGAAATAAAATAAGCTCTCAAGTGTGCAGTGTAAACAGAAAGAAACAGGGTCACAATGAACACAATCAATTAACAAATCCAAAACAAGTACTATTCAGGTTGAATGGACAGAGATGTAGGCTAAATCCTACAGGCTTTGGATTGTTATCTTTAGGGACTACACTATTACAACTATTGACCTGGGGGCGGCTCTCAAACAATGTGAACAAGAATGCAAAGTATTTCAGTTCTCACAACAAGGGAGCAGTGAATAGGGAAACCTTGATTTTGTCAAAAGCTTAGTGGTCCGTGAAGCCTTCCTAATGCAACTTACGTTATGGTGACATAATACATAATTCCATTTTTTTTAAAATACATTTAAAGGCTGAGATTGTGACTTTTTAGAAAATAACTTGGAGTAAACTGAAAATGGCACATTTTAGACCCGCCGTTTTGTGCTTTTGCTTTTATACAATTTAGAGTAAACATGTAACTGTAGCCTACTATGTTTGAAGGTAAAATGTGAAGTCTTATTTAGCTGCACTGTAATGTTACCTTCTCTTTTCTCTGAATGGGATGCCAGTTATCGAGGAAAGACGTTTCTGCTGCTCTATGAATAAGTGAGAGCTGTGACAGCTCAGTGCGATGAGCAACAGCATCGCGGCAAGGCACAGCTGGAATGAGCAGAGGGTGGGGGTGCGATTCTGGAAGATTCTACAGGAATCTGCGAGTGGACCCCATTTCATTCGTTTTTTGTGGGGACTGAATCTGGGTGCTAGGTGGGTTAGCCTTCACCGTCCAAGCCACAGCCGTGGTGGGGACTAATGGTTTTAGGGTGAGTTTTCCTGCCATTACTCTAGTAAACATGCTTGCTTGTTACCATTTAATCAATGGGAATGTGTACACATCTCCAGATGTGTTCGTTTAAGTTGACATTGCCTGCTAAGATATGTCATTTTCCTCTCATGTAGGTAGCTAAGCTAAGTAACCAGACCAGCTAACGTTAAGGGAATTGATTAGTCAATCTAATGACACAGTGTCCAACACATAGCTGCTGATACATTACGGTTTAAATGGCGCAGGTTAACTAACGCCGCCTGCTGCTCACTAGCTAACTTAGCTAACACATCGCAGTGGCTAGCTCACATAACTAGCTGCATGAATACATGCTAACGTAAGCTTGATGGATACGTTACAGCACTATACCAGTCAGTACTAACGCCAACTACCAGCGCTATTTCCTCTATTACAATATCCAAATAGTTATTTGGCATTTCGTACGACCTACATTTAAATGAATGTTGTCCATGAATGGCTTGCAAGTAATACCGTTATCCGACGGTCTGCCCTATCAGAGTAACGTTGAGCTAACGTTGTTTCTGGCCAGCGTCCTCATCTGCATCTCTTTGTTTTGTGTTCTGTATGAAACACCTTGTCCACACGATACATTACTACACACACAATGATATCATACTAATGTGAAATGTGTTTATTACAGAGCTCATGACTGGAATAGACTGATACCTACTCCTCACTGCAAATATGTCAAGTAAGGATCTGAGAGTGTTTTGCCTAGCTGAGCTTTCTGATGATAATAAAACCTCAAATACATCAGACCTGCTGTTCCCATGTTAAGTGATATATCATAGCACTTAATAATAACAATTTATTTATCAATTATTTGAAAATTGAGTAAGGTCTAAATGTTATTAATTTCACTTAGTAATACAGTTTTTTGTAGAAGACATCACTGGAGAATAGCTAAGACTAAAGTTGGAGAACTGGAAATGACCTGCTGTTTTACTGGACTAATGCTGACCTTTCCTTTGACAACAGAGAGGCCATCCCATGCCCCGCCCCCCCCTCCCGCCCCTACAACAGTAAGACTTTCTAAATAACACCATATAGTATCTTGGTTTCCCGCGTTAATATGACGTTGCGGTTTGAAACTTCATTTTAGAACACGCTTTTAATAGATGTTTAAAATATGTTTTTCAAAGATTCAGCTTTTTTGTTGAATGCACAACCTGTGGTACATAACTGCTTTTGAAAGATGACTTCCTTATAGCCTCAGCATGAATGCAAGTTTCCTTAATTTTCCTGCTTCTTTTATTGTTTCTTTACATTTTTTGTCATTGGTTTTTACTTCTTTACTGTCATTTCTCATTCATATTCTCATCTATTTCCATCAGCAAATTTCCAACAGTTCCGGGTTTGTAGGGTACAACCCATACAGCCATCTGGCCTACAACAACTACAGACTGGGAGGAAGCCAAAGCAGCAACAGTCGGGTAACGGTAAGAATATTAGCACAGAGAAAACAAGGTGCCCAAAAATGTCAGGCCGATCCAAATGTAGAAATTAAACCCTGTGACAGTTCAAGTTAAGTTTGACATAACACTCAACAGTCCACTTGCTTAGTCAAAGAAAGACATTGCGGACATATCTTAGAGCTTTCATAAGATTGACCTTGCTTTGCAAAAGAGATAAGATATATTTGAGCATTTCCTCTGAAGAGCATCTGCTGCAGAATAGTCAGTATGAAAAGCCTAACTCATTCTCTTACGGATGAATCCTTGTATGCATGTCACCCTAAACTCCTTCTGCTGTCTCCATCACAGTGCAGGCTGGCTTACAGTCCATCTGTGTGCATTCTAACACCACCTGCCTTTCAAAGTCTGCATTTCTGACAGCCATGTAAAGTAACCCATGCCATCAGTGTTGCCATGGTATTACAGACTCACTGCATCGTTGTGGCTGCTGAGCAGTCATTTAGTGGCTGCATGGAAGCTGCGGCCAGCTTCCTGTGATAATGGCATTATCGTAAAATCTCAGCTTTAGTTCGATTTTAGTTCACTTTTTTTTCATAGTCAGCGCTATTTCATTGTACTCTCTAGGATTCCCAACTCGTGCATGGCCTCAAACTGTCTTTAATTAAATCAAGGTAAAGGGATATTTCCGAGGGTTGTATGAGCTGTTTTCATTTGGAGAAACACACTGTGTGGATGAGGACATTACATTACATTACATTACAGGACATCAGCAAAACACATTTTAGCCACCAAAGAAAATGAGGATCAATTTAAGCGGACACTATATTTAGAATATTTGTACCACTGCTGTCAGACAGCCCATTGTGATTGCTAACTGAAGCTGTGCAAACTGTAACTTTACCAGAACATTGGAGTTGCTCGTCTACTTCTGCCTTGATCAGTACGTTTGTTTGTGTTATTGTGTAAATATAAACTAACCCTATTAGGCAGTGGTAGACCAGCAACTCCAGCATTCTGGATTTGAAGAGATCCTTGGCTTCAGTTCCCCATCAGAAAGGGCTGTCTGGCAGAAAGGGCTGTCTGACAGAAAGGGCAAGTGGAAAGTGAACACTTAAACTGATGTGGGTTTTCTAAGGGCGCTAAAATAAGTGTTGCTGTTGCCCCTATCCTTTGGCTTAGATGATGTGCTGGTTCTCCTTGAACTTGGTTGATCACCATGTACTGTAATAATTCAGTCAACCCCACTTCCAAACAGAGAGTGGTGCAGTTCTGACGTATTTGTATAGGCCAACCTGGAAGTTAACATCACAAGGGCTCTCCAAACAGAGACATTGGATTTTGGAGTACTGTATAAAACAAGCTATGTGGCAAACACACTGACTTATGATTCTTACAAATATTACGCAACTTCTATGGTTTTTGAAGCGTTAAGGTTATTGCATGAAGTAAACATCGAATCACGGTCACATGGCTGCGCTAAGCTAAGGCCGGCTAATGTGCAGCGTGATGATGTTTTGTAGTCTTATTAATTAACTTGTTAGCATCCCCCCTTTTTTATGACACTTAAAAGCTTTGGACATTCATGTGTGAGGTATTACTGACGTATTTTATGTTGTGGAACAAAAAAACCTCTTACGCTTGGGTTAACCACATACGTTTGTATTTTTAAGCTTTTATCTTTTTTTAAATATCTTTTTTTGGATTCACATAGTAAATCATTCTATTAAGTGATCCACAAGTTGCAAACTCAATAACAAACAATAAGTTAAAAAAAGATAATAATCAAAATAAATGGAAATAAAAACTAAAAACAAAACGGTATTACAGACCTGTTTTCAGGCCTCGACCTAAAATCACATTCAAACAACATTTCATTTGAGGAGAGGGAACGGAAGAGGTAAAATGACTTATTTGGGGGTTTTAGGACTCGTTCCAGACTATTCATCCTCGTGGATTCATCTTCTTATTACAGACACATGCATTTCCTAACATTCGGTCTATATGCTGTCAAATGTATTATCTCTTGGATTTACACACGGCATCTATTGCACGTCTGTCCGTCCTGGGAGAGGGATCCCTCCTCTGTTGCTCACCCTGAGATTTCTCCATGTTCCCTTTAAACTGTGGGCTTTCTCTGGAAGTGTTTCCTTGTACGATGTGAGGGTCTAAGGACAGAGGGTCTCAGGACAGAGGGTCTCAGGACAGAGGGTCTAAGGACAGAGGGTCTAAGGACAGAGGGTCTAAGGACAGAGGGTCTAAGGATAGAGGGTCTAAGGATAGAGGGTCTAAGGACAGAGGGTGTCGTTTTTCTCATACTGATATTCTGAACAATCTGTGCTGTTGTATTTGCTGTAAAGTGTCTCTACTGTAGGCTATTTTTATTTTGTGTACAGCACTTTGGCTCGACCAAAAATCGTTTATAAATGTGCTATATAAATAAAACTTGATTTGATATTCTATTATTGTAATGGAAGTGATACAAAATGATGCATTTTATTTAAAATTGCATTAGAAGTTCTCATTTTCATATAGGGTTATGTCAAATGACACAACCATGCACTAGGGATGGGAACGATTAATCGAATATTCAAAATGATTCAGGTATTCGAATATGAGTTATGAATATTTTTATTGTAATCTTTGTTTTTTGGGAGGGGTGCCTAAGTTGATTACATATGATGAAATGGAATAATTCAATGTATCAGACAGTGCCATAGCTAAATGTGTTAGGCCTAAAGGTGTGTTTTTCTCCGCTCACCGGTCCCTCACAGCGGGCAGAGCTGCAGCTGCTGATCTCTCTCTCTCTCTCTCGCGTCCGGTTATACTTCACTCGCGTTTATGTCCAAATCCATCAGATCTAGCTAGTTCTAGCCAATGATATGGCTGCTGCCCCTTCCTACACGCAGATCACGCAGACTCAAACCTCACCTTATGCCCAAATTCCAGCTGAGAGGGTCTTCTCTACAGCTGGCCTGGTCGTGAATCGCCTCCGCACCCGCCTCTCCCCTGAGTATAACATGCTCATATTCTTAAAGAAGAATGAGTATTGAGTAGCTGCATTCTGTGCATAGGCCCGGTTATAGGTTGTTGATCTCTGTTGTCACGGGTTACGTTACTAACCCGTTATGTTGTTCGTGTATGATCCCTCTTTCATTTAAAAACCAAGTTATGTTTTAAGCATGAAAGCTGCAGGCCTATAGCTGTCAACTGTTCAAACTGGGATCACCAGTTCAATACATTTGACGAATACGACTTGGTTTCTATACTTATTTGAATGTATTTTTTTTTTTTTTTGTAAACAACTTTTCTTTTATAGGATATGTACATTTCGGTTAATCGGTTAACCGTTTTTTTCGGGGTCGAATATTGGAATATACATTTGCTTTCAAATTCCCATCCCTACCATGCACCAGCATCATAACCTGTTTTCAGCCTAGCAACTGTGTTTAAGTGGTTGCCAGATAAGGCTCCAGTCACCATGCCTTAGTGTGATTCTCTTTCTTTCTACAGCAGAACTCCTCTGGAATAAATATCCCAAAGCCACCCAAGCCGCCTGATAAGCCATTGATGCCATATATGAGATATAGTCGTAAGGTAAGTACACAGTGTGAAATTGCTGGCTTGAGCACATATTATTGACCGATTCTTTGCCACATAGTAACCAATGTAAAAATTGCACCCATTTTTTACAAGACATTTAACTAAAACATTTAATTTAAAAACATTAATGACACTAAAATGAAACTCGGACTAATGGTCACAGTTAACATTAAACTGTTTCAAAATGTTAAGCTGACATCAACTCTTGCAAACACCCTAGCGTTTAAGTAATCATTTACTTATTGTGATGCTTAATATTTGTATTAGCTGTGTGAATATGTAATCATAGCAAAATAAAATATAAATACATCAAGAGACAGGAAGTCTTCATTTCATAGCACTGGCGCAGCTTGTAATGCGCTGGTTTTACTGAGAGAGCATCTTTGTCAAAGCACACAGCCTCCTCTGGTTTGTGACCTCTCTGCTAAGAGATACCCACCTAAAGACCCTCCAACCCAACCCCACACCCATGTGTGGTTCTCATCACCAGGTTTGGGATCAAGTAAAAGCCTCCAATCCTGATCTGAAGCTATGGGAAATTGGGAAGATAATCGGTGGCATGTGGAGGGACCTCACTGATGAGGAGAAACAGGATTATTTGAATGACTACGAAGCAGAGAAGGTTGGTTGTTTTACAAGGGGTGTCTTTGGGGTTTGATTCTGATGGGTGGTAAATGTAGACCAGTAGATGTATCTCCACATGACTCCATACTGTTGTGGTTTCCTCCTGTCATCATTCCTTTCCTTCTAACAGTATTTTGTATGAATGGCCCGCATGTCAATGTGGCCTCTGGACATTCTTGTATTTTGTCATTGAAATAAGAAGCCAGCTTGCAATAAAAAAGCATGTCAATAGACTTAAATAACTTGTATATTTAAACAAGATACCACTGACGCTGTAAGGGCGCTAAGCCCACATTTCCTAAAATCCCAGAAATGCAATGTTTAATGTAGTATTTGAAATCTTTCAAATGAACGAAAGCATTTCAAAAGCGGTAAATAAAGATATGTTTTATCTTCTATAGAGGACTACTGTCAATCATTGTGCCAAGTTAACTTTGTCAGTTGATTTAAAATGAAGGAACCTTCACGAAAATAAGACTGATGAGTCTTTTGTATATTCCTTTTATCTGATCATTATTATTAAACGAGGGGTCCATGTTTTGTCTGCTTGCCATCTCTGTTTCTTCGTCATTCCTGTTCTTTTTTCCACCGTAGATTGAGTACAATGAGAGTATGAAGGCCTATCACAACTCGCCAGCCTACCTGGCCTACGTCACTGCAAAGAGCCGGGCCGAGGCAGCTCAGGAGGAGGAGAGCCGGCAGAGGCAGTCCAGGCTGGACAAGGGCGAGCCATACATGAGCATCCAGCCAGCGGAGGATCCAGATGGTGAGGCCTCTCAACTAAATGCTTTGGCTCCCAAGGTTTAAAGCACTATGACAGAGCTGTGATCACTGTCGCTCGACCACACAGAGTTGCCAGTTCATACACCCAGAGACTGTATTATCTCCCCTTACCCCAACCCCTCCAACTCTGCTACAACCAAGGTGTCTGGTTATGCTACCATTTGAAATATCATTTCTGCTGTTCATCTGCAAAATGAAGGAACATGTGTCTTTGTTTTTCCCAACTGTTTACATATTGTAGGTATTCCTGGCATTGGTTTAGACATAATTGCAAAATGTACATTCTTTTCTCTGTTGTTTTAAAAACTCACACACACATGTTAGGCACACAAGCCAGAAGAAGACGTTTGAGTTACACCCACCTCAAGGAAATGATACTTGTCTGGGGTCTGGCTGGGTTACAGTGGAAGATAATGATGTACAGGAAAGCTACAGATAAAACCAAGTGCTATTTAGAAACACCCAGACCATAAAAATGTCAGAGTCGGTCTCCCACTGGGTTGGGTTCTCGACAGACTGCACGTACGTCAATGATTAAATAAGATGTAGCTCTCCGGGTGGCTGCGTAACCTTACAGATTGTGCTTTATTAATAAATACAGTCTTAAATGAGTTCCACTTGAAGCTGCTGCCATATATTATTTTTCACTCAGTAGTACTAACCAGCCAGACTAAATTACAAATGTTTGCCGAACACTTAACAAGAATAAGCATGTAGATGACATTGTTAAAGAATGTGAAATATCCACACATTAGCAGATTCAATTCTCCTGAATCTGTGACCATAAATGAAGCTTCAGAATGTATTACCTCCCCTGACTGTTTCCTGTTGTGGTGGTGACATACCAGCTGCATGAGCACCTTTTGAAACCTTCAACTCTGCACACTGCACTTAAGTTTCCAGGGTGCACACATGGGTGCACAGCAGCAAGGGGTTCAGGTGATGGAAGCGAAGCAAAGTTTCGCCACATCAAAGCCCAAAAGGGGTGCCTGGCGTGTGAGAGTGTTAACTGGTGGAAAGTGCACATTTAAAAGGGGAAGCAACCGGTAAATACATGTGCAGATTGAGAAACAACTCGTCATTTCAATAACATGTATTTCTAAATACAGCTATTATAGTAGTGTCTAAAGTAGAGATTTAGATGGATAAGATTTGCTCTGTTGATGTGCTATCAAATTTCAATTGCTGGAACGTTCATGTTCTTGTAGATCGTCCATAACATATATACTAAAACAACTTCCAGAACAACATAACTTGTTTAGAATTGAAGCACAAAGGATATTTGTATTGTTTTCCATACAGTGCTCTCCTGGATTGGGAGCTGAATTCTTCTAGACGTCTCTGAATAGACCTGAGGAGACCTGCATACGGACACAGTTCTCTCCATACATCATAACAGAGCAGAAACAAAGGGATTGTTAAACATCAAGTCAGTTATTTAGGCAGAACTAATCACTGTTAGCCTCTATATTTGATTCTGAATCCATTTGCAAAAAATCATCCCGTATTTAAATGGCGGTGAAGTATACATTTAAGGCAAAGAGTAACATTTGCGGACGAATGAAAATTGCAGATTACATCTTGAAATTGTCCACTCAAGTTGAATCTACTCTACGTCATAATTAACGGCTTGTCCCATTCACCTTACAATAACGGTTCTGCTTTGCTTAAGGATGTATTTTGACATAATGGACTGTACTTAACTCTAACTCCGCATAAATATTGAGCAGTATCTCTCTCATGTTCATACTGCGCTGATATAGCAGTGTATATGCATCAATTTGATATGTATGGTGTTAGCCTCTCATAGGTGTATGAAAGACAATAAACGCTGATTTCTTTTTTTATGTCTTCAGATTACGACGACGGGTTCTCTACAAAGCACTCGGCTGCAGCTCGTTTCCAACGCAACCACCGTCTGATCAGCGAGATCCTCAGTGAGAGCGTGGTCCCTGATGTGCGCTCAGTTGTGACCACTGCTCGCATGCAGGTCCTCAAACGGCAGGTCCAGTCTTTGATGGTACACCAGGTATGATCAGGTCTTCTATACTTCACGTAATTGTTAGTTGGGGCTTAATAATGTAATAACCGCGGTGCCTGTGTGTTTCGTGTCAGAGAAAGTTGGAGGCAGAGTTGCTTCAGATCGAAGACCGCCACCAGGACAAGAAAAGAAAATTCATCGAGGCCACAGAGTCGTTCACAAATGAGCTGAAAAGGGTACGGCATCTTTTCACATTGAATTTGGTCATCGCTTACTCGCACGCAAACTCATTTGTTTAACTGCAGCTCTGGTTGTGTGCCAGTCTACGTCTGCCCTAAGCCACCAGCTGCTGCTAACTCCATCCACATGTTCTGGCAATCATATAGCTGTCATCGTTTACAATTTCTGGCCCCATGATAACCGTTGTTTTGAAATGAGAGGCAGCACGGTGATGTTAAATGCACTGTCAATTGCTCACAGGAGGCGGCGCCATTTAGCCTTTACACTTACAGCACCCATGCACTGAGTCAGAATAACCTTTATTAAAGTAACTAAGTGCATTTACTCAAGTGCTGTACTTAAGTACCATTTTGAGAGACTTGTACTTTACTTGAGTATTTGCATTTTTTGCTATTTGTACTTCTACTCCGCTAAAATTCAGAGGTAAATGGTGTACTTTTACTCCACCACATGTATTTAATCCCTTTAGTTACTCTACAGATGTGGATGAATGATGGTAAATATAATCAAGTGTTAAATCAGACTTTAGTTCCTCCTGGAGTAAATCCACCAGCTACCCTGCAGTATACAAAGTCATTCAAACTAGCTGCACCTTCACCAGCTTTGAGAACACTTTCATGATCAATCATTATAAAACATATCATAGATATTATTCTGAAATGGACTAATCTGCACAACGACTACTTTTACTGTCGCTACTTTCACTATATTTTGATGATAATACTTTTGTACTCTTACTTCAGTAACATTTTTATTGCAGGGCTTTTACTTGTAACAGAGTATTTCTACACTCTGGTACTTCTACTTTTGCTTAAGTACAAGATCTGAGTACCTCTCCCACCTCTGGTTATAGAACTCATTAGTTACATACGTAAGTTTTATTGTTTTTCAAACTTGCCCATATATGTTTAATCTATAATTTTGTAAGTATCAAAAAACATATAAATGCTCAGGAGTGCAGCAATTGCTTTCACCATTCTACATGTAATGAACTCCCCGGTTGCTGTGCTTTAAAGCTGTGCTGTATGAAGGTGGAAGTGGACATGGAGAAGATTTCTACAGAGATTTCAGCAGCAGAAGAGGCAGCCCGCAAACGCATGGCAGACCGTGAGAAGGATGCAGGAGACCGAGGTGCACAGGAGGCCCCCAGCTGTGTCTTAGCAGAAGAAGATAAACACGTATGTGCCACACACGGCAGCAAGCCCAAAAACCCTCTGAGTGAAGGGGGCAACACAGAAGGCGAGGGAGCAGAAACCAGCAGCACAGAGACACAAGGTGAGCTATCTGGCCGTCATGTTGATCCACCTTAATTAAGAATTCCAGTATTGGAGCTTTTAAAGCCAGACACCAGAGACTTAAGTTTCCAACTTTTCATCAATAAAAAGTTTAGAGGCGCACGATAGGCACTGATGGGAGACGGATTCTGTCATTTCTTTTTTCATCGCAAATAAGCTTTATTCTATTGGAGTGTCTTCAGTTCCCAAACTGAAAGTGTGTCTTCTCCAATTCATTGTTTCCTGAGCAATTCCAGACAAGATGACATCACACATTTGATATTAGCAATCTAGTCTTTTGATTTCAGAAAGAAACTTGTATTTTTGGACAGTACCGGACCTCAAGAATGATGAATGTTGAATAAAGGCTTAGGGCCCCTGTAACCTAATGTTATATCTCTCACAGGCTCCGCCCTCTACTTGACTCTATGGGTACTACCTTATCATGCAAGCATTCACCTACTGAGATTTCTATAGACGTAGCTGGCCCCGGGGCGGGCCTACCTGAATGCGTGCGCATCTCACTTCCGTATAAAAGGAGGCCCCGCCTCCTGGCCATCATCCTTTACTCTTCAGCGAGCGGAGGTGATAGAGTCCGAGACGTATTTTTTGAGAGAAAGGAGGAAAGAGAAAGAAAGATAGCGGGCGCCGACCCCCACCACCTCTGCTTCGAGCGTTTGGGGACCAGGATATGGCCGAGGCGGTGCCATTTCACGTTCGCCATTTCACGTTCGCCATTTCCTTCCAAGTCCGGCGTCCATGGAAGTCCACCGCCCAGGGCTGTACTCTCCCTGGATGATGATCATGGCGGCGGGTGTGTGGGCTACTTGCTCATTGCTAGAGATGCCCCCGCCTCACCAGTTCAGAGCGATTATTGGGCCGCAAGGCCGAATAAGTAGCTTAGTCCACGAGCTTTGCCCCAGGCCCGGTTCCCCCGGGGACTGGTGCTCGGTGGCTTCTCATGATATAGGGTCGACCCTACTTCATCACAGGCGCCGCCGCTGCCTGCCTTGTGATGTCCCTGGGATATCACGTCGCATGGCATTTTTCCAAAGAGGACCGTGTTGATCTCCTGGGAGCCCCCGTTTACGGAAGGGCTCTATGGATCGATCTCCTTGCTCTCGGGATAAGGAGTAATTGCAGCGTGGCTGATTCTTGCCCATCCCCAGCGGAAGAAACACTGTCCTACACTCCCCGCCCCTGCTGTAAACCCCAGTATAGGGAGCCAGCAGGTGGGCGTGTGCACGTGAGTGGAATAAACCGTGTGCTGTCAAAGCACTGTGCGGGTTCAAGAGACGCTATTGCCGGCGTGTTGTTGTCAGAAAACACCTTGCCTGGTATAATAGCTCTGATTAATGCATTTCACCGTTGAATGGGAAATATAGCGTTAATACGTGGGCGTGCGGCCCTCGTGAGAGTGGCCGCGGTGCGTTCAGGGACCTCCGCAGGGGAACGGTGGTTTACGTTTGTAAACTCTAGTTCTAGAGTGATGTGTGTGGGAAAAATGCATTCAGTGAGAAGGAGTGCATTTATCCCAGAGTAAGAGTAATCTCTCTCCACAATTCCACTTTTTCCCATAATGTCCGTTTCGAAGAGACGGCATTGTGACGGCGCGTGCGGCCCCCTCCCCTGGGCGGGCCGCGGTGCGTTCAAAGACCTCAGTAGAGAGAAGAGTCACCGCAGCGAGCGCTCCTCCACAGGTTTTTCTGCAGACGAGGGAGCACGGTGAGACGAAGGGAGAGGTGCTGGCACCGGCACGGAGATCTCGTGCCCGCTGCGCTCTCCACCTCTTCAGCCCACCCCGTGGAACCGGCGTGCCGGCACTCACAGGGACGGGCTGCCCGTCTTCACGGATCTGACTGGCCTGGCAGGGGGAGAAAATCTCTCCGCCCGGGACGAGAGGGCGAGTCTCGCCTCCTCCCTGTATAATGCACAGATCACTACGTTTTCTAACAAGAATGAGGTTGATCTGTATCCAAATCTGAGTGTCTTTTGTTTCCACAAATGCTACACTTACTCACAATGTTAACCGTACAAATTCCCCATACGCTGCCCCAGCTGTAGCTCCTGTAAAGGAGGTGGCTAGTGGGCATGCGCAGATGAGAGGGATGAACCGCAGGGAGTGCTATCTAAAGGAGAGCGCTATGCGGGTACAGGGACATTATGGCCGGCGTATTGCTGTCAGAGAACACACTACGCCTAGAGCAAAGACTCCAATAAATGCAGTTTTCCATAGTGGTAAAGGCTGCATTATGGCGGAGCCCGCACTCACACAAGAGCGCGTGGCGGTGCGTTCAGGGACCTCAGTAGAATACACTACGCCTATAAAGACTCCGATTAAATGCTGTTTACCGTAGTGGTAAAAACAGCATTATGGTGGAGCACGCGGCGGTGCGTTCAGGGACCTCAGTAAATAATCGGCCCTTTCTGTGTCGACCCTCCATGGGCAAATCTTCTCTTCACGGGGAGTTTTGCGGCGGAATGGGTCACCAGAGAGTACCACAGTAGCTGCGGCCCCACAGCTGAGGGCTTTCCATTAACACAATGTTATGGGGAATTGAAACTCAGCTGTGTGCTAACAAAGTGGATGGACAGGACGCCGAAACGGGGCTATTCACTCCAGTTTTGCAGCGTCCCACCTCCTTTTATGGGCATGCGAGAGGAAATCTGTCTTCCCAGGAGGAGATTGGTTTCCTCTCAGCAGATATTCAGGCTCTGGTGCAGAAACAGGCTGTGGCTGTTGTGCACAGAGAAAATGGTCTTTATTCCATGTACTTCCTGGTTCTCAGGAAGACAGGGGAATTCAGATCTATTCTAGATCTCAGCAGCCCGAATCGCTACATTGCCTGCAGAAAATTCTGCATGTTAACTATAAAAACAGTTAATGGGGCTTGTGCAAACCGGGCGATTGGTTGACCACCATCGACCTGAAAGACGCATACTTTCATGTGGAAATTGCTCCGTAGCACAGAAAGTGTCTGCGTTTTGCCTTCCAGGGGAAGCTACTCCCTATCTCCACGCACATTCAGTGAATGTGTGGCCACTGCGCTTCAACCGCTGCACGCCCACGGCATGAGAGTTTTTCTTTTACCCAGACGACCTCATAGTCATGGCTGGGTCCCGGGAACAGGCAATGCTTTGCACAGCACAATTGATCACACACCTAACCAAATTAGGCTTTGCGATCAATTGAAAAAAGAGCACCCCCATACCTCACCAACAGGCGTTGTAGTTGGGAGTGGTGTTCGATGCAGGCGCGCTACGCGCCACCCTGTCAGAGAGCAGAAGTGCGTCCCTTCTCCGGGCGGTTCACAGGCTGCGACAGGGGGTGACAGTGACAGCTTTAACTGTCATGCAGACTTTGAGTCTCATGACGGCTGCTCACATTGTGGTCCCGCAGGGGTTACTGCATATGCGCCGCCTGCAGAGGTGGTTCTCCAGCCTGCGTTTGGATCCCAAGAGGCACAAACAGCGGCTGGTGACCATCCCCCCCCTCAGTGGAGGGCAGCCTCCAGTTCTGGGGGTCTCCCGGGTGCCTCCGGAGGGGGTCTCCACTGGGACGGGTAACCTCCTACATCACAGTGTTCACGGGAACAGGATGGGGAGGGACCTGCCTGAAGAGGGCTATAGGTGGGCGCTGGTCTCTAACGGAAACACGACACAGCAACCTCCTAGAGCTACGGGCGGTAGTGTTAGTCCTCCAGCATTTCATGCCCCTAATTCAAGGGAGACATGTATTGGTCAGGAGCGACAACAGCACCACAGTGGCTTATATCAACAGGCAGGGCGGAGTCCGCTCGTTGGCCACAGCGGAGAGGCTGTGGTTGTGGGCATCAGAGGTGGTGTTATCTCTGAGAGCCCTCCATATCCCGGGACTGGAGGACAGGGGAGCCGCCCTCATGTCGGGGGGCGGCCCCCTGCCAGGCGAGTGGGCGCTTCACCCAGAGGTGGTGAAGCAGATCTGGGCCCAGTTCGGGAGAGCGGAAGTGGATGTGTTCGCCAGCCGGCGCAACGGCCACTGTGCCCTGTGGTTTTCCATGGCCCTGAGCGACGACCCGCCTTTGGGGGTGGACGCGTTTGCACACGAGCCATGGCCAAAGAAGCTGCTCTACGCCTTTCCACCGTTGCGTCTCATTCTCCCTCTCCTGGGGAGAGTGAGGCGAGAACGTTTGGCAGTCATCCTGGTAGCACCGGATCGCGTCGGGGCTCCGTGGTACTCAGAAATGACGCAGATGAAGGTGGGCCAGCCCTGGGCGATTCCCCAGTTCTGGGGGGAAATGTCTCAAGAAGCAGGTGCAATTGGGGCGTTACCCACCAGGGCTCGACATTATAATTGGCCCGCTGGCCCGGAAGCACTATTTAGACACCCCGGGCCAGCATAACGTACTTTCCACTTGCCCGCTCGGGCCACTAAAAATATTGTTTTAAAAAAAATGTTTCCTGTGGTATTGGTATTTTGACTAGCAATTTAGTTAAATTGTTTCGTTTATTAACGCTACAACATAGCGTTTCGTGAGTCGCTTGTCGTTGTTGGGTGAAAAGCAAACGGCTGTTTGGTGCGGAGCGCAGTGCGAGCAGGCTGGCGCTCCTTCACTACAGACTATCGCGCCACCTAACCATTCGCCAAAATGTTTTTAATACCAGCGGTAACCGGCCAAGCGCCGGGCAAAAAACTATTTTCAAATAAAAGAAAGTCACCGGAGGAGTTAAAGGAGAGTGACATGAGAAGAAGAGGGAGAGTTTCAGCCAGCTTGATCGATGGAGTTGGCTTCTAGTGGTGCAGTGACGCGTCCTAAAACCCTTTTATAATCTATCGATTAGATTTATGATTCGAAAATTATAAAAGTAGGGTAGACATGTGGAGATTATCCGGCTGAACAAAACGTGCATTTATCAAACAGGTTTGTTTTCCACAGACCTTATTTCCAGCTATTTTCCAAAACCCTTGTGGAGGGAACCAGCAGCTTACTTCCTGGTTTTAGGACGCGTCACTGGCTGCACCTCTCAATATGATGCCAATATAAACAAGGTCTTCTGTCGGCTCTGTACATTAATGCCGACCTATGCTGACAAGCAAGTGAAGAGTAGACAATATAAAGGTATTGGCTTTAGGGAAATGTCCCAGCAGTTTAGGATAATGAAGGATCTAATCTATAGCCATTACATGTCTAACTCCTAATGACAGGAAGGCAGAAAGTGCATTATACAAATAATAATACTCATAATAATAGCAGACAATAAACCAAATATGAACAAATGAGGAAGAACTGATTGTTCAAATGTTGTAGTACAAGTAGTAATGTATAAATTACTATTGCAACAAATGTGTTAATTTTCTTCATTATTTGTCGATATTTTTTTTTTGGACGAATGCTTCGGGCCAGTGGTTACAATGGTGGGGCCAGTGACAATACAATTCCACCGGCCCGGAGGGCCAGTGGCTTTTTACCCTTAATGTCTACCCCTGCCCACTCTGGGCCGTCCTCTCCAGGCTTGGCTCCTGAGAGGGACAGGCTGAGACAGGGTGGATTGTCTGATAGCGTTATTCAGTCTATCCAGGCAGCTAGAGCGGGATCCACCACAGCCTGTTACAGGCCAAAGTGGCTGGGATTCCAGCGATGGTGTGAGGAGCGGAAAATAGAGCCCCTATCTTGTGAGTTGGGCTCTATTTTGTCCTTTTTACAGTTATTACTGTAAAGTGTATGCAGCAGCCATCTCGTCCTGTCATGAGGGATTCAACGGCAGGTCAGCCTTTTCTCATCCACTGATGTTGCGGTTTTTACAGGGGGTCAGGAGGCTGCGCCCAGTAGTGTGCGCCTCCACCCCACAGTGGGACCTGCCGCTGGTGCTCGAGGCTTTGGTCTCAGAACCATTTGAGCCTCTAGAGCTCTCCTCCCTGAAAGCACTGTCGTGGAAGACAGCATTGCTACTTGCCTTAACGTCAGCCAAAAGAGTGTCCGAGTTAACCGCTCTGTCGTGCACCCGAGCTGTTTACTGATTCGGGGTGACCGGAGCGGGACGACACTCAGACCGAACCCCTCCTTTGTGCCCAAGAACCTAAGGAGTGCGTTCAGGTCGTGGGTTATTCAGTTGGGGGGATTTAGTCTTCCACCCCATGGTGGGGCCAGGGAAGATAAATTACACCTCCTCTGCCCGGTGCGTGCGTTAGCATGTTATGTAGAGCGCACAGCTATCCTGAGACGCACTGAACAGCTGTTTGTGTGCTTCAGGGGCGGGGTGACTGGAAAAGCTCTGTCCAAGAAATGCCTGGCAGGCTGGCTTTGCGAAGGCATTGCACACGCCTACGAGCAGGCAGGGAGAGCCTGTCCCACGGGGGTCCGTGCTCACTCCACACAAGCTGTGGCTGCATCAACAGCCTTAGTGCGAGTGTGGAGGATATATGCACGGCGGTGTCTTGGTCAACGCCAGGCCCCTTCATAAAGTGTTATCTCTTGGATATGTCTGGCTCTTTCTCAACGTCTGTGCTTGCTGGGGCAACACAGGACTGGTGAGGAGGGGGGGGGGGGGGCTGTTGGTCAGTGGGCATCTGACCCTCTCCCCGGGCGTAAAATGCCCTTTACGTTTCTCCGGACCCCCGGAGGGTCGCGGGGGACGTGGGGTGCTCTGGGCCCTTTTCAGGGCTGGAGGGCTCCCCTCACCTGCCAGCCCTCCATACTATAGTCCCTACACACTCTGCACAGGGTCAGTGTTTGAGTGTGGGGACATAGGGGGCACTTGCATTCTCCCCGTGTTCTTTAGGGACTCAGGAGGGAGAGTGCACAGTGAACCCTTACAGGGCTGGGGTTTTTTCCCTGTCTGCCTATAGGTGGACGCAGGGGAGCCCTCAGCACTGTTTTTTTTTTCAAGCACACTTTTTTTGGCGAGGCAAGCACGTCAGGGTGTGCTCTATCGGCCGCAGCCCAGACTTCTCCACGGTTACTACCGAGGGGGAGGTGAGTGAGGCGCAGTGGCTGCTAAAGCCGGTCAGGGACAGTGAGGTGGAACGGTGTGCTGGACGACAGTGCGTGCATACATCGGGGCTGTGAGAGATATAACGTCGGGTTACGTATTGTAACCCTTGTTATATTAGCACAGGCGGAGCCCTCTACCTTGGGGCACTGTCTGTCCTATACCGCTCGCTGAAGAGTGGTGTAGGATGGTGGTCAGGAGGCGAGGCTTCCTTTTATACGGAAATGAGATGCGCACGCATTCAGGTAGGCCCGCCCCGGGGCCGGCTACGTCCATAGAAATCTCAGTAGGTGAATGCTTGCATGATAAGGTAGTACCCATAGAGTCCAGTAGAGGGCTCCGCCTGTGCTAATATAACAAGGGTTACAATACGTAACTCGACGTTCTTGTTTCCTTGACTCAGGGAAGCCAAAATCCTCTGAAGAGGTTGAGGCTCATCCAGGCAGCGAGGAGGGGGCATCGGAGGACAAGGAGAGCGTCCCAGAGGGAGCCATGGAGGAGGGGTCCAGCGACAGTAACACGGGCTCAGAGACCCCCTCTGCTCAGATAGAAGAGGCCCAGCCCAGTGAGCCATCAGAGGGGCCCAGCAGGGCGAGAGCAGCTCAGTCCAACACCTAACTGTTTCACCCTCTGATCATATATATATTACACAGTCTCATCTCAGTTTGTCAAAGCATATGAAGAACATCCACATGTTTCAAAAGCTTGAGGCAAAGATGATGTTTTAGCCGAGTTTGAAAACACCAAGGCTCCCAGACATGCGCTGAATACAAATGAATGGTGAATATAAAGCACTTGGAGCCGACAATGCAATGACCCTGTCCAAAATAAATTATCAATGGCTGCTACAGTAAGTGTGCCACGTGAAAGCAGTACCTTTCCTCCACAGGCTTCTGGCCATTTGGAAGAACCCATACAGGCCCTCTTCAGCACATATGGATACATATCTCTAGCACTAGGTCTGGCAGGGGAAGACAGGCTACTAGAAAGAGAAGGCTGCCACATGAAACAAACATTGTTCAGTGTTATATTTAACTTAGTCCTTTGTATTGTAGTGACCTTGTTGCTATTATTGTTATTTTTGCATGTTGCTATTTAAAAAAATCAAGTCAGCATACTTGTGAAGCTGGAGAATATTTGTTTACTCTTTGTATCAGTATTACAGTGACAGTATTGTCTCAGGAGTTTGTATTCATTAGTAATAAGTATTTTTGTCATCATTTGGTATCATACTTGTGTATTTGTTGTCAACACGATCATCAATGCTGTACAATGCTCGACCAACTGTGTTCTCAAGTTTGCTAGCTGTCAATCAAATCAAAAGCAGTGCGCTTAGAACATTTCTGTGTTATGATCAAGTTTGCTATTTTCAGCCGAAAAACTTTTAAATGTACCGTAATTGTGTACACCGTGTAACGAGGTTTGCTTGAACTTTCCATGTTGTGAAGCAGCTTGAAGAACAATCATAAACATGCAGTCTTCAAATGAATTTCTTTTTGCATATTTATACCAATAAACTTTTCTACCCTGAACAAGCTCTCAATTGATTGTTATGACAAAATAAATTGATGTAAGGTGACATTTATATTTGAAAGGTCCCATGTCATGGCCATTTCTACTGATCATAATTCCATTGTTGAGGTCTACTAGAATAGATTTACATTGTGCAATGTTCCAAACTCACATTGGTTTCTCACACAGCATCTCTGTATTGCAGTGGTTCTCAAATGGGGGTATGCGGACCCCTAGGGGTACGTTGCAGTACTGCAGGGGGTACGTGAGATTTATTTTATGTTAATGAAAAAAACAACATAAGTAATGCATTTAAACAAACTACTAATAGTAGATTAACTACTTTATTCAAAGGTTTACAGTAACTCTGGATAATAAAATGGGAACAATAAACGGGGTGCTCTCTTTTCCTCTCCCTCTCCTGACAGCCTGTCAGTCTCGTGCAGCTCGCTGAACCTGTAATAAGTGACCCGACAGTAAAGAATAGTAGTTTAGCTAGTTCCAGAGTAGATAAACTAGCTAAGTGTGTTAGGTCTAACTCTTAGTGTATTTAATTTTGCTCCACTCAACGGTCCGTCACAGCGGACAGAGCTGTGATCATGCAGAGCTGCGTGTTCTCCGTCAGCAGCAGCTGATCTGATCTCTGATCTCTCTCTCGCGTCCGGTTAGACTTCACTCACGTCTACATCCAAATCTGTCAGATCTAGCTAGTTCTAGTTCATTATATGACTGCCTGCTTATCAAAGGACCTAAACAATAAGCGTTGCTTGGCAACGGCTTGTGGCTGCAAAGTATATCGCAGCATTATGCATATGTTTATATGAGGGGTCAAAATCCCATGCTCATAAAATGCTCATATATTGTTTTCTCTTCATTCCCCACGCCCCAAAATAAATAAATATACCAATTTTGGGAAAAGTAAGGAAGTTAGGCTCCCTGTCAGAATGACAAAGATCCTCAGTGAAGCACAAGCCCATGTTTCTCACTAAATTGTAAGTACAACTTATTAAAAAGATCAGTTCAAAGCAACTAATGTCGTCTTAGTGTTATTGCATGATGTTAAAATTGGTTTGCCATGAATTTAGTGATGGATTGTAAACATTTGAAATGTAGCATTTAAGTGTTTCTCAGTTACAAGGTTGTTGTTTTAATGAATCAGCCACTGATGGTGCAGCGCTGTACCTTTTTATATAGGCTTTTTTCCTTGATAAATAGTTTTTGCGCTGATCAGGGGGTACTTGGCTGAGGTTTTTTTTCAAAGGGGGTACATAATTGAAAAAAAGTTTGAGAACCACTGCTGTATAGTATGTGTATTCACTCTCTGTCCTAAACGGCTTGTTGGAGCTCCTCCCCCCCCCCTCCCTGTGAGCCCAGTGTGCTCTGATTGGTCGGGACGTTGCGAGGCTCGTTGCTGCGAGGAGCGGACAGGCTTCCGTGTCGGCGATACAGCGAGACACAGCAAAACTCATCCTGAGCACACACACACTCACAGCCGAAGTAAAAACAATAAGTGTGGCTTGATATTGAGAAAGAAAAAGGTTTCTAACGCTGTGAGTCAATGGGTCTGCAGAGAGCATTCCTCCGTGATCCCAACTCGTCTATTACCAGCGTTCAGGGAGCTCTATGCAAGTCAATGGGGACTCCCTGTTAGTTAGCCAAGGGGTCCTGGTGTGTGAGGTGCTCCACGGATTGGTCCATTTGGAAAAAGAGAAATGTCCAACGAGGCGTTCTGGGGCAGCAGAGACAGGTCTTCTCTGTGTTAGAGTTTACTCGCTACAGGGTGTACTTTGAGGGTTTGTGACTCTGCAGACCGTTCACATGCAGAAACACCTTCATAACAACAAGGGGACGGGTAAGAACCAGAAAAGCATGACATGGGACCTTTAAATAGTAGACTGTAAAACTATTTTCTTTGATAACATTACTTGAAGCAGTCAGTGTTGCAGAGGTCTGTAACAAACACCTTCAAAGTGTGCTTGCATATAGCTATTTGTCCCCTGCACATATAGGTAAGGGAAGTGGGTGAAATGAGAGGGAATGGTTCCGGTTTCCTGTTTTCACTACAGAACCTCGTGCTTGTGATGTGATCCAGCATTATTTCCTAAACTTAAACCATCCATAAGATTGAAGCTTTTCTTTATGTGTTATCTTTGGCTTTTCCTCTTATAAGATGGTGTTAAGATCAGATTTGACAGTACTGTAGTTTCAATGTAAAAGATGCCGCCTGCATTGCAACTTGCCCCCCCCCTCTGTATCGTGCGGTTCGCCCTGCCTCAAGTGAAAACAAGAAACCACAACCGCAGACACAGGTGTGCAGAAGTATGTACGCATCGTGTGAGTAAGTGTGCAAAAGGGCCTCATCTTCAATTGACTTGTGTGTCAATGGGTTTTAGACCTTGATTTGTGTGTGATTTATAAGTTATTTAAAAAATATTCCAATTAAAATATGAATGTAGCTGTAAATATAATATGCAGCTGATGGTTAATGGTTGCTGAGCACTTCCAGATAATGATCTATGCAGTGTGTGTCTTTGAGCAATCAGTGTCTTTTTCTAAAGAAAGTGATTTACATGAACCATTTACATGTCATGCTTTCCACCTCAGCTGCCCCTTCTCATGGATTTCCTTTAATACAAAATGTATTTTGCTAACGTTGCATTTTTACATACACACACTTGATTTTTGCAAATTACACATAAAATGATTTTACGAATATTGTAGTAAGTATACATTAATATAATTGAGTATATTTGTAACTTTTTCCCTGAAAACCCAAACCTGAAGAAATGGGAAGATGTCACAGTTGTATCATAATTATTGATGTTATTGCTGTTTGAACTGATCTAATCTACATATTTGAATCAACAATACACTGTAGTGCCAATAATTGCTAGTTTAAAGTCTATGGTTTTCTCACATGATACTGAGGAGAGAAAAGACGTCAGTGAGGAAGTTCTGTCTTTCATTTCAACAAAGGGAAACCAACATCAAACAGAGAGACATTCAGCCCTCTGTGTTCAGCGGCTCGACCTCCAGCGCTCGGCTCTCAGTCAACATGAGGTGTGAGTACCTTATCAAAGTTTAACTTGCATAGTTCAAAAGTTGTTGAATGCGTTGTGGTTAGTGAATTGTGAAGGCTATCTGTAAGTTAAAACAGGGAACAAGTTATTAAAGTAATGTCAAAAGCTAATCTCGTATAAAATGAATGATTGTTAGTTATAGTCTTACAAAACATGTTCAATCAACAAAATGTACCATGGCAATGTGTTACATGATGGAAAGTGGTGTCAATGCTATAATCGTTTAAGCGTGACATAGTTCTTTTTTTAAAGCAGACCAATAGAAAGCCACACAAGGTGGTGTGCAGCAACACAGACATGTTGCACGAGGTGAACTTCAACAATGTTTTATTCGTGAGAACTGTTCGCACTATTTTTGAAGAAGCCTGGCAACCAATGTCACTCCTAAACTCATGCTTATTATTATCAAATCAAATAAACAGTTACTTGCAAAGATAGATTGAAAATTGTGAATGATTGAAAATCTTGTCTTATTTTCCATTAGTTACTGTTAGTGACATTTATGTGGACCTTTATCTTTTATAAAAATACTGAACTACGTGTTTTCAATGAGCTTCTACAACATTACCACTGGTTGCAGAGGAACCCTATTATTTCCAGCAATATGCAAAGCAATGTCACCAGTGATCTGAAACAACCAACCCTAAAAGATTTGAGCCGTATGGTGGCATTTAAAGGGGCAAACGATGAGGAGTTCTGCTCAGCCACTATCAAAAGATTGTATAACGTATTAGAACGTATAACAATGTTGAGGAGCTTTTTTCAATCTAAGAAAATAATAACATCTAAAAATGTACATATTGTTTTTCAGATCTTCCAAACCTTCTGCCAGCTGTGCTGATATGGTTCATGCATTTTAAGGTAAGATCAAAAGTGTTGCACCTGTTATTACAGTTGTTAACATGAACAAAACAAACATGTATATGTTGATACGTACTTATAGGGGAGAGCAGCAGGTAACTAACCAGCCTTCCTCTCACAGGCACCATTTCCATTTAGGAAGTGGTTGAGAAGGTGTACCAAAAACTTAAACGTTTTATTTTATGATATATCCTGCTTTTATCTGATCAGTTCATTTGTCTTCCATTACAGTGTTGCCTGTTTCAACATGAAGAGAACACAACCAGCTATCCAGAAAAGACCATCTTTCTGAGCAATGACTATGACAACTTCACTATGGACTATGGAAACGTCAGTATGGATTATAGTGAATATAATAACTACTGTGTGAAAGAATCCAACCGCCAGTTCCGCCGCTGGTTCATGTCCACCTTCTACTCCATCATCTTCTTCCTGGGGCTGACGGGGAACCTCCTGGTCATCCTCACCTTCTTCTACTTCAAGCGTCTCAAGACCATGACGGATGTGTTCCTGCTCAACCTGTCCTTTGCGGACCTTCTCTTTGCTCTGTCACTCCCTTTTTGGGCAGCCAACTCCATGGCAGAATGGGTTCTGGGCCTGCTGGTGTGCAAAGCCATGCACACCATTTATAAGGTCAGCTTCTACAGCAGCATGTTCATTCTCTCTTTCATTAGCGTGGAGCGCTACTTCGTCATCGCCAAGGCCGTCTCCGCTCACCGCTACCGCTCCAAGGCTGTGTTTCTCAGCAAGGTGTCATCAGCTGCCATCTGGGTGATGGCACTGATCTTCTCAATACCAGAAATGAGGTACACCACCGTCAATAACAAAACCTGCACCCCTTACTCCAGCAACTCTGACAAGCTGCGCATCAGCATCCAGTCGACGCAGATAGTTTTGGCCTTTGTTCTCCCGCTCCTGATAATGAGCATCTGTTACAGCAGCATTATCCAGACCCTTTCAAAGGCTCGGAGCTTTGAACGCAATAGGGCCATCAAGGTGATTCTCGCCGTGGTGGCCGTCTTCCTGGTCTGCCAAGTACCTTATAACCTGGTTTTATTTTTGAACACAGTGATCACAGCACAAGGAAGAGTGGTTGAGTGCGACTTTGAGAACAATCTCCTCTACGCAACCGATGTGACCCAGTCCGTGGCCTTCCTGAGGTGCTGCCTGAACCCCTTCGTCTACGCCTTCATCGGTGTGAAGTTTCGTCACGACCTCCTGAAGCTAATGAAGGAATTGGGTTGCATGAGCCAGTCGAGGTTCGTCAGGTATAAGTACGGCAGGAGGAGGAGTTCAGGGGCCACAGAGACTGAGACCACCACCACGTTCTCTCCTTGAAGCTCTTTCAGCATGGACATCTGCCTATTCACACCTGCACAGCTCACATTGGACAATTAGATACAAGTCTAAAAAAACATACGTTATTTGACATGTAAATAGCCAAGTTTATCATAGAATTACATGTATGTGGGGTTTGGTTGTTGTTGTTTTTTTGTCTATTTGTTGTGTTTATTTTGTCAAGGCTTTGATTGTTTGTTGGGCTACAGTGCACAGTATTTTGATGGATGTAAAATCATGTTTTTCCTAACTTTTGACCAGACGGTGGAAGTGCACCAAATCATGAAATCTCTGTTCTGTATCGTGTTGTTTAATATGTGTTATGAAAACAATAAAGTTTGATTGAATAACCCTTGTGGGGGAATGGTACATTTGACATCATCTCATATCGAACGCAGGCTGAAGTGGATCAAATATAAACACAATTCTATTCTGGGAGACTTTGGGATATCTGCAAATATAGAATTGTTGTACGAAGAATATAAATATATCGTTTTGTGATGAAACAAAAGAAATACTGATTTACACTAATAACGGTTACGATGTGGCGGTTTTGGAATAAAGGGATGTATATTATTTAAAGAGCAATTTAAAAAAGAAACACATTTATGTTTTGTTTCAAAATGATAAAAATGGGAAAAAGGCAGCTTGATAATCCTCAATGATTTGATTAAGAAAACCTCTCTCCATATGCTCAGTGTTTCTACACACCAGACGTCATCATGTATCCAGAGACCCATTGACTGTCAGGCTACCAGAGGCAGAAACACCCGAAGCATCAGTTACTGAAAACACCCACGAGCTCAGAGCTAATCTCCTGCTTGTTTTCACCTGTCCTCTCAAACACTCCCCAGCTTCTGTCCTTGCACCCGGCAGGTGAATATATTATCATGGCAAAGATTAGACTGCTGAGTACGAGTATATGCAAGCACAGCATTACAATGATACGGAACTATATCACATGCACTGCCTCTTGTGATAAACTATTCAACAGAAGAGTTAAGGCCTATCCCTGTGTATAAAAACACACCCCTGAGGTTATAAACTCTACACTGCTTAAATCATGACATCAATAGTTGGAGTTGCAGGATTAGTGATCCACACTGCTGATTGGCTCACAGGAAAAAGGGTTGGGATTTCCTACATAAAAAGCATGCAACACATGAAATGTCAAAGTGAATCAGTGGACAGCGTAAGAGTAATTCAACTTTACCACCACTGAATCTTGAACAGAGATAAGGTAAGACGACTTTCTTTTACTTTGACTTGGGATATGAATCGCATTAAAAGTAGACAGGATTGTTCATTAATCAGCAACTTGAAACAAATATATAAACAGTCTTATGTGTGTCATGGCTCTCTGTCCATTATTATTATTACTATTATTATTATTATTATTATTAATATCACTATTTGATTTGTATACATTTTGTATTATTGCAAAAGGTCAAAGCAGGGACCTTAAATAGCTATGTTGAACCAAATCAGGATTCTCCACATGTATGCTGACATTTCCTAAGATAAGAAAACTGCAGAATAACTCATTGCAGGCTCTGCGAGTGGGTGCCCTTCAAAAGCTAACAAACGTTTGGAATGATCTTTTTTGTCTGTGGACTACTGGGTCTTAGCTGTTGTAGGAAAACATCATAGTAGTCATGGTAACCAGTAGTCACCTGGTTGACTCATTGGGAACCACTCCTCGTCTGAAAATCGGAGAGGGAGACACATATTTCCCCCCATATGACACACCCTTCCTGAACAGCTATTCATGCTGATATCAGCCTATCTTAGCCTGTGTCATTATTAATAGAGGGGTTTAGAAATGGAGAAATGTGTGGGAAGCGTTGGGCAATATATACTGACTTATGCACTGTAGGACAGGGACTGTTTCTTTTTCATTGACTTCACCAATATAACCTTATATAAGATTTTACGATTTCAATTAAATATACTTGAATTATGACCTCTATTGAAGAACATTTCCTGCAACAGCACTGCAGATGTTTGCAAACGTTGCTTTAATCACCCGCGGCAACAATACAACTTGGGATAAGTGTATAGTGCAAAACTGTGGACCAAATGCACTAAAAAACCTTTTTTGAAGTGGGGTAGAATAGTAGCTCATAGTCAGTGTATTAAAGTCAATAATACACCACCACTTTGGAAAAGCCAAAAAGATTTTTGTTTATGCAGTCTGAAAAAGAAAGCACTTTTTTTCTTCTTAAGATTGTTATTCAGGGATTTTCGTTGTTAATGGATGGACAGGAAAGGGGGAGAGATATTGCGTGACATGCAGAAAAGGACTGCCGGTGGGTTTGGAATGACTGCAGTGAATACAGGTGAACTGATCTCTCTCCATTGTGTCTCTGTCTGTAGGAGTCCCAGAAGACAGTGAGCTCTCCTATCATGATGCCTACAGCTAAAGGCATGTCCCAAATGATACCCAATCACGTTCTGAGAGTGGGTCAAACTATCCGCCTTGACACAGGGCAAGAGAGGGCCAATCAACATCCCATTGTCACGCAGCCCAGCAGTAACCATGGCGACGCTGATCTTGATATTTCCCTGGATAATCTCAACCAGCTCATCATGGAACTGGATCCGACATTTGAACCCATGGAGATCAACACAAGTCCGCAGTGCTTCAGCCCTCCTACAGGTAAAGTGAACTTTTAAGCTTCTTTCCTTAGTTTCTACACAGTTCAAACTGTTATTACTCTACTATCAAATCAAATGAAGTTTTATTGATATAGCACATTTAAAAGCGATCTTTGGTCGAGTCAAAGTGCTGTACATGTAATAAAAACACTTTACTACAATCACAATAAAAGACAATCATTTACAACAGAAATATAAAAATAATAAAACACAGGGAAAAGTCAGGAGTCGTGCTCCGCTCTGACTAGAAGGCCAGGGAGAAGAAGTGAGTCTTTAGTGAGGATTTAAAAGCCCCTAGGGTCTGGGCCGACCTCACACGGAGGGGCAGAGTGTTCCAGAGCCTGGGGCCAGCTGCTGCGAAGGCTCGGTGCCCTCGAGTTTTGAGCCTGGTCTTGGGCACTACCAGCAGCAGCTGATCAGCCGACCTTAAAGCTCTGGCTGGGGTGTAGCGCTGGAGGAGTTCGGCTATATAGGCCGGAGCCAGCCCATTTAGGGCTTTGAAAACAAATAAAAGGATTTTAAAATCAATTCTGAACCGAATTGGAAGCCAGAATTGGGGTGATGTGGTCACGTTTTTTGTGGCCAGTCAGAAGACGTGCAGCTGCGTTTTGGACTAGCTGCAGGTGTCTAATTGAGGCCTGGTCCATACCCACATACAGAGCATTGCAATAGTCCAGTCTCGAGGTAACAAAGGCATTAATAACCCTTTCTAGGTCTTTAAAAGATAAAAACGACTTGGCTAATCTTTAAAAAGCAGGATTTGACTACGGCGCTGTCCTGCTTGTCGAATTGAAAAGTGCTAGTGAAGGTCACTCCAAGGTTCATGACAGAGGGGAGGATGTTTTCATTGAGAGAGCCCAGAATATCAACCCGGGAAGGCTGGAGGTCGGGGTCCAAAAAAGATGACCTCGGTCTTGCTCTCATTGAGGTTGAGGACGTTTTTGCTCAGCCAGGATGTTATCTCTATCAAGCTGCTGTAGTGAGTGTTTGACATTTGCTTTGAGAGACAGATAGATCTGTACATCGTCGGTGTAGCCGATGATAACTCATACACATCAACAAAGTCAAACAATTTACAGCCTCCAACCTGCAGAGGTGTGACACAGAGCCAAGTCAACCCATAGTCACCGTGATGAAACAAATAGTATGGCCTGGGGCTTTGGAAATGTACCATCCCTTTGAGAAAGCTTTATTTTTGTATTAAGGGTGTAATTACATCACCTTAGATTTTCTTGGATTACTGCCCAGACTAGTACTACACCCTGAACATGTAGGACTACAGTCACAGGAGAAGATGCAGACGAGGGTCACCAATGCATAAATATGGATTTCGTGTTGCATATCTTTTTTTGAGAAATGTTTGGTGAGGTGTTTATGAGACGAGTTTGAAAGAAATCAAGTAACAGTGATGAGAATCAAACAATGAAAGGTCAATCCGTTACATGAGTTCATGTTCATGCTCTGTGTTGATGAGTACTTCTTTCCTATTGTTGCAAAATACAGCATTTCCCCTCAAAACAACACTCACCACAGCACCTTCCTAAAGTCTCTGACACATTTAGCTCTTTCTGTTCCAACATTAGTCATTATTATGTAACTTTGGTTTCAGACGCCTCCCATCATGCAATAACCACAGGCTAGTGTTTTCTTCTGGGAATAAACTCAGTCAGTGCCCAGCAATACAGCAGAGAAAAAACAGAACCTCGACTTCACAAGAACAAGTTGAGACTGATCTGAGTGATTTGGGATCGTCACCACAGAAATGCAAAATTCAAAGAATTTAGTTTGGAACGATTATCCTGAGCTGTGCAAGCAAGTACCTGCGTATACATGTCTCTATCAGGAGCGTGTGTGTACATACAGAGGCCCATCCCTTTCTGCTAACAGAAAATCAAAGCATGAAATAAGAGAAATGATGGAAGAAGCATGTTTTTTTCCAAACAGTTCAGTATTTTTTGCTAACACATTCCTCTCCATTCTTTCTCAGACGACTCAGATGAAGAGGACTCTCATTGCGTGCTGGTCCCCAGAGGATGTCCTCCCTGCTCCCTGCCCACTCAGTTCCCATCTGTGTCCCCCAGTATAGCCATCCCTACACCCAGCGGTGTGTGCTACAGCCCCCAAGGCACACTGGTGTTCTCCAGCTCCCCTACAGCCTCCCTGCCCCCGCTGCCGTTTGGGAGTGCACCCCGACGAAATCGCTCTTCAAGACAAGACACAAACCTGCGCTTGTCACACTCAAACAGAAACAGTGCCGTCTCCCTCCTCTCCATGTCAACATGCTCAGACACTAGCTACATCCTCGGCAGGTAAAACTATATCCATCCATGCAATGACTGATGTGTGGCTAAAATAGTGTCTTAAAATGCTGCAAAACATTAACTCTATGTCTATGAGGCTGACCAGGGTCCGGCGACCGATACGTGTTTGTAGTTTTCCACTCGAAGTAAAGTTTAAGGGCAGCAATAGCAGTCCCAAACTGGAACATGTTACCGCAATACCAAAAAGGAGTTGGAGCCACCTTCTCATTTCATTATAATGTTACAGACAAGACACTACAGGCAAGAAATGTATGTTTACTTTGGTCACATTTCTTTTCTTTTTGAGACTAGTGGAAAGAAAGCCTTAAGAATACACAATTAGGGGACTATTTTATTATTTCTTGTCTTTTTGCATCTGTAGATTGTTCCCAATTTCACTAAAAAGATAGCATTATATAATTCCAACAAAGTGTACCATTTATCAAATGTTATAGTGCACATCTTTAAAGGCCATTTCTCAAAGTGTGTTTTTTCTCTGAGTCAGATTGTTCAAACCCTTGCATGATTTAATCAAGGCTAATATTGAAATGAATGGCTGTTGACCCTTCTCCCTTTCTGTGATGTTGAGGTTCATCTTTATCTTACTGCGTATTGATTTGAACATTGGAAGTATATCCTCTTCTTCCAGAGGTGGGAGAAGTTCTCCGATCTTGTACTTAAGTAAAAGTAGAAGTCCCATTGTAGGAATAGTGGAGTAAAGGTACAGAGTAGCAAACATTACAAAAGTAAAGTACAAGTCCGACAAAATTGTACTTAAGTACAGTACTTGAGTAAATGTCCTTACTTCACATCACTGTCTTCTTCTCTGCCTAGCAACCTGTCCCTGGCCAGTGAAGACGCTGACTCTCCTCCAGAGTCCATCTATACTCGCACGTGCGGCTCCTTCAGTGAAGGGTTCACAACCAGGACCCCAGATAACAGGCACAGCCCAGATAAGCCCCCGTTGTTAAAGCGAGGACATCGACAGGAGCTTCATGACAAAGGAGCACACAGCGGTCCTGCTTCACTCTCTGGGTCCTGGGGCGATATTCCTCTACTGCTGGTCAACGGTGAACCTCAGCTGGATACGTTCCAACAAAAGTCTCCTGGACCAGAGATTGACATAATACAGGCCAACCTTGTGTCCAACTCAAAGCCATTGTCTCCACACAGTGAGTCGCACCTCTTAGAGTAGTCTTTTTTGCTAGCAGCTAACATACTTTCTAACTAACAGTATTATGTATACGAGAAATGTGTAAATATTTGATTTTAAACGTTTAATATGTGTGCTCACTTTACTAAATACTGTTGACTTTACTAAATACTGCTTTGATTTTGTTTCTATCAGCACCTTCTCTTTGCTGTTATGTAAATGTACCCTCTTTGGGACTAATAACGGAATTCTGATTTTGATTCTGAAACCTCTTTTAAACTTTTTTTTTGTAGGCTTCCAAGCCCGTTTTAATGGCAGCAAGCCCTCAATGAAGTTTGTCATGGACACTTCAAAGTTTTGGTTCCGTCCACATTTCAACAGAGCAGAGGGTAAGCATTTCAACAAAAAAAGATAGATATATTTAGCCATGCTTTGAAACGTTTTGGCCCAACGGGTTTGAGTGTTTCTTCTCAGGGCAGAGGATTTGGGGGTGAACACACGTGCAAATGTCTCTCAGAAATTCATGTGATGTATCGTTCTTTGTAGCTGAAGCCCTGTTGAAGGACAAGGAAGCAGGAGCCTTTCTGGTGAGGGACAGCACCTCTTTCAGAGGCAGCTTCGGTCTGGCTATGAAGGTGGACCAAACGGCCGACAACCCAGGTAAACTATGGATCCTTTCAATGTGCTTTTATAAAAGCTGACCCAGAAAGCGACACAGGTTCTGGACCAGGCTCTCGTCATCTCACGCCTAGACTACTGCAACTCCCTCCTGGCTGGTCTACCTGCATGTGCCATCCGACCTCTGCAGCTCATCCAGAATGCAGCGGCTCGTCTGGTCTTCAACCTTCCTAAATTCTCCCACACCACGCCGCTCCTCTGCTCCCTCCACTGGCTCCCGGTAACTGCTAGAATCCACTTCAAGACAATGTTACTTGCGTACCATGCTGCGAATGGATCTGGCCCTTCCTACATCCAGGATCCTGATGTACTTATATGATTCCGTTTTCTTCAAGTTTGTATTTTGTTGGTCGAACGCACTTATTGTAAGTCGCTTTGGATAAAAGCGTCAGCTAAATGCAATGTAATGTAAAAGTCGTAGCAGTGTTTGGTTCGGTACAGGAAAAAGAGCGATGATGAAAGCCACAAAAACAGACAAACAACCTGAACACTGTGCAGCACGGTGTCGTCATTTGTCTATCCCAGAAAGCTGAGAGGCCCAGATTCACTTACCCAACTCTGCTGATGTGAACGGGCATGTCTGATGACATCCAGCCATCTGCGGCCAGGCAGGAGACAGCGCTGTTATTTTTTCCACCCGCGGTATACGCTGTGTAAACACAAAAGTAAACCAGCTGTTTATGGATGTGTAAGCAATCACAGAGGAAAAATGGACCTCACTCACGAAACAATTTTGAGGCTTCCTTCATTTGCAGATTTGTAAACTTTTTAGGAATGCAGGATATGATATTCATGCAAGCGCTGTTGACAAAGATAGACCATTTCAGTGTGCAGTGATGACAATGTCTTGTACAATATTCCTCTGCTTTAATTATACATATATATAATTATCCAGTAAATTATTCTAAATATTTTTCTTTCTGACATCAATGTCAATTTGAGGGAAAACAACGACATTAATGTAAGGGTTTTACTGCAAGGGCAGTAAGAGAAAAACAGTATTGCATCATAATTTTAAAGGTTTGTTGTTTTCACATTATTATATTTCATCTTATAACATGTGTTTTACAATGTACAAACTCATAATGTTATAATGAAATATAACATATCAATATCATGAAAATGTCTTTTATTTTGCAATCCTATGTTTTTTCTGAAATATTTTTTTAAATGTGTGGATCCGTACATTCTGATTAGACCTTTATTCAAATGGTGTTGGTTGATGTGTACTAGTCTTACAGCTCTACATGGGCTGGGCATCATGTAGCAGGACACTAATGTCATGAGCCATATGAAAAAGTGCCATTCCCTTCTGCCAACACCATACATTCTACATTAACTCCATTGTTTTTTGTGACTTTTATCAAAGCAGGAGAGGGCAGTGAAAATCTTTTCAGACAATTCCTCATTGAATCATCAGCTAAGGGTGTACGCATCAAAGGCTCTTCTCAGGAACCATACTTTGGTAGGTAAATGTTAACAACAAGACCACAGTGTTGCACATGTAGAAGTCAATGTCATTGATAACTCACTGAAAACTCACCCGCTTACGCAATACATGTACACATCCTGGATTGACTGTCTGATGATGTGTGCCACACCAGCACTGAGTCAGCCATGTCTGGCCTCTTAAGATGTGAGTGGGCAGTTCCTAATTTGATTGAATGAGTTCACAGGGAGTGTTCTCATGTCCACAGAGCCATTATCAGGGTTTATTGTGGCCTGTTTTCTTTGTTATCCGCTTCCACAGAATTCTATCTTCAATAAATACAGCTGTGGTGGCTTTGTAAAATTCCAACACAAGAACAAAACAAATTAAAACTGCGGTCGCACTTGTGCGCGCAGTGAGGAGCGGGTCCTCGCGTCCGTGCGCCTGTCGGGGAGGGCAGCCGGTCGTCCCAGCGTCAAGCAGACGCGCGCGAATCCTGGGAAATTAGTCGTTTCTCATTTCTATAATTTGTCGGATGTCGGAAAACAAATGTCTCTAAAGGCTCGTCGAGGATCGATTATCGAGGAGGCTGTCTGGAGGAGCCGTAACCGAGGACACACTGATTTAGAGGCCGACTTTCTGGGGGCCGGGGCTAATGGAAGGCAATGTGAAATATGTGTGCAATCATAATAGCAATATGTATACAGCGTTTCGTGAATATTGGAAAAACTATACGTGAGTAGTTTGGAGTAATTTGGAGTAATTTGTGACATGTAAATCGTCAAAAATGGAAAGTTCTCCATTCGCTTACGAAGTCCTCGTTTGGGCGATCGACTATTCCTTCACAATTTAGCATCACATTGGATATGGGCTGAACTTGTCCTGGATTGGAATTTTTCCGATCATTCCCCTAGGAGGAGTCCGCAGAAATGTGCTTAAAATGGCTGAAAAACGCACATATTTCAAAATGGTCGATTTTCTGGGGGGCGGGGCTAATTGAAGGCAAATTGAAATATGTGTGCAATCATAATAGCAATATGTATACAGCGTGTCGTGAATATCGGAATAACTATATCTGAGTAGTTTGGAGTAATTTGCGACATGTAAATCGTCAAAAATGGTGTATTCGCTGTTAGCTTATGACCTCCACAATTAAGCTATCAAAAATGTTCTTCTCAATTTAGCATCATATTGGATAGGGGCTGAACGTGTCCTGAATTGGAATTTTTCCGATGATTCCCCTAGGAGGAGTTCGCAAGAATATGCTTAAAATGCATGAAAAACACACATTTTTCAAAATGGCTGACTTCTTGGGGGGCGGGGCTAATGGAATGTATGTACAAATATGTCCGCACTTCTATGAGGAATGTCTGTGCCAACATTCGTGAAGTTCTGAGAAACTATATGTGACTACCACACAATAGGGGGCGCTAGTGAGCAGTTTTTTTTTATAATTACGTTTTATTTTTACATTCTTGAAAAGGTCGTGCGCTGTGACGCATGTCCCAAGTTTTGCGTACCGAAACACATTTTAGCACATCGTCATAAAAAAAAAAGTACAGGCCACGCCCACATTTGTCATTCGTTGTGACACTTTAAATATAAGTTCATACTCATCCCCAGAGTATGTCTAAAAAAGAAAAAAAAAGATTTTGTCCATCAGTTCATGAGTTATACATTTGTTATGTTTTTGGCGCCCCCTATAGTCCTAAATGGAAATTATTTTTTGTGCCTATTCCCCAATACAGACTGAACCTTACCACCAACATGTGTGTTTTTTTGGTACATTGTTGATGAGTTATGAGCATTTCTGTCTAAGCCCCGCCTAAGGTTAGGGATTATTTGTAGAACTAGTCCACCCGGATATGTGTGCGAAATTTCAGGTAATTCGGAGTTACGGTGCGACTTTGTAAATGTATTCCAAAATGGGATTTTGATAGGTGGCGCTAGTGAGCAAGTTGGAATATTTTAACCCATTGACTCCAGAATGTTGCAATTTTTACCGGTCCTGGCATCCGTGCAAAATTATACAACTTTTTAAGCATAGTAAAGGCCTCAAAAACAGGAAATATGATGACTAAAAATAATAATAATAATAATAATAATAATAATAATAATAATAATACCACCAATAACAATAGGTTCCTCGCACTTCGTGCTAGGACGCCGTTGGGTCCTAGCGCTCCGTGCTCGGGCCCTAAAAATAAAGTATATTGAACCAGATACAGGCTATCATCCTCTCATCATTTCATTTCAGCTAAAAGTTTTTTATATCATGTCAAAAATATTCACACTTTTCTAATCTTAAGAGGATAGTGGACTAGATCGAATGTTAAAAACAATGATTTGATTTGTGTTATCTCTACAGGTAGTCTCTCTGCTCTGGTCTACCAGCACACAATCTCTGCTTACGCTTTACCCTGCAAATTAGTGCTCCACTGCCAAGGTAGGTGTGTGTGTGTGTGTGTGTGTGTGTGTGTGTGTGTGTGTGTGTGTGTGTGTGTGTGTGTGTGTGTGTGTGTGTGTGTGTGTGTGTGTGTGCGTGTGTGTGTGCGTGTGAGTGTGTGTGTGTGCGTGTGTGTGTGTGTGAGTGTGTGTGTGTGTGTGTGCGTGTGAGTGTGTGTGTGTGTGTGTGTGAGTGTGAGTGTGTGTGTGTATACAAGTACCTCAACATTTTTACTTAAGTACAGTACTTGAGTAAATGTACTTAGTTATTTTTACACCACTGCTTATTTGTCTGCACAGATGCAGCAGATGAGAGGGCTCAAGACAAACAAGCATCGGAGGACAAGAGAAAAACAGGTGGGTCAAATTAACAATATAAAGGGAGTAGTAGATAGTACAGTAAAGAAGAATAGAAACCTAATTTGTTTATGAACATGTAAGTTAACTAACACTTATGTTCACGTTATGAGAAAGTTATTAGTAGCCTAACGTACCAAGTGCCAGTTATTTTAGAAGAAAATAAGGCGCAGCAAACACAAACAAAATGCGAAAAGTAGACAACGATTGGGGTTAAAACGAACATTAACAAGGTCTTACATTAAGTCACACAAGTTCAACTTCATTAAATAAACCAGTGTGTTTACCTTTTCTTCTCTTGTAGTCACAGTGTTGGCAGATATGTAGAAAAGGCTAACAGTAGCTTGTCCCTATAAACTTGCTAATTTAGGTTAAATTAGCTAACAGCTAACTTTAAGGTAACGTTTCTTCTTTAGGACTGATCTAAATCGTTTCAGAAACACCTCATTGAATAATAACTAAATGTTAGTATTAAGAAGTTAATTGTAGCATGTTGTCTTGCAGCTAACAAAATGAGAAAAAACTGACGTAGCACAATTATTACTGTGTAGATTGCAGCCTGCTGTACATGTAACTGTGCTGTGTGTAATCCAGGTTAGCTAACGTTAGCAAAGCTCTAGGTGTTACTAATGCCTTTATTAATTAATGTTGCGTGTAATTAAATAACAGATGTGCCAGTTATTTTTATTTTGTTAATATGCCATTACTATCGTCTTGTTAGGCTGTGTGTGTTGGGACTTACACATGATATAACATTTAAAGGAGCAATATAGTAGCTACATTAGGCGTTATATAGTCTTCTTTGTTTCTACCACTTATTTCTGAACTTTATAACCACATTCTATCTTGTTTTTTGACAAAATGGCAGATGAATGAATAAATGCAGCTAGATTTCCAAATAGAAAATAATATATTTAATGTTCTGGAGTAAAACAAAATTATATTTACATCTGAAGCATGGAGGATTGTAAGTATAAAATACCTTAAACGGGAAATACTCAAGTAGGCTACAGTGCAAATAATTTAACATTGTTTTAGGTACAGTAACAATTACTTTATTACACCACTGCCAGCCAACCAAGTCATGCATTTATCTTATTTCTATATATGTTCAACTGTACCACCAAGTACAAATTATACAGAATAGACCTGTACAATGGAACAACAATAAGGAAAGACAGCTTTAGTTGAAAGTTACTCCGTGTTTCCTGTAAGTACATTTGGAGCAAATCTTTTTTGAAAGTATCTATGCCTGTTTTGCCCAAGAGAATGGTAAAAAGACCAATGACCCAGAACAATCCAGTAGGGAGTTTCACTTCATTACATTTACCACCCTACATGTTTAATGACATGTGTACTCAACCTGTATTTCTAATCAAACTATCACAATGTTTTTCTTTTCCACAGTTGCTTGCAATTTTGTCTACCTGAATGCTGTCCCTACTGAAACGCTGACAGGCCCCTGTGCAGTGCAGAAGGCGGTGTCTTCGACATTTGAGAAGGCCTCGGGTTCCTTCATACCAACCATAGTGAACTTGAAGGTGTCTTTGAAGGGTGTTACACTGACCGATGTCAACAGGAAGTAAGACTAACAACATACAGTCTTCGTGCTGCTGAGATTTTACTTACAGTACACAATAAAACCACAGTGCTGTTTTTGTGTGTAACATTTTGCTGCAAATGATCATTGCTAACAGTAACAATAATCTCTTTGTTAGGCTCTTCTTCAGGCGCCATTACCCCGCTCACCTCCTGAGCTACGGTGGGGGAGATCCAGACAATCGACTGTGAGTATACAAAACAAGTTCTGAAATCAAAGTGATTCTTAATGGTTCCACGCCGGAGGGTGTCTGGCAATTTGTACAGTCTATTTTCATGAATATCTCATATATATATATTTTTTTTATTGTATTATATACATCTATTATGTTGTTGGTCATAACAAGAGAATAGATAATGACTAATTATGACAATGTGGAGCAAATGTGTAATTTGATCAAATGATGACATTTTAGACGGACATGAATGTAAACCGCATATTGAGTTGTTGGCGTAGGCGTACAACCACAAAACTGTAATTCTAGTATTAAGAATAATATGCCGGATCTTGCCTTCAAATCTAAAGTTATTCATTTCAAAGGAGCTCTTCCTGCTATAACGCCAGATTTATAAGCAGTCAAACTTTACCAAGAATTTCTCAAACCAAACTTTAACTTTTAGTATATGAAGATGAACTTTTACTTTTTCACTCTGATTTTATTAGACATACACACATAGGTCAGAAATACACACACACGCATGCACAAACAGGACCCTTTATTACAGTAGACACAATCTTTAAATATTAAACCTTGTCTTTTGTACTCTTACAGTTGGGTGAAAGGATCCAGTTTTGGTGCAAGGTAATTCTTAACTTTAATTGTGATATTTTCTGTTTAACTCCAAATGATACATGTTTTCTCATGCGACGATCCATATGATAAAGCCACCCAGGTTTCTGGCTCACCTGCATTCTTCTTGAACTTAAATGTTGTACTTAATAAATCTAACTTAATCTAACATTTCTGTGTCCCAACAGAACGTTTGGCTTTGTGGCGAAAGGTATTGAGGCCGGCATGGAGAATGTGTGCCACGTGTTTGCAGAATATGACCCCCTGCAGCCTTGCAACAATGTCATTGAAGTTATTCGGGCTTCCATAGCCTAGCCACAGACTCACAAAGACTGAGGCAACATGACACCTGGGATCTTAAAGCACTATCTACACTTAAACTGTATTTTGTTAGTAACCGTCCATTACTGTCTCTACTAGATTACAATACAACATCTGAAAAGCATGGTCACATATTAAAGTCAAAAGAGTAGCATATATGAAGATATGCAAGACTGATTTGCCTTCAAACAACAAACCAGACAAGGAACCAGCAACATTTGATTGTAAATTGCAAGCTGCTACCGTTCAAATAATCCAGTTTGTAAATGTTAAAATAAATTGTACTTTACTGTACTTTTGTATAAAGGAAGCTCTGCAAAATAATTTCAATGTTGTTTTACAAAAAGATAAGATAAAAACATAGAGATTAGGTCATGGTAAAGCAGTTGATTTTAATTATTAATTTACATTTATTTCCATGGTAACTGAGGTATACATTTGCAGTACCCAGCACTATTAAATGTAGTAATGATTTTGAAGATTCTGTTAATAGACTAGGCTAAACATATTGTCATGTCCTTTCATTTCAAAGCAACTTTAAAGTTTAAAGTTGAGAATGTATTTATTAAACTGCACTGTAAACAATATCTTCTCTGTATATTCATGTATTTGTTATGATGAAAATAAACATGTGGAACTGTTGCACATGTGTGTTCTTACCTATGGTTCTTACAGATGTTGTGTCAGTGAGAGGCAGTGTGTCAAAGTGTGAACAACACACCCTTATCTTTTCCTTTACCCCTTCATCACAGCCTCTCGCTAAACACAAAGGGAGACCTTGTGGTTAACAATTGTGTCTTCTAGTCTTTTAGACAAAGATGGTAAACATTTGACAGGAAACACAGAGTTAATATATTATTTTTTATTTTAAATGATGAATTGTTAGATAAAAGCACAATGCTCCATTCTGAAGGTAGAGGTCCTCAAATGAAGTGTTATTCATGAAGCAAAGCAAAATCGAGCACAGAACTGCATAGATAATATCTTTAAATAGTCTCAATATATTCTGAGGCACACAAATCCAATGCACCATGGGACTTATATTTGTATATCTTTGATGCCAACTCAAAATGTAGCATAAAATCGGTAAAGTTGAACAGATAGCATGTGCCACACAACCCGTGTTAAGCTTTGCTGACACACTGCAGTGTTAACTATTTACAAATACTGCCCTCCTCTGGTTAGAACAGGGAGTCTCAATGATCTGAGACACGGCTGCTCACAGTGAGCAGTGTTCTTTGTTTGCGACGATGTATCAGTTTGAGCTGTAAAGGTGTTTCCCGCCACAAAGAAAATGAAGTGCAAAAGACCCTCAAAGTGCACACAATGTGGATGTGTTCTTTTAGTGCTGCATGTGTCTGCTGAGCAAGCATTTAGGGACTGCGGGGAAATGATCTGGGTGGAAACATAATGCCTTCTTCAGCATTTTTGATATTTTTGAAAGACCTTCTACTTGACTAGGTGAAATTTGCAACACCCTCACCAAAATATATCAAAGTAATATAATTACAATTAATTAACACATAACACAATATTGTCTTCTGTTTTTTGAATATTCGAACCATTATTTATTTCAAAGCTAAAACTGTCTCTGTAGGGATTGGGAACCGCGGTGCATTCACGGCCATTTTAGGAGGATAACATCTATAGCAACTTTAGCAAGCCGTCAATAGCTTTCAGCTGTTTTGAATAAACTATGCGCAAAATACAAATGCCCTTACAAATGAGAGCTTTCGGCAGAAACAGAGGAGCGCTAATCATAAAATAAATGTGGTTAATTATTGACATCTGTATATGAAGAGAAGAATGGACTGATCACTCTTACTAGTGCCGACACCCATCTGCAATTTAAACATATTTAATATAAGTCAAGTTAAATAGGTGGATACAAGACCTTCAAATCTACAGTTTTAATGACAACTATAAAATCATCTGGACAGAGGTAAGAGAGCTAATGTTAGGCTAACTTGAGTGCTGATAAAACGTTGGCTAATCACGAATGTTAAAATACCAGTATATTTTTATAAACTGCAGCATTTATGATTAAAATCGTATCCCCGGTGGAGTGGTTTGTGTTACTGTATTAGAGCAATTCTCAACACTTCGACAATTCTCAAACAGTCAGCAGATGGCTCCCATTCAACACATTCAGCGTTCCTTGCTGATGCTCGCTATGTCATCCTCTTTTTAATTTAGCTATAAAAGTATAAAATGTAATCCCATGGTTTGTCATGAGTTGTTTATTTACAGCCAATGACATAACAGTGCCTCCAGACCATGTTTAAAAGGTTTGAAGAGAAAGAGTTATGCTATACTCCGCTCGCCGTACAGATTAAGTCCATTGTTTACTTTTGCTGGTATCCTTCAAAGATGGCCGAATTGCCATTGATGACATCACATTCATATTCACTATGACTTTATATGGCACATTACACTATATTTATATGCTTTCCATGGAGATTTAAGTGAAAGTGGGACTTGCTATTGGATAGTGAAACATTATAATCAATTGCTAAAAAATACCCTCCACTAATATTTTCATAGAAATGTTCATACAGTCCCTAAAATAAAAATAAATAAATAAATCTACCTTTACGTCACAGCAGGTCATAGTCTGTGACTTCACACATGTAGAATGAAATGCAGTAGTAAAGCAGTCATATGATATATAATCTATTTTGTACAGTGAGTGACCTCATACTGAGCAATGACAGTAATAAGAGGCTTTTTTGTCAACTAGAATGATAACAAAGATATCTGATTCATATATTAAATTGCTATCCTCTGTAAGGGAGTGAATTAAGGTCCAAGGTTTTTAATTTAGTTTACTGACACTCTAAACACGGGCCAGCACAAAAGCCTGATGCATAATGCTAATCCTGCAACGTTTGATTAGAGAAATCTGAGTCAGTATTGAAGCGAAAATCAATGAATGTTGTCTTTTGAAATATATATTAAGCATGGCAATGGGAGGTTTTATCCCAGGTGTCACTGTAATGTCTGTAACGTCAACATAACCCGTGGTACAACATAGCAGAGCGGTCACTGTGTGATGGTGGGGATGCTGCGAGACCTCTTCATGATCAGACACACCTCCACGTCGGGCAGGCTGTCCTGTTTGGTCTGCGCGCAGCCTTCGTTGGCCGCGGCCATGTGCAGGTCGAAGCGCAGCGACACGGACTTCCTGCGCAGCTTGGGATTCCCTCTGAAGAAAGAGCCCTCCCACTGCTTTATCACTTTGTCAATCTTCTCTGTCCTGGTAGGAAAGACATTATTAGGATTATTATTATGAATAAAAACATGATAAATGGAACGCAACATTATCAAAGTATTCACCCAATGCACGGACACTAAGAATACCAAGTTAGAAAAAGTGTTTTTGATTTTTTGGATCTCTATCGTGTTCATGTGTCATACATTGGTAAGATCAATACTAAATAGTAAACATACTCGAAATGTAAAAGTACTCATAATGCGTTTTTGGCCAAATACGGAATCATATATAATAAATTACTGGATTATGATTATTGATGTTTATCGCAGTTGGTAAAGGTGGATCTAATTTAAATTATGATGGATATCTTAACCTATGGTTACATGTTAATGTTTATTTATTAGTTAATATATATTTTGTATAAGCTTATAATATGAATTTGTAAACTAATTAGTAAATAAGGCTGACAAATAAGTGAGTAAAAGCAGAATTCTGAAAAACTCAGGTTAAGTAAAATCAACTCAAAATAGAATGCAGTAGTTTAGCAAAGCACCTTGTTACATTTATCCAATTAAAAAAAAATTCTGAAACTTTTATAACGTATATGTCTATATAAATGTGTTTAAACATATTTTTGGGTGTGGATGTCAACTGCTGGAGGTCTTTATTAATTTATGCTATTATTTTGTGTGATGTAATTCCATATTGAATGTCACTGTATGACATCCATAGGAAATCAGGAATGATCCATGGGGCTGTGCAGGAACACCAGAGGGCAGCAAGAGAGAACACTTGGATAGGACCTGGTGTGAGAAACCGAAAATAGCAGCAACTGTGATGAGCTTGTTAGCAAACACTCGCTAATATTTGCATATTCAGATGTCTACGTTTTTTAAGAATTGGAGGACATTATCTGTCCCACCTATGACATTTCCAATCAATCCATGCCCAAAATGCTAAAACTGGACTTAATGTATTTGTCCTTAGACACAATGTAAATAAAGTTGTAGAAAAAGTAGTTTCGAAAATATACTTTATAATATCAGCTCTCGAGCCCCCCTAGAATGGCATTTTTCTCTGGTCCTTCATTCCTGGAGACCAACTATATGTCAAATATAACATTAAGAAACCGGCTTTTCATTTACTTGTTTTGCCATTTTTTTTTTGACATACGTCTCTTGTAATGGTCAATCAATTTGGAACATATTTGAAAACAGGGTACTTTCATACTTAAAGTGTGTCCCACAGCATGGGCACAACCAGAACCAGCAGAAATGTTGTTACACAGTAAAAGATACATAGTATTACACAGTTAGACCTAATTATTATAAGTCGGGCTCACAAATATTCTTATCTTCAAAAGGGGGGTCGTGCAAAATAAGTTTTGGAACCACTGCTTAGTGGGAATATTAAAATATATAAACAAAACTTTATAGATGAACAACCTAGTTTTTGTGTGTTTTGTAAAATTCAAGTATAATTAATTTAGTTTGTCTTTGTCCACATCGTTTATTTTTCAGTGGAATATCCCTTTAAGAATACCTGGTTATCTGATGTCACTATGACAACACATTCTAAGCTTCCAAATCCTGGGCGGAGCTTAATTTGTGTAAGAATAGGATGTCACTATGACATCATCTGTACAATATATTGTCTCTCAGATTGGGATGACATATCCAGGAGATGAAAAGCAAAATGTCTCAGATGTTATGACATCATCACATGACATCCCAGTTTGGCTTTAATCTTGGTCTTTGGAATTTAGGGTATAGCAGACTCTAATAAGTGAGTTGAGTCCTGAGCGGTGTGTATACTTATTCAGTCGGTTCAGACAAACTTTACAGTCTTCTAGATAGAACACGTCTTCAAATTGATTATTTTTCACTGTCTACAAGTCTACAGAGTGTGCCATGGATAGAACAAACTGCCAAAACAACATGGGAAACCCCAGGCCAACAAGTCTGAGAGAAGAGATGGAAGCTGAACAGAAGAAGCAGCTGGACGAGATTGTGGGTGGGAATGAGGGAGACCAAGGGAAGCTCTCAGACCAGAGCAACCAGGTGACATCTGACAGCATGAACATCGATAATCTCCTGCCGTTTGAAGCAGAGAGCATAAAACTGCTGATTGAAAAAGGAGATGAACTCTTTCAGTGCGTGACAGCCTGGGAAGACAAATACAGCGCTCTGGAGGAGGACATGGAAGCTGCAGAGTGCAAACACAAGCAGCAGCTGGACGAGGTGGTGGCAGGGTATGAGGCACAGCAACAGAAGCTTTCAGACCAGATCACTGAGGCCAACCTGGTGACCTTAAACCTGCTGCAGAGAAGAGAGGAAGAACTCCTTCAGTGCCAGGAAAAGTTCACCAACAACCTGGCCGAGAAACAACAGAGCTGGGAGATTGAGAAACAACAGATGAAGACGATGTTGAACGGAGTGGTGGACGAGAAAAAGGACCAGGCCGGTAGGAACCACATCTTGGAGACGGCAAAGCAGAAGATGAAGATGAAATTGAAAGAGGAGACGAAGCACAACAATTACCAAACCCGTAAAAAGAAAACCTTGGAGAAGGAAGTCCAACAGTTGGAGGACCAGTTGAAAGAGCAGGGTGAAACGTTCTCAAAGGACCTAGCCGGAAGAAATGACACCTTGGAGAGTGAAAAACAACAGATGGAGACTACATTAAAAGAGGCAGAGAAGGAGAAAGATGACCAGGCCAGTAAAAACATCATCTTGGAGAGGGAAATACAAGAGATGGAGATTAAATTGAAAGTTGTGACAAAGCACAAAAATTACCAGGCCCGTAAAAACAAAACCTTGGAGAGGGAAGTCAAACATTTGGATGACCAGTTGAAAAAGGAGGGTGAAAAGTTCTCAGAAGACCTGGCCGAAAGAAATCGCATCTGGGAGAGTGAAAAACAAAAGATGGAGACTCAATTCAAAGAGGTGGAGAAGGAGAAAGATGACCTGGCCCAGAAAAACCTCAGCTGCGAGACTGAGCTAAAAAAGGTGGAGATCAAATTGAAACAGGTGACGAACAAGAAAAATCACGAGGCCAGGAAAAACCAAACCTTGGAGACAGAAGTCCAAGAGTTGAAAGACGAGAGGAGGGAGACAGAGGAAAGGTTCTCCAGAGACCTGGCTCAGAAACAGCTGAGCTGGGAGGCGAAGGACAAACAGATGGAGGATGAAGAGGAACTTCTGGAGGACCTCTCTCTGAACATGGATTACCAGGGGAGAGGTTTCTTGTTTCGTAGGAGGGAGACAGAGAAGGACGTGGACTTGAAGAGGATGCAAAGCAAGAGGCAAGAGAAGCAGGTGAGAGGGAAGGCAAAGAGGGAGTAAGCTGAGGTGGGAAACGGCGGGGGAAGAAGCTGCTGGTGCTTCAGCTCAGGCTGGACAACAGTAGTTCCCTCTACCTCCCCCTCTCCCTCTTTCTCCCGATCCTTCCACCCCCCACGTCCTTCCTCACTCTCCTCCCTTTACCTCATGTAGGGTTTCTTCCTGGATTTCAGGTTTTCCCGCAATCCATATTCATAGTGGAATTAGAAAAAAATGTCGCCATTAACTAACTCCTCCATTTACCTCAGCTCCTTCCTCCCCCACTCTCCACCCTCAACTCTCCTCTCCATGTCTCTCACCTCTTTCTTCCTACCTAACACCCCCCCCCCTCCCTTCCCCATTTCTCATTTACGGTTTTCTCCTGGATCTCAGGTTCACCCGCAAAATATAATTAGATTTACAATTATGCTAAAATATATTAAAAAAAATGTATGTGTGTTTCATTGTGTAAGATATATAGTATACGTATGACATTGGTTACTAAAATACTAGTGTTCATTCAATGCATGTTTTAATCAACACTGAATTTCATTAATAAAACAACCCATGGTATGAGATTGATAGATAGTTCTTGGTGTTTTTACATTTGTCTTATAACTTTAAAAAGGGCCCTATTATGCTCATTTTCCGGTTTCATATTTGTATTTTGTGCTTCTACTGTGACATGTTAACATACTTTAATGTCCCAAAAGGTCTCTATTTGTCTCATACTGCCGGTAAACAATTTGCAAATCATGTGAAAGCAGCTTTAGGTCGGCATTCACAAAACATGAGGACATTAAGAAAAAGTATAGGATTAAGTATGAATTGAATGTCAATCAAGTGACAGAGTGACTGTGAATGTGTTGATACAGCCAAGTATTCTAGCTGAGAGACTTGCCTGTGTGTAGCTTTTATTTGGACAGCATGTGTATTTGTGTGCTACTCTTGGATGCCTACATGGGCCTGGTGTCATCTGAAGCATGACTAAAGGATTCCGCCCAATGTCTGGTCCAACAACATCAGGTGCCACGCCCTGAAGACTCCACACCAGGCCAGTATCTCCACATGAAACGCAAGCCATTAATAAGGGGAAATTCCCATGCAGTGCTATGATGAATCACTTGTGCGGTCGACTTAATGTGTTATGCCTCGTAAATTGCACGACATGGAATGGTAATTATTTTCAGAGCTTGAATATCTTGTCTGCTGGGCCAGACATCACCTGGGTGGGGAGGACACCTGTTCACCTCTCAGGTTTTTACTTGCTGAGTCAAAACCTGAAGTTAGAAGGCTTCGGGAGATTAAGCAAGCAAGAAACCATTTTGTTACGTATGAGGAAGGTATTTATCTGGGTGATTGCTGTTAGAGCTTGTTATTTGAAAATGCCCACATGTCCAAATGAACAAAAGGTGCTGACTGCAGGTCAATGTTGGCCAAAAAGATCAATACTCACTCGATGGTGCCGTGTCCCTCCGCACTCTCCCGCAACACATTGCCCTGAAGAATCTCCTGAGTCTTCACAGTGGAGATTGGCAAGTCTTTATCTTGCTCTGGGTCTGTGAGAAGACATTAAAGAGGACATATTTTGACATTTTCAGATTCATATTAGTATGTTCATGTTGTGTCTCTATTGGGACATATCTCCATGCTTTAATGTTCAAAAAGCTCCAAACGTTTGTGTGAGTTTATCTAATTTAGCAGTGATTCCATGTCAGCCACAGCTTGTTATAAAAAACCTGACTGATCGTGTATTTAACAAACTTAAACTAGCTTTATTAAATGTCAGGTCTTTGGCAGGAAAAACATTTTTAATCAATGATTTTATCACTGAGCACAATCTCGATTTTATGTTTTTAACAGAAACTTGGATTGAACAAAATAACAGTGCAGCTGTTCTTATCGAATCAACACCTCCCAACTTTAGTTTTATGAGTCAGAGGGACAATAAGGGACACACTCTGGACTTAATTATCTCAAAGGGTCTGAATATATCTAAGGTTGTGGTGACTGATGTTGCACTCTCTGACCATTCCTGTGTTTTCTTTGAGAGCACTATTTCTGTTCACAAAAATGTTCAAAAAGAGATAACCACAAAGCGATATTTAACTGAAAATACTAGGGAAATGTTTATTCAGAATTTTTCTTCCACACTTGCCCCTGCTAACATCTCAGTAAATGAGCTAGTAGATCATTTTAATTCAAAAATTAAAAATGTTATAGATGCCATTGCTCCAACTAAGGTAAAGGAAGTGTCTGGCAAGAAAATATCTCCATGGAGAAAGGCCATGACCGTGAAAACAGAAAAAAGAGAATGTCGAAAAGCTGAATGTAGGTGGTGAAAAAACAAATCTCCAGGTTCACTTTGAAATCTATAAAGAGAGACTTGACCTTTATAATTTGGAATTGAAAAACGCACGACAATCGTTCTTCTCTGAAATCATTACCAAAAACAAAAACAACGCACGTGCCTTGTTTGCTACCGTCGACAGACTAACTAACCCCCCAGTGTCAGTAGCCTCTGAATTTCTATCCACCAGGGCGTGCAATGATTTTGCCTTCTTTTAATTGAACTATTCATATCTTAGACTGCACTGTAACTTTTATCCATGTATTTTTTCTTTTAATGTTTATTTTATTAGCTTTTCTTTTTAATGACTGATTTTAAATGCCATTTTCTTAATGTCTTTCATTTGTTGTAAAGCACTTTGAATTGCCTTGTGTTGAAAAGTGCTCTATAAATAAACTTGCCTTGCCTTGCCTTGCCTTGCCTTCTTTTTCACTGACAAAATTCAGAAAATCAGACAAGCAGTGCATCAGGAACAGCAAATGTGTTGTCTTTGTGTCCACTTAACATCAATTCAAACACCATGACACAATTCCATCAGATTAATGATAAAAACCTAGAGGACATTATACAACTTCTGAAATCCTCCTCCTGCTGCCTTGATATTATTCCAACAGGATTTTTCAAAGATGTTTTGCCTTGCATGGCCTCAGATCTACTTCATATAGTAAACAAATCTCTTCACTCAGGTATTTTTCCACAGGCCCTGAAAACTGCAGTCATTAAACCGCTCTTAAAAAAGAATAATCTAGATGCTTCAGTAATGAACAATTACAGGCCCATATCAAACCTCCCATTTCTAGGTAAAAACATTGAAAAAGTAGTTTTTCAACAGTTGAGTAATTTCTTGCATTTAAATAACTGTTTAGATGTGTTCCAGTCAGGCTTTCGTCCAAACCACAGCACTGAGACTGCTCTTGTAAAGGTCTTTAATGACATCCACTTAAACACAGACAGTGGCAGAACTTCAGTGTTAGTATTATTAGATCTCAGTGCGGCGTTTGACACTGTTGTTGACCACAGCATATTACTAGACCGACTGGAAAACTGGGTGGGACTTTCGGAAACCGTTCTAAATTGGTTTGAATCCTACTTAAAGGACAGAAACAACTTTGTTTCTATAGGTAAAAACACATCTGTGTTGACAAATATGACATGTGGGTTACCTCAAGGCTCAATCTTGGGGCCTCTTCTCTTTAACGTCTACATGCTACCACTGGCTCAGATAATGAAGAACAACAAAATAAGTTACCATAGCTATGCAGATGACACACAAATGTACGTAACAATTTCACCAGGAGACTATGCTCCAATTCAAATACTGAGTAAGTGCATTGAACAAATCAATGACTGGATGTGTCAGAACTTTCTCCAATTACACAAAGATAAAACTGAGGTAATGGTTTTTGGAGCCAAGGCAGAATGTATAAAAGTTAGCGCTGAGCTTCAGTCTGCAATGTTCAAAACAACAGATAAAGCCAGAAATCTAGGTGTAGTCATGGACTCTGACCTGAGTTTCAACAGTCACATTAAAACAGTTACTAAATCAGCCTACTATCACCTAAAGAATATATCTAGGATTAAAAGACTAATGTCACAGCAGGATTTGGAAAAACTTGTCCATGCTTTTATCTTCAGTAGACTGGACTATTGCAATGGTGTCTTCACAGGTCTCACTAAAAAATCTATTAGAAAGCTGCAGCTGATTCAGAACACCACTGCTCGAGTCCTCACTAACACTAAGAAAGTGGATCACATAACTCTTGTTCTGAAGACTTTACACTGGCTTCCTGTGTGTCAAAGAATAGATTTCAAAAATACTGCTGCTGGTTTATAAAGCTTTGAATGGTTTAGGCCCAAAATACATTTCTGACCTCCTGCTAAATTATGAACCATCCAGATCTCTCAGGTCTTCAGGGACTGGTCAGCTTTCTGTCCCCAGAGTCAGAACTAAACATGGTAAAGCAGCGTTCAGTTATTATGCTCCAAATTATGCTCCAAATATCTGGAACAAACTCCCAGAAACCTGCAGGTCCGCTGCCACTCTTACTACTTTTAAATCCAGGCTGAAGACTTTTCTTTTTGTCGCTGCTTTTAATTGAACTATTCATATCTTAGACTGCACTGTAACTTTTATCCATGTATTTTTTAAATCCAGGCTGAAGACTTTTCTTTTTGTCGCTGCTTTTAATTCAACTATTCATATCTTAGACTGCACTGTAACTTTTATCCATGTATTTTTTTTCTTTTAATGTTTTAAATTTAAACGTAATTAAACTCCATGACATTTATGAGAGGGACTGCTCGAAAGTAGGATATTTGGGATATCCGTCGTAGCCAGGGTTTACGATCAGTTTTTGGGTGATTTGTACTGAGGAACAAGTATCACATCACCGACGGGTGAAAAATAGTGTTTTGGTAACACGGGGTGTTCAGGTAACACTTAAAGACTTTGTTATGGAACGCAAAGCAGAGTAGGGGGCTAGTACACCCTCCTGAGGGTCCGATTGTGGATGTCATGCGAGCAAAACATGGTGAAAACAGTCTGTCTAAATTAAAAATCTGGACGGAAATGTTCGGATTTCCAAAGGGAGGTTCTTTGAGTAAATAAAAAATCAAGAACCTAAAGAATTGAACTATTCATATCTTAGACTGCACTATAACTTTTATCTTTTAATGTTTATTTTATTAGCATTTCTTTTTAATGACTGATTTTAAATGCCATTTTCTTAATGTCTTTCATTTTTTGTTTTTCTTTTCATGTTTCTTTTATTATCTTTTACTGTTTTTAAATGCCTTTGTCTGAATGTCTTTCATTTTTGTAAAGCACCTTGAATTGCCTGGTGCTGAAAGGTGCTATATAAATAAACTTGCCTTGCCTTTATTGATCGCAAATTGAGAAATGTTTTCGTCAAAGCAGCATGTTGAAACAAGGCGTTGCACATAATTTGAAAAATAAAAAGAGTAGCAAATAAACAAACATAAAATATGAACATCTCAAAATAGAAAATAAAACAGTAACTAAACTAAAAAGTAAAATATATACAAGTTGACCGTGAAAGATATAAATCTGTAGAATATCTGTCAGATAAACACTGAAAACTGCCAAATTACAGTTAACATTTAAAAGTAAGAAACCAGTGCCCAGTCTGCTCTGATTGGTTAGCTGGCCACCTCTGTTGGTCAACTGCTTATGCCCCTTTCACACAAAAGAGGTTCTCTGCTTGCGCTTTTCTGGTTCGGAACTGGTTTTTCTTTTCGGCCCCCGTTTTGTTCACACCGCCCAGAGCCCGACTGGTGATGCCGCAGCTGCGTCATTACGTCACGTTTACGTCGCTGATTTTCTCCCCAACAGCGCTCACAACAACAAAAATGGTGGACTGCGTCGGGTCGATGATCGTGTTCCTTTTAATCATACGAAGCCAGATTAAATTAAATAACGACTTCTCCAAACTTATACTTTTCTCCAGAGTGCAGTGGTTCATTGTTTATTAATGTGTTTCAGCGGCATTTACCGACCGCTGCAGCGCTGCCCGCTGTTTGACATCACAACGTGTCACGATTCTTGTGTTGTGTCACGTTTTTAGTTTTGTGTGTCTGGTAGTGGGTGTTTTGCTTGTCTCCTTGTCATGTTTTCCTCCCTGTGTATTGTCTGGTCTTTTCCCCTGTGTTTTCATGTCTGTCGTTAGTTTCCCTGGTGTGTCTAATTTCCTGATTGTTTTCACCTGTCACCCCTTCTGTGTCTCCTGTGCTCATCAGTGTCAGCCCCGCCCCTGATTGTTCCCACCTGTGTCTTGTTACCCTGTGTTTAAATTCCCCTGTCTCCCAGTGTTCAGTGTCAGTTCGTTTTTTTCTATGGTCATGGTCAGGTCTATGCTCCTTGTCTTTTGCCTTGGTCAGGTCTATGCTCTTTTGTGCTCTCGAAAAGTTTTGTTCCTCACCACGTGAGCGATTATCATTTTGTTCTAAATTTTTGTCATCTCATCCTGAGATTAGTTATTTTTTGCTGTATTTTGGAAAATAAAGTATCCTACCAATACTTTACCTCTGTCTCCCGGCTCGTGCTATTGGGTCCTACCTCCTAAGTGCCTGAGTTCTAACACAACGCTGTTGTGAAAATGTCTTTGGTATACGATGGGTGATGTTAGCATAGCAACCGAAGCTAAACTGACTATCTTGACTACTTGTTGCTATCCTATTGTGACATAAGCCGTTTTCTACAGGCACATTTTACAGGCGTATAGTCGGACATGACAACCTGTGCAGCCCAGTATTGATTCCATCCGATAGCTGCTATAATACAAAACAAAACGTCTGCCTGCCTGCTCTCCAGAATGATCAATAACAGCGAACAGATGGTCAAAGTAAGGTACAAATAAACAGAATCACACGAAGCCTGGTTAGTGTTGCCTGACTTTATAAAGTGTGTTTTTTTAATAAGTGTGTGGTCGCGTTCTAGTCACTTTGCTCAGCGCTACTGCTTGTTACAACTTGTATTTGCCGCACTCGCCAGGAGGACTCTCCTCCAGCATGTTGTGGAACAAACAGCTCCTTATGTCCGTTAGTGCAGCTAGCTAACCAGATGCTAACAACACGGTCCCTGCTGGCACCGGTCTCTCTCTATCACACTAAATGCGCTATTGCCACACACACGCCGAGCCGAGCTTGAATGACAAGCACACATTTATTTCCATGCAACTCTCTAATCGGTCTGGTGTCTTGCCTCTGTTGCATTCACTGAACACGGGAGAGAGTTGAGAGAGAATTGTCCGGGGCTAACGACCTTATTGCTCAGGTTGATCCCGGCCCTGCCCCCACCTCCGACGTAAGCGTGACGTAAGCGGTTCTTGCTTCTAGACAGACAATTTGTTCGAGCTTGGTAAGAACCGGTTTTCAGGGGAAAAGAGCCGATTCCGCTGCGGTGTGAACGGGAGCTAGAGCTTATCAGGCTCTAGCTCCGAACCGGCCCTGGAACGGCGTTGATGTGAAAGGGGCATTAGAGCTGTGTTGGAAATGTCCTGCCCTTAGTGTAGAGTGTTATATAGTGCTGTCACTATGTTACTGAAGTAAACAAAAGGAGACCAATGGAGAGTGTGGGAGAGAAACTCCCTCTGGAGGAACACAGGGATTGTAGCCTTTGCTGACCATTTACGCACTCATGCACCAAAAACACACTACAGGAAAGGAAAACTTCAAAAAGTACAATAGGGCCCCTTTAATGACAAATTAATAACAATAATAAGATGGTGTGTTTGTGTGTTACCTGTAAGAACCAAAAGGCTTTGCTGTCTTCGCAGTATGCTTTTCTTTTGTCCACTCTCTGCAGGGAGGAGTGAAGGTATTTCAGGCAGGGGCTCGGACTTGGGTTCGTCGGGAGTAACAGCCAGGTCACTGAAGCCATTCTCTAGCCCGTTCTCCTTAGGTTCCTCCATGGAAAACCTCCAGGGACGCAGACCCATTGGCTGCCCATTTTGGCCCATGTGCCTGCAGGCAGGAGGACAGACTACAGAGTAAAGACAACCAAACACACCTTTTTCTACCTGAAAACATAGCACATCTGAACTAGGGATGGGTATCTATCTCTGATGTTACACTGCCACCTGCCTGTGTGACACAGAGTCCAACCCGATTCGGAGAGGGCTCATTGCTAACCTGATGTGCGATGATAACATGTTATGTCAACTTGCGTGTGAATGGCTCAAACCACATGATTGCAAACTAACATTATCTATAATAATAATGGAACGGCAAGAGGTGTAGGTGGAGGAGGCAAGGGGCTACATATCTTTATTTATGTGGATTTACATTTGTATAATCTGTGTTTGTGCCCTCTAGTGATGATAGCTTGAAAGAAAATAATAGAAAGTTGACTCACAAAAATAAACACAATCCAAAGTGAAGAACAAGTTCTTAAACAGTAACAAGCCATTTACCCCTTTTTCCAGTCTTAAGACTAATCTTAAAACTGCATACACGTGTTACGTGATAAAAACAACTTTGTGCTAGCGTTGCGTTTCTATGGAGAAAGCGCTGCCCCCGACTGGGCCGTAGCACTATACATGGCATCGCACATCTTTGAAATTGAAGCCGAGCACTGCGCTTAAAAAAGGTTAAATTATTTCAACTTTGACCTTGTTTTCCGCTGACCTTCAAACGCGCAACCAATCAGATGACAGCTGTATTTAACGACGCAAGCTAGCAGGGATTTTTTTTTAAAAAAGGTTACCTTAGTCATTTACAAACCTTTAAAGGTGGGGTAGGTAATTCACTTCAGAAACACTTTTTGTTATATTCCATGGAATGCTCTTAACGTCCCGATAGCAATGAATACATTAAATGCTTTGAGAATAAATACATAACATTTCATCTGTGGAAGCCTTGGCACTGTAAAAAGCACGACCAATCATCTGAGCCGGCCCGGCTAAAATAACTGGATGGCCTACCTGCCTGTCAGCCTTCCATCTGTGCACAAACTTATCTCGTGTCCTCATTGGTCATGTTCGTGTGTGTTGGAGGAGGGGCTCTGTGAGGAAGTCTGAAGGAAGGGGCAGATTGTTTTCGGTTGCGTACTTTCAAATTCTAGCGCACTCCAGCTGGTTTCTCCATTCTTACCTACCCTACCTTTAAGGCATTTCATTTCAGTCAATAACATTGAAGGTGCAAATGCAGTATAGATAAAATAGTACAGTTTACATCTTACAAATTAAAAATAGAAACAAATTAGAGAGAAAAGTCTCTGGGCGTTTCCTTTTTTAATGTAATGAAGTCATTTTGCTAAAACGTTAAGTTAGCTGACAGGGGAGATACACATAGAACAAAAAGACTTTTGGTCAGTCTTAGGTCAGTCAGGTTCATTTATTTTAAAGTAAATTGTGTTTGAAAGACAAATATACGCTGTTACCCCGACCCAATGAAGTTATTTTCATTGCTAACCTCCATGACAACATGTAAAAAAGTGTAAAATAGGAATCAAACCCCATTCACCCAGACAAACAATGGATGGTTAAAGAAAATAAGATAAAAGTATTGTGCCTTTCAGTGTCATGTTTTGTGCTTTTTTTGCAGACCTGCCCTTTCCAGAAGCCTTTGATTTTTTATTTGAGCAGATGCTTCAGTAAGAAAGAGATATTTTTACCGTATGAGGATCATCTCATCTCTTACTTTCTTGTCACACAGCCCTTTGTGTTACCCACCCTTTTCAAATACGAACTAACAATGCAGATTTCAAATGCCACTTCCTATCTCTACTTGCATTAATGACAAAAGCTTCTGCTATATAAAGAAATGAGAAGAGTCAAAGGCACCTTCTTCAAACTATAAAATAACAGTAATAACAGTAACATGATTGGAACAGCCAAAGTGTTGATTCCAAAGGTGCTGTAAGATGTCTACTATCATTGGCCAAGCAATGAGAATGGAATATTCCATGGTAAAACAGTATGACGCTGGCACGGAATAAGATATGAGACCAGACAAAGATGGGTTTACTATCTGGATTCTGAATACAGGTAGAGCTTCAATTAAATGCTTTCAATCATGATGTGATGTTGTATGATTATGCATCATGTTTGCTTCAGTCAGGCACCCCTCCCCCGACCCATTCCCTCCTGCTGCACCCCCCATTGTTTGCACTGCCTGGAAATGGCCCTGTCACCTCTCCCACTTCTAATCAGCCCCAACCATCAGCTACACACCAGCTCCTGCTTCTCCTCCCCCCACAACCCCCCCACCACCCGCTGACAACACCTTACAACCAACCAGGTGAGGAGGGAGCTGCAGAGGTGTAAGGCAGCGGGTCCAGATCGCATCAGCTCGAAGCTCCTCAAATCCTGCACAGACCAGCTGTGTGGGATTGTGGAGTTCCTCTTCAACCTTAGCCTGAAGCAAGGGAGGGTACCTCAACTGGAAGACGTCCTGTGTGGTACCTGTGCAAAAAGACCCCTCACCCCAAGGAATTCAACAGCTACCCTGGAGAGGCTGGTCCTTGGACACTTTCAGATGCCGTCATCTACCTGCTGCAGAGGTCCCTGAGGTCTGTGAGGATCATGTTATTTGATTTCTCCAGTGCCTTCAACACCATCCAGCCCCCGCTCCTGGGGGACAAGCTGCAGCTCTCGGGGGTGGATCACCACCTCACCAACCGCCCACAATAGGCGCATTCACACCGCAGTACTTTTCCCACAAAGGTTCATGCGAACTTAGTTCATGCAAACTCTTTAGTTCGCATGAACTAAGTACAGATCGCGTTCACACCGGAAAAAGTCCCTGGGGGTGGATTAGGCAAATGAAGCCGCTGACGTAACTTCTTCTTCTTCTGCTTTGGGTTTACTGGCAGGCTACAAACAACTTCACGGCATATACTGCCGCCGGAAGTCCCCGGAGTTGGGGACTGGCTTCAGTAGAAGCTGCTGGGACTCCCAGCAGCTTCTGAAGCCTTCTGAGTAAATCGCCAGAACGCCGACACCTCCTCTTCTCCACCGCTCCCATGTTTTATTTTGTGTTGCCATAAGTTAGTCTCTCTGCGTTTCTGCGCTGGGCTAATGCTAATGCTAATAATGCTAATGCGAGGATAATAAAATGGCGGCTTCACAAAACTTTTTGGGAGTTTTACGGGGCGTGGTTTGCAATCCGCCCAGCCAATCAGAAATATCCTGCTAGAGAGCAGGGACTTTCGAACGGCTCTTTTGTGAGAAAAGAGCTATATTTAGTAACGGCTCTTTTTGGTGTGAACGCGATAAAAGAGTTCTGATGAACTAAGTTCGCATGAACCTTTGTGGGAAAAGTACCGCAGTGTGAATGCGCCTATTACGTGAGGACCCGGGAGTGTCAATCAGACACCATCATCAGCAGTACGGGGGCCCCCCAGGGGACGGTGCTAGCACCGTTTCTCTTCACCCACAACACTGCAACCTGTCACCTGCAGAAGTTCTCCGACGACTCCGCCGTCGTTGGCCTCATCTCCAACGAGGACGACAGAGAGTACAGGGAGCTGACGCAGGACTTCATCCTCTGGTGCCATAGGAACCAACTCCAGCTCAACGCAGCGAAGACCAAGGAGCTGGTGGTGGATTGCAGACGGCGCCAAAACACCCCCCCAACACCAGTGAACATCCAGGGAGCGGACATAGAGATTGTGAACTCTTACAAATACCTGGGTGTTCATCTGAACAATAAGCTGGACTGGACTGACAATTCTGCTGCTCTGTACAAGAAGGGACAGAGCAGACTCTTTCTGCTGAGGAGACTGAGGTCTTCCGGGGGGCAAGAGGCACTCCTTCAGACTTTTACGACTCTGTGGTGACATCAGCCATTTTCTATGGTGTGGCCTGCTGGGGCAGCAGCATCTCGGCTGCTGACAGGAAGAGACTGAACAGACTGGTAAGGAAGGCCAGCTCTGTCCTGGGGAGTCCTCTGGACACTGTGGAGGTGGTGGGAGACAGGAGAATGGCAGCCAAGCTGTCCTCCCTGCTGGACAATGTGTCCCCCCCCCTCCTCCAGGACACCCTGTCCTCACTTACCTCATTCACACCAACGCAACTCCGGTTCAAGCTCAGTGCTAGAGCTTTTCAGGTTCAGAACCGGTTCTTCGGTTTAGCTCCGGCTCTTTTCACACAGCCCGGAGTCCGACTGGTGCTGCGTCATCGTTTGCGTCATGACGTAACCGTTTGCGTGCCTGCTTGATAAAGCCAAACCGCGCGGAAACCCCTCACAGCTCACACCGCAACACGTTCTCACTCCCAACGCGTCACATGTTGACGGACGGTCAGGGCCCCTCCACTTCACTCTATTACGGACAGGGTACCCCTTGGAAGTCAGATTTCAACGTGCAGGGCACCCCATAGACCTTCATAGACCTCCCATAGCGTTGATAATAGACGCCATGAGAACACTCCCCGACGGTCGGTTATTATTGTCAATATTAATATAATAATTATTTATTTTTTAATAGTCACACTCGGCGTCTTCCTGTCGCCCGAGGGGAGACGGGCGCAGTGTGTGCATGCTACCTGCTGGTTTAGAGCCGCGTATGCGTGCTCTGACCCCAGGCAGGATTCGCATACTGCTTTTATCTCTGCTGGTCATAACTCATTATGACCCCAGAGTAGGGGTGGGCGATATTACGATATATATCGTCGTGACGATATTAGGTCTCCACAATATGCTTTTTCAGAGATATCGTATCTATGGTGATATACATTTTTTTTTTTTTTTTAAATATATAAAAAAAAAAACTCATGTGAAAGACATGCTCTAAAGCTGTCTAGTCAGGATTCAGGCAGTATTGCATTTCATTTATTGTCTTGGTTGATTCTGTTGGCTTATATTTTATTTGATCAATAAGGTATTTAGTTTTTCCCTTCAGTTATGCTAAAGTCTTTGATTGCACTTCAAGTCTAAAGTTTACATTTTAATTGTTTGGCACTGACTTTTCCTCATTGATGTTTTACTTAGTTATGTTTTACCCTCCTTTTCATGTTTATTGATGTTCACTGCTAGTGCTACCTCAGAAAGTTCCTTTTTATACTGAGAAACTGTGCCTTGAAGCCATATCAAAATGTTGAATTGTTCATTCAGGGATTCATTTCAGAAATAAAACCAGCTTGAAATGCTATTTTGGTCTGTTACTCCTTTTTGTTTTAGTTTCCGTTACCTTGTAGGTGCTTGTACTGTTAAGTAACTTGAAAAATAACCATAATAACCGACATGAAAAAATATCGTGATATATATCGTCTATCGTGATACTGCTTGAAAAATATCGTGATAATATATTTTTCAATATCGCCCACCCCTACCCCAGAGCCACATGAGGAACAATCACGGACGCAGTTGTTGCATTACATTACATTGCATTTAGCTGACGCTTTTATCCAAAGCGACTTACAATAAGTGCGTTCGACCAACAAAATACAAACTTAAAGAAAACAGAATCATATAAGTACATTAGGTTTCATAGAGCAAAAACATTTCAAGTGCTACTCAACTGGCTTTAGGTAAGCCAGTCCTTTATTAGTATATAAGTGCTCTGTTAATAGTTCTATCGCTCGAAGTGGAGTCGAAAGAGATGAGTTTTCAGTCTGCGCCGGAAGGTGTGTAAGCTTTCTGCTGTCCTGATGTCAATGGGGAGCTCATTCCACCATTTTGGAGCTAGGATAGCAAACCCACGTGTTTTTGCTGATGGGAACTTGGGTCCCCCTCGCAGTGCGGGTGCAGCGAGCTGTTTGGTTGATGCAGAGCGGAGTACACGTGCTGGGGTGTACAGTTTAACCATGTCCTGGATGTAGGAAGGGCCAGATCCACTCACAGCATGGTACGCAAGTACCAGTGTTTTGAAGTGGATTCTAGCAGTTACCGGGAGCCAGTGAAGGGAGCGGAGGAGCGGCGTGGTGTGGGAGAATTTAGGAAGGTTGAAGACCAGACGAGCCGCTGCATTCTGGATGAGCTGCAGAGGTCGGATGGCACATGCAGGTAGACCAGCCAGGAGGGAGTTGCAGTAGTCTAGGCCAGGGGCGGCGGGTGCTGTAGGCTAGGGAAGGCTAAGCCTTCCAAAATATTTGTGTCACTGCATCCTGGTAAAATACGAATATAATGTCTGTGTCTTTGACATTAGCGCTGCTAGCCACCTGTGCCCTGTACTACGAAGCCAGTTCAACATACCCTGGATATGTTTGAGTAACAAACAAACTAACAACAACAAGCTAAAAAACGAGATCTCGCTAAGCGGTCCTACGACGCTGGTTATCAACTCGGTAAATCAAGCCAGGGATTCTCTCACCAGCTGAGAGCGCGTTCACGTGAAAGGGCACGTGAACTGAGAGATGTCTGCTAGACAAGCAGAGATGCGTGCGACGACCTGGGTCTCTGAGCAGGGAAAGGACAGAATTAATTGGGTGTCGTCAGCGTAGCAGTGGTATGAAAAACCATGCGGGCTAATGACAGATCCGAGCGAGTTTGTGTACAGGGAGAAAAGGAGGGGACCAAGAACAGAGCCCATGTTGCTCATGATGATTCTCAATTGCTGTGCTTCAGTAACTGTGCTGGTTTGCTGAAGAAAAGAGGGAGCAGATTGCCGGGCCTCCTTCCTATTTATACCGGAAGGAGGCCCGAGGGTGGGTCCTACCTTGCGGGTGGGCGTGGACTACAAGTTTTCAGTGCTGCGCGGGGGCGCAGGGGGATTACCCAATAGCGAAAGCCTTAGAGGGCGAAGCCATATACGAAATAGAACGTGTTGCACACCGACAACAACAACAATGGCCGATTGTGCTCCAGCTTCCTCTGTACCTCTTCGGAAGACCAGATTCCCAGCAGGTAGCTGGTCTCTTCAGTGGACCACTGCTGCTTGTTAAGTTTCTCCATCGTTGTGTACAAACTGGTTAAAACGCAGGCTTTTTGTTGTTGTTCAGGAGTTGATCCCGCCCCTGCCCCTGCCTCGACGTTAGCGTGACGTATGCGGTGCTTTTGCTCTAGCCGTAAAAATGTTTGGTGCTTGAAACGAACCGGATTCCGGAGCTAAGAGGCTGCTCCGCTGCGGTGTGAACAGGAAAACCCAATGCTTTTCAAGCTCCAGCTCCGAACCGGCCCTGAAAGACCGTTGGTGTGAATGAGGTAACTGTGCAGCTCCTTCAGTGACAGGCTGCTGCACCCCCGCTGTCTCACGGAGAGAGAGAGAGAGAGATATACCGCAGGTTAGGGCTGTGCGATTATAGCAAAAATCATAATCACGATTATTTGGGTCAATAATTGATATCACGATTATTTTGACGATTATTCATTGACCATTTATTGAACTTTAAAACAAATAATATTTTACCAATAAACAAGATCAACAAATATGTTGGAGCGCACTTCCAAAACCATACTAAACATATATTATTAATATGATAAATAAAAATAAATTAGACCAAAATAAATGAAATCAAATATGATGCTGTCACAACCTGAAAACTCCTTAACATATAGCCAACATGTTGGTAAAACATATTCAACATATTCCACTCAGTTAAACGTTGAAGGCTGGCCAACCGTCATGGTCCGGAAGTAACAGGAAATAAATGTTGAACTACAATTTAAGACCAAATAAAAAGATGTTGGCCACCATGGCAAATGCTGGTCGGGCTGCTCATGTCATCTCTTAAAGATTTTTTGCAAGAAACACCAGCCTGTTTACATGGTCTGGTTTCAGAGATGAGCGCAGGCAGGTGACAATATTGCCACCTGTACTGAAGACCCTCAGTCACGCCCCGACACATGGGGTGACGCCGGCCAATCACAAAGCTTTGATGCGTTCAAGTGCATTATTCTGGCACAGGAAGATTATGTTACAGGACATTAACGATAAAACAGAATATTGTTGTTCTATTTTTAGACACATCTCGCGATCGACTAGTTGGGCACCCCTGGGATAGACCATAGGTCCGTTGTGGTGGCAAAGTAGTCAGCTGAAGCTACATCTCTCTCAACTTCCACACGGCATTTGTCACACAGCAGGCAGCGCAGACCTGCTGAAATAATACCGAGACGGCATCGCGTAACGCTTGTCCAACGTGTTGACAAGTTGCTTAAAGCCCTGGTTGCTAACAGTGCTAACTGGGCACATATCTTTAGCGATGTAAAATGTAATGGCACCTGTAATATCTCTGTGTCTCTGCGAGCTCGTCGCGTAAGCCGTTGCTCTGTACAATGCGTCCTGAATCGATGATGTGGTGGATGAAGTCGAGCGGGCATCTGCTTTTTGTTGTATTATTGCCCGGTCGTATCGCACTTTGTGGTTGTATTTCAGATGATTAAAGAGATTGGTTGTGTTAGCGTGTGGTGCCAACACAACCTGGTAACAAATCCTGCACTGTACCTTCTTTTGCTCCACGTCGGACTCCTGAAAGCCAAAGTACTTCCAAATAGTGGAAATAGTTTTACCCTTCTTTTTAACGAGTTGCTGCTCTTGTTCTGACATCTTCGCTCGCGCTGAACACTCACAACACATGTCACTCCCACGTGGCCGAGTTGGCTTTTAGGGAGGGGCGAAAGCGCACCCAGCTAAATAATCGTATTTTGTCAATTATGCTGTTTTCATAATCGTCGCAAGCCATAATCGTAATCGCGATTAAAATACGATTAATTGCACAGCCCTACCGCAGGTCCTTCCTTCCTGCAGCGGTCAGACTATACAACCAGCAAAGCCCCCGGTAGACCCCCCCCACACACACACAACAACACAGACTAGCTATAACACCCCTTGTTGTGAAATACCAATGATCTGCTATATGCTATATATGCCGTTAATAGCTGTGCAATATATACCTTGCTGCTATATCTCCAAAATGATTTTGTTTATTTTTTAAGTATTTTTCTTACATCAGTTAAGTGTGTGCGTGGGACCTTGCTATTTCATTTGAAAATGTTTGTACTATCTATTTTCCTTTGCACTGATCCTTTTCACAGTTTTTGAAGAGGAAGCTGCTTCATTGTGCAGGGGAAACCCCATTTCAACTGCAGTATTTATTATTTCCTGGTTGACACAAATCCACAAAATTCCCACTATTCCTTCCGGCTTCCTCCAACATTCCTTGTTCTTACTCTCTGCCCTTACCTGCCCTCCTCCCGCTCCAGCAGACGTCTGTAAGTGGAGATCTCTCGCTCCAGCCTCATCTTGGTATTGAGGAGCTGGCTGTGGCGCTGACGCTGGGTGGCGAGGCCTCTCCTCACCTGCTCCAGCTCACTCTCCAGCCCAGCGATCACCTGGGAGAGGTCCTGCAGCTGGCTGGAGTACAGCCGCTGGGTGTTCTGCAGAGAGCTCTCCAGGCCTTTTTCCTGCAAAGCAAGAGGCAGGGAGCTGTCAGGAGAAGGACTACATGTTACACTCTCTTTGAATTTAAAGAAGCTTGCAGAAACTAATGGGTGTGATGTCAAAGCAGTGTGTGTCACGGCTGGAGAGCAGAGCAGAGAGGACCCAAGTGCAGGGCGCCAAAGTAACTCTATGAAGAAACCTTTATTGCAAGCTGTCCAGGACATAAAAGAGCTGGGCAAGGCAAAAAATAACATCAAACATCAAGAATCCCACATCACCTGACAGAAAACCAGAAATTAAAAAACATTTATGACTAATCACAAGGACAAGACACAGCTGGTCTAAAACACAGAGGCATCAAATAAACACAATCAGGTAATCAAACAGGTGGGACAATACAGAGACAGGAAGTAAAAACAGACACAACACGAGAGGTGAACACATTCATATCAATTATAAAACAGGAAACACAAACAGATATTGACAGTGTGTTAGAACTAACTTTTGCATGCAAAACAATGCAGAGATTATTTTAAAATAGTTTTATAAAAAAGAAAATACTGTATGAAGTGATTATAAAATATGATTTTGACTTAAGATTTTCTTAAATTGTTGTTTTTTTGGTGTGAAATCGGCACATGACCTATATTTACCCTCTTTAAGAACCAAAATTGATAGGTAACATGGAACCAGAACGTTTAAAGGTCACCAAACATGCTATTTTTAGGCAATAGCATAGATCTCAGATATATCAAAATATATAAAAAACATGTCTATGAAGTGTTTTGCTCAAAATCAGCGACGTGCAGTCAGGGGAGGCAGAGCCTCACCTGTCATACTACAATGTAACGGAATAACAACTAAAGAAAAACTAAATAGTAATAATGTTAAATTGTCTCCACTGATCTGTTTTGTAAATGTGATTTATGTATGATCGCTTTTTATAGTCAAAATCAGCAAATTTGCCGAGCTCCGCTACAAATACGGGTAGCGATGAGAAGTGAGGCAGGGACAAGCTCTGCCTCACGTAAGCCCACAGTAACTTGCTGGAGCGCGGGCACTAATTTAGCGCGGGCACTTATTTTGTGAGCGCTCTCCAGCCAGTTACTGTGGGGTGAGGTGAGGCACAGATGAGCTCTGCCTCACCTCAAAATGCATCACCTCACAGAAACTGTCTGGAAAGCGGGCACTAAGCGCATGCCTGTTACCATCTCACTGTAGGTCACCAATGTAATGTTTGTAGATCCCTTTATTTATTTACATTTATCCTCGCCATCCATAGTCTCTAAATAACTTATTTCACGTATATATGATATTTAGGCTCGCCGTACAACGGCAATGAAAAAAGCACCAGGGGAGGCAGCCATAACCTCTGCTGCACTGAAGGGGGCGCAAGTGAGCCCACAGGTCCTTGTTGCTACTGTTATTCTACGCAGAGACGGTAGACGCAAACAACAAACTAGACTTTTGAAACTACAGATGTAGCACCTCATTTCAGACTCCAGTTTACAGCTTCTTGCCTACGACCTGCCTAAGACCAGTATCGAGGAATGTTAAGCCCTCCCACTATTTTCCAAGAGGGCGTTGCCAGATTTTCAATTTCAGGTTTTAACCAGGAGATGGCGCTTCATTCACAAATACAGAAAGACAACTTTAAGCACTTTCAGTTGTGTTTTGAAGAGCATTTGAACACATATTTTAGATCAAATAAAGTATATCTAATCTTGTAATTAAATAATATATAGTCTGTAGTGCCGTGAAAAGAGAGTCGGAGGCGGTGAATGGAGTTCCAATCTTTATTATCCATTAATCAGAGAGGTTAACACATGAACTGCTCTGCCTGATGAGCTAGCAGGAATGGCCGCTAAAGCTACAGGTGTTCCCCACTAAAGGGTCCGTGTGGCAACACAATAAGCAAGGTGAATTATGGTCCCACATGGTGTCACCACACAAGCCCCCCCCAGAATTCACACAAACAAAATCAGCATGGCGGGGAGGAACGACACGCCGACCCCCACGACTCCTGAGCACGGGAGTCTTAAAAGTGACTTCCGCCTGTGCGGCCCCCGGAAGGGGAGGGACCGGAACAACAGGTCTTAAATCCGTGACAGGGGTCGAGGCCGGGGGGCGGCCCCGTCGCGGAGGTCGAGCCAGCACCACCGGCTGGTCCAAGTCCAGGTGAGCAGCCTTCACCCGGTCCACCGAGACGTGCTCGGCCTTGCCACCCAGGTCGACCACCAGGTGCTTGTCCCCGTGCTCCAAGACCCGGAAAGGCCTATCGTCAGGGGGCTGCAGGGGGCCTCTGTGCGCATCGTGCCGGATGAACACGTGCCCCGCCGAGCAGAGCTCTGCGGGAACCTGGGACACCTGAGTACCGTGCTGAGTAGTAGGGATCGGAGCAAAAACCTCAGCGGCGTCCAGCAGGAAAGCCCGCTGGGCCGACGCCGACCAGGGAGCCGATGCGTTAGGGAGGAAATCCCCTGGAACTTTCAACGGCTGCCCGTAGACCATCTCAGCCGTAGAGCACTGCAGGTCTTCTTTAGGGGCAGTCCTCAGGCCCAGCATCACCCAGGGCAGCTTGTCGACCCAATTCCCGTCCGTAAGGCCGGCTTTGAGGGCCGCCTTCATGGAGCGATGGAAGCGCTCGCAGAGGCTGTTAGCCTGAGGGTGGTAAGCGGTAGTCCTGTGCAGCTTAACCCCCAAACTGCCTGCCACGGCGTTCCAGAGTTCGGACGTGAACTGAGAGCCCCTGTCTGAGGAATTGTCCGACGGGGTGCCAAAACGACACACCCACGTTGCAATGAAGGCCCGGGCAACGTCCGCGGCCGACGTCGAAACGAGCGGGACCGCCTCCGGCCAACGGGTCGTCCTGTCCACCATGGTGAGGAGGTAGGAAAAGCCCTGAGAAGAGGGCAATGGACCAACCAGGTCGATCTTAACGTGGTCAAACCTCCTCTCAGGCACGCCGTAAACTCCCGGCCTTCCAGCATGAAACGGAAGTGCCGCACGGCCAAATAAAGACCCAGGAGCTCACAGTCAAAAGCGCTGTACCTCTCTGGGCGTCAGCTGGCGGCTGAAAAAGGCGAGCGGCTGCCAAGCGCCCTCCACCCACTGCTCGTGCACCGCCCCGACCGCGTAGTCCGACGCGTCCGTGGTGATGGAGAGGGGAGCCGTAGATGATGGGTGTGCCAGCAAAGCCGCCTGAGCCAACGCGGTCTTGACCTCAGCAAAAGCGACGTCCGCCTCTGTCGTCCAGTCGATCGTCTGGACGGGGGTCTTGCCCTTCAATGCTTCATACAGCGGCCGCATGATGTGTGCGGCCCGGGCGATGAAACGGTGGTAGAAGGTCACCATCCCCAGAAACTCACGGAGCGACCGGGCTGTGAGCGGGCGAGGAAAAGCCGCAACAGCCTCCACCCTCGCCGGCAGAGGTGCCGCACCGCCCTTGGTGACGCGGTGCCCCAGGAAATCAATGTCAGACACCCCGAACTGGCACTTTGCAGGATTGATGATTAATCCGTGTTCGTTGAGCCGCGTGAAAAGGGCTCGGAGGTGGGATAGGTGCTCCTGCACTGAAGCGCTGGCGACGAGTATGTCGTCGAGGTAGACAAACACAAACGGCAGGTCCCGCAGCACCGAATCCATCAGGCGCTGGAACGTCTGAGCGGCATTCTTGAGTCCAAAAGGCACCCGCAAAAAGTCCAAAAGGCGTTATCACTGCTGTCTTGGGAATGTCCAGAGGGTGCATGGGCACCTGGTGGTATCCACGCACCAGGTCCACCTTGGAAAACACCCCCGTACCGGCCTGATGCGGCGAAAAGTCCTGAATGTGCGGCACCGGATAGCGGTCAGGCGTAGTGGCGTCGTTGAGTCGGCGATAATCCCCGCACGGAAGGAACCCGCCGTTCGGTTTGGGGACGACGTGCATGGGGGAAGCCCAAGGACTGTCGGAGCGGCGGACAATGCCCAGGCGCTCCATGGTTGCGAACTCCGCCCTCGCTACAGCCAGCTTAGAAGGGTTCAACCGCCGGGCCCTGGCGTAGACAGGAGGCCCCTCGGTAGTGACGTGGTGCTCCACGTCATGCTTAGTGGTAAGCGCAGAGAAGGTGGGCAGCGACAGGTCTGGAAACTCGGCCAACAGTCTGAGAAACGTGTCTGCCCCCGACAGCGAGCCCGACAGCCCGTCGTACGCTGCACTGCCAAGTGTGCAAACGAGGGAAGAAAACCTTAAGGCATCAACCAAACGCCTATTCTTAATGTCCACTAAGAGTCCATGAGCACACAAAAAATCCGCTCTGTCACAAAATCCCAGCTGAAACGCTGTCCTCCGATGCACAAACACATAGGCCTCACGCCGTATAGGGCGGTGCCGGGCCCGGCTGTCAGCGATACGAGCTGCATAAATTGTTTGTTAAGGGCAAGACACGGCAGGCAAAAACATCGTTTTTCATGCACTGGTCAATTTTGAGATGTTGTGCTATTTTGATTTTTTTTCTTTCAGGCTTTTGGAAGGAAAACGTACAAAATACACATTTAAGTGTTTATTTTACTATAGTTTGTCTATTTGCGTCTGTATATTTCTCCTAAATTCACCAAAAAATAGCATTCTAACGTAACATAAAGTACCGCGACCACTGTTTGCACCATGTTATCAGAGATATCGTTGGAAAGCTCCGTCTCTCCTGCACAATCTCATCGGATCCAAATATGGTAATTTCCTTTTTAACAGCAACCAATCGTGAAAGTACAAAAGGGTCTTAAACCAAGAAACGAAATCTCAATGGTTGGTGTCAACTTCTGACAACGTGATTGGTTCAGATGTGTCACGTGGTGTGCTAAAACACTCCCTGGTTAGCTTTCTGCTAGATATTGAAATCTCAAAATAGCAAAAGAACGGCGAAAAAAACGTTCAGAGAGAAGAAAACAACTATTGTCACTTGCACGAAGCAAGGTTATACAAAAAACAAATGACCCGAACATGAAATACCTTCAGTGCGTCAAGGCGGAAGCTGTCATTCAAAGAACAGGAGGGTTTACAGTGTGAGAAAAAGTTTCTAGAGAGTACTTGTCCATGGACAAGTGAGTTTGGCAATTTACTTGTCCGAATACATTTTTCACTTGTCCAGAATGGACAAAAATTGGGGCCACTGGAATCTTCTTCTTCGTCATTGTATTTTACATTTTCCCACGGTTTTTACGACACCGCTAACGTAAGTGAGCGGTAAGATTTTACTGCATCACACATAGGGTTGGGTATCGTTTGGATTTTAACGATTCCGGTTCTGCTTTTCGATTCCGGTTATTTTCGGTTCTCGATTCCGGTTCTTTGAGACGGTAATTAAGTCCCATGATAAACTGGGAGAAAAATATATTTATGAAAACATTAAGTCAAATCTGTATTCCTATTTACAAATCTCTTCATACTGTAGAATTTCTTACGGTTATTGAATACAATTATATATAATCTCTGCATTGTTTAGTTAGTTCTAAGTGGTGCAGTTTGAGAATGTACAATTGGCCCAGTCTCCTCTGATGTTACACTGCAACCTGCCTGTGAGACAGAGTGAAACCACACATATCCAACACATAGGACATAACCTAATAATAATAATAATAATAATACATTATATTTATAGCCTATAGGCCTAGCGCTTTTCTACAACTCAAAGACGCTTGCACGCTTACACATGTCCTGCAATACACATGCTGCAGCTGCCCAGCTGCTCACTGTTTGTAAAAGTAAATAAATAGTATTTTCATTTCAATAATGTACTTTCTATAGCCTGCTTCATAAACAATACTGACATCCCTGTGCTCCTCCGAGTCTGGGGGTCCGGGGATGTGAGGACAGCGCGAGGACACAGACAGGGAGGCTGCTTTACTTTATAAAGGAAATGGCGGTCAATATTAACAACATAGGAGCTAAAACGCTTAATAACCTTCATTACGTGTTAGAGAAAGAACATAAGAAAGTTTGACAAAGATGAGGCTGTTAAACGGGCAGCGGATCCGCTGTGTGTAGAGAGAGAGAGAGAGAGAGAGAGAGAAAGAGAGAGAGAGAGAGAGAGAGAGAGAGAGAGAGAGAGAGAGAGAGAGAGAGAGAGAGAGAGAGAGAGAGAGAGAGAGAGAGAGAGAGAGAGAGACGCTGAGCTGCACCGTGGTTGCAGGGTTGAGGATCTTGACGCTCGTCAACTATCAGCAGGAGGGCGGGGGAGCCTCGCTGCGGGGAAGCAGTGTGTGGACCTGTCAGCGCAACTTACATGATGTCGAATTTAACAAACACATTTAAATAATTGGTTTAAACGGCATAATAATAAGGACCATCGTCCGTTCTCTGATTCTCCAGAACACACATGTTATGATATTAGGGTCACGCAGAGTGAGATGAGATCGCTGTCCCTTTAAGAGAGAGAGAGAGAGGTGTGGCTTGTGCATGTGTGTTTGTGGATGGTAGAGCGACAGTGAGGGAGCGTGTGTATGTTTCTGGAAGTGAAACGAGGAAGCAGAAAAACAGAGGTCTGTGATGTATTTTGTGAAACAGAAGAACAGCTCAATAAATGCAACGGCCTCCCAAGAAGAGCTCGCCTCTCTCCAGTCATTTAAGCTAAAGTGGGGTATTGAACCTGAAGCTTGTTGCTTCTGCCCTCCTCGACTACAGTCTGGGAGCCGACAGGAAAGTTCAACACACAGATGGCCAGTCCGCCCCTTTGTAGCATATTATTTCAATGAGAGATGAGCAGATCGCCACTGGGCTTTCAATTAAATACACAGCCACGCAAAAACTGCAGCATGTGTACAGCTCCTTATGGGAACTGCAATTAGTGAAGTGCTTTCCTCTCCGTGGTGAAACGATCAGCACCACGGAGGAAAGCGGCAGAAAGTCACCTGGAGATAAAGAGAGCGGGGCTGCGCTGCGTGCATGGCTTCCTGCTGCGGGTAACCGGGAGACGCGCTCTGGGGGCGGTCTCGTTCAGGATCCGAAAATACAATTTAAATATTTTTGCACACTTATTCCACTTATTCCTAGTGTGCCACTGGTTACGGTGCCACGCGTGCCAGGGGTTGCCGACCCCTGGTCTAATATGTTCGCTAGCTGTTAGTGTTGTTGCATAGCAACCACCTCGCACTATGTTTCGTGCTGAAGGCAACGGAGGGACTATTTTATTTTGAACATCATTATTTACTAATAAAAACTATTTAAATTAGAGTGTGTATTTTTCTTTCATATTGCCACACTTGGTAACCGTTTTATAAAAGGGGGGGGGGGGGGGGGCCACGCCAGAAATCGGGAGAAATATGACGCCGGGAGGAAATCGGGAGTCTCCCGCGAAAATCGGGAGGGTTGGAAAGTATGCTCCTAGGCCTTGAATGTCAAGTATCTGGCGGGCCCTCTCCTTAGCAGATAAGCTAAATGTCTTAAGGAGAAGGGCCTTAATCGCCTCATATTTGCCATGGTGTGGGGGGGCTGTGATAAATCCCACCAACCTGGGACGTGGAGCTCCCCAGCGCTGCTACCACATGGTAGTATTTCAGGGGACCTGTCGGCAGGCGAAGTGTGCCTTCACGTGTGCAAACCATGCCTCCGCGGCGTGCTCCCAGAATTCCGGCAGCTTTATGAAAACATCGCGCTCAGCCATGTTCGTTAATTTTCCGGAAACTTCCTCGGAAAAGTCAGGGTCACCAGTATAGTGCCGTGAAAAGAGAGTCGGAGGCGGTGTATTAAGGATGGAGTTCCAATCTTTATTATCCATTAATAAGAGAGGTTAACACATGAACTGCTTTGCCTGATGAGCTAGCAGGAATGGCCGCTAAAGCTACAGGTGTTCCCCACTAAAGGGTCCGTGTGGCAACACAATAAGTAAGGTGAATTATGGTCCCACATGGTGTCACCACAAGTCTTTATATATTAAATAATCATAATAATAACGTAAATGTTTACATTACACTTCTTTATTTGTTATGCTCATACTTTTACCTTTACAATCGTTTGCTTTAATATGCAGTATATTTTTTGTATATTTTTGTGTTTGCTTCCTCCTGCTCCCTTTCGGACACATACTGTATGATTTATTATTATTATTAATATGAAGATATTATTAAGATAAGATGTTACTTTATTGATTGAACATTTTTAGTTTAGAATGTGCTGTCCCACAGTAATTCAGAAGGCTCACAGTTCACATTCCGACCATTATTTAAAACAATACTGTAGGTGCTTTCCCACCGTCTACAGTTTGATTTGTATAGAGGGAGCTCTGTGGCTGATTGGCCGGCGATTAGGTGTGGCGCATTTATCATTAGGTGATCAGAGCTAACTGTCTGCCGTCAGATTTCATTTAAAAAACAGGTCTGATTTTAAGCTTTTATCTTCAGTAGACTGGACTACTGCAATGGTGTCTTCACAGGTCTCACTAAAAAATCTATTAGGAAGCTGCAGCTGATTCAGAACGCCGCTGCTCGAGTCCTCACTAACACTAAGAAAGTGGATCACATCACTCCTGTTCTGAAGTCTTTACACTGGCTTCCTGTGTGTCAAAGAATAGATTTCAAAATACTGCTGCTGGTTTATAAAGCTTTGAATGGTTTAGGCCCAAAATACATTTCTGATCTACTGCTAAATTATGAACCATCCAGATCTCTCAGGTCTTCAGGGACTGGTCAGCTTTCTGTCCCCAGAGTCAGAACTAAACATGGAGAAGCAGCGTTTAGTTATTATGCTCCAAATATCTGGAACAAACTCCCAGAAACCTGCAGGTCCGCTGCAACTCTGACTACTTTTAAATCCAGGCTGAAGACTTTTCTTTTTGTCTCTGCTTTTAATTGAACTATTCACATCTTAGACTGCACTGTAACTTTTATCCATGTATTTTTTCTTTTAATGTTTATTTTATTATCTTTTCTTTTTAATGACTGATTTTAAATGCCATTTTCTTAATGTTTTTCATTTTTTGTAAAGCACTTTGAATTGCCGTGTGTTGATTTCGTATTTATTATTATTATTAATATGAAGATATTATTAAGATAAGATGTTACTTTATTGATTGAACATTTTAGTTTAGAATGTGCTGTCCCACGGTAATTCAGAAGGCTCACAGGTCACATTCCGACCATTATTTAAAACAATAGGTGCTTTCACACCGTCTACAGTTTGATTTGTATAGAGGGAGCTCTGTGGCTGAATGTAAGAAGCTTTTTCTCCAACCAGTGAGGTAAAGGCACATCTTTATATGATCATTATTATAAAAAAAATAAGATAATAAAGTAAACAGGTATAAAATACTATATGACAGTAAAAAAAAGTTGTTATTAATAAACAAGAATACAGTTTGAAAGGGGAGTGATTTGTAAAATGTCCATAAAGAAAAAGGAAATCTGTTTACAGTTCTGTTTCATATGGGTGTTGAGAGATGTATCCATAGAGCTCCTAATTTTGCTCTCAAAGTGCACCGGATTGATGCTTTTAACTTCAACATTTAAAAAATAATCTTCCCGGAGGAGCATGGACCCCCCGAACCCCCCTAGAGGAGGTTAGGTCCCCCCCAACTTAAATCATGTCCACATGGATAGGAAACTAAATACATTTGCACACATCTTGTGTCCATATATTTCTGTTTTGGTGGTCATGCCACACCGTGCACGTGCATGCATCATCATGGTAAGATATCTGGATTCAGAGGATGCTTTTTCTTTGCACAGCATGAAAGAAAGGCCAAATGAATGGGCTGTGATTTTAGTTTTTTAAGCAGAGGTCAATAATTTGTATGGCCCTCGGAGGATGTTGAAAACATTGAAATGGCCCTTGAGAGGAAAAAGGTTCCCCACCCCTGCCCTAAACCCTAACCCTATCATTTTTCATGGTGGGGCTAAGGTGGGGCTAAGCTATGTATTGGTATGGCTGTATAGCCTACCCCAGCCATACCCTGGAGCCGCCACTGCTTGTGTGACAGTCAGACAGTGAAGACTTTACAGCGGCCGCTGCCGTGAGTTAACGGGAGAATAAACTCTGGTGGACGAGCAGCAAAACGGAGGCTGAAAAGAAAAACCGGTTCCGAACCAGAAGATCGCAAGCATGGAGCTAGAACGGGAGCTTCGTTGGTGTGAAAGGGGCAAGTGAGACCTCATTAAGACTGCACGGTTCTTTAGTCGAATACTCAACAACACCGTACACCTTAGGTCTTATGTTCCATTGAACTTAGCTCAATACATATATATATAGAAAAAGAAAGAGTTGTAATAAGACAATGGAACTCTTCACATTAAAGTGCAAGTTAAAAATAAGAAATACATTATTTAATTTTTATATAAAGTAAAGTAATATAAAGACAGTAAATGCCAATAAATGTTAACAAGAATGTACCAAACAAGCATAATGATAAGTATATATAAATTAACAAACAGAAGTGTCAGTATAATTATATGAATAGGATTTTTTTATTATTATTTATCGTTATCATTATTTTCCATTTCTTAAAACATGTCCACGTTCTGCCACCTCCCATGGAAGAAGTGTTATCAGTGTGATAGTTGGGACTGGGCCGTGGTGATAAGTGACGATGTGAGTATTCTTACCAAGGCATGCAGGGTTTCAATCTCCACCTGCAGGGAGTGCCACTGCCTCCGGGCCTCGGCCAGCTCGACCCGGGCCTCCCGCAGGGCGGCGCCGCCGAGGCTCACCTGCGCCCATGCTGCCTCTTCCTGGGTGAGGAGACAGGCATTAAATGTGGAACACAAACCCTAACACCACCACTAACATCTCACCCAAAAACACACACACAGCCTTCTGCACAGTTGGAAATGAAAGGTACTTCCAGGCGTCCATCCATCTTCTCCCGCGTATCCGTGGTCGGGTCGCGGGGGTAGCAGTTCCAGCAGAGAGCCCCAAACTTTCTTTTCCCTGGCGACATCAACCAGCTCTGACTGGGGGATCCCAAGGCGCTCCCAGGCCAGTGAAGAGATATAATCCCTCCACCTGGTCCTAGGTCTACCCCCTGGTCTCCTCCCAGCTGGACGTGCCTGGAACACCTCCCTAGGGAGGTGCCCAGGTGGCATCCTTACTAGGTGCCCGAACCACCTCAACTGGCTCCTTTCGACGCGACGCGAAGGAGCCAGGCGTGCATAAATTTAAAACCAAATCCTTTACTTTGGTCGTTCATTCTGTAGCATACAAAAGCACTACTGCACGAGGCTGTATTTGTTTACATTCTCAACTTACATAACACATCAAATATTAAAAGTCCACTCACAATGAACCCGCTAAACACAAACTGACACCATCTAGCACAGTGGTTCTCAACTGGTCAGGCCTCGGGACCCACTTTTTACTTGGTCAATACATCGCGACCCAACATTTTGAAGCACTCAAATCTATTCAACAAAAAATCGTGCTGTAATATATACGCTTTTCAGCATACAATATTAATACAAGTGAAGTACAGTGCATATCTCCCTTATATCCCTTCACAGAACTAAAGTATGCTTTTAAAAAAGGTTTAATGAGATGATGGAATCAAAGCTGAACTATATAAAAAGGCACACATGCTGGAAACCCAACCCCAGCAGGGGGGTCTGGGGGGATTCTCCCCCAGGAGATTTTTATAAATACTAACATAAACTATGCATTCTGGTACACTGAGAAGAAAATAAATAAATCTTTTACTACCCGACATATTAATAATATGTTATGCCATTGTTTGTTTTTCACTTTGTTCTGACATCTTGCAGAGCAAAAAGGAGATAGTCTGTGACTTTAAATTGTGGGTAAGGGTAGATAGCTCCCATTGTTCTGTGACCTGTCAATCATCAAACCGGGGGTTTTATTTCATTATGGGTTCATTTCTATCTGAAGTTGTACCCATGGATGTATAAAGAATAGTTCTACCGCAAAGTTATTCCCCGTGGGGACTTCCGGCAGCACTCTTGATTCTGATCAAAGGCCAGAAGACTCGAAAAAACATCAGCAAAGATATTTTATTGAGAAGATGATCACTACGTGACAGAAGTTTTCAAAACCGTTTATGGTCTCCGGTACATCCAGTCAAACGCCGACTGCATGCACAGCGTTAGAAAATCGGGCCTTCAAAATAGAAGTTTGACTTTTTCTCCCAAAAAAAAAATAATAATTCCAATTTTTTTTTTTTCAATTTTTTTTTCTTCACTCACACATCCGCGACCCACTGGAAACGGGTCCGCGACCCACTTTTGGGTCGCGACCCACCAGTTGAGAACGACTGATCTAGCACATACTGTATGCACAACTCACGATACAGTTAAAGGTGGTTACACTCCAATGAATCTAGCAGGTGACGCATGTATCACATTACACGTTTGATAATAAACAGACAAAACTACGATAAAACAACATATAAATAAATATATTATAAGTATTACCGTTAGTTTCATAAACAATATACATTTGTGTCAATACTTTTATACAACTTCTCATCAGCACAGTAGCTTATCTAACGTGTAACAAGCACATCACTGCGCGAGGCTGCATACACTCTGCACTGTCTAATGAGTGATGTCTACTGCGTTTCACCTGAAGGACCCCTGAGCTGCCCTCTGTGCCTGTGTGAGCTTTAATCCCATTAAATGTAACTTCACCTACTAAATATAAAAATTGGCATTGCACATGAATACATCAGAAAACTACAGATGTATTAAATACAAAAAAATAAAACAACATATAAAGGGCATTTGCAATACAATACAGTTTCATGTCCACTACCAGGTCCAATATTAGTGGGTCCCACACAAGGTCAAAAGGGATTCTCTAAATATTTGTTCCACCCCTGCCTACATATCAGAAACACCACTCCAATGCAGCTCGACATGTGGAGATACCATTGCTATTGCCAGAAACACACTACAGGAAAGGAAAACCCCTAAAACCATAATATGGCCTCTTTAAAAGGCCACATCTGAATGGAATGCTAAATCAACGTCAGATATAATAACCAATGGGTTCCCAGATTGCCTTCTGGACAATGTATAACACCTCATTTGATCTCCGAATAGGCAGTTAATGTGCATCCAACCATAAATTTCTCAAAAAGGATAGGTTGATACTAACTACTATACTAAACTAACTGACCGAGAACATTTGTTATACCAGGATCTTGCCCTGTTGCCTAAAATTGTGAAGAATCTGTTTATATAGATTAGTAAAATAGTGACACCCCAACGGTAATGTTCAACCTCAAGTGATAACACAAGGAAACTCTTTTTCTAAAGCTTAATTCCCTTCTCAAAACATACTATTATCAGAGAGGTCTCCTGATTTAACTCTAGTTGTAATCTCCTTATATATATATATGTTTTTATTATCTTTTAAATAGTTTCCTAGCCTTATGATTTTTCTACACTTTATTGGCTTGAAACACCAACTTGTTTTTTTCTTTTGAACATGATGATTTTTTGTTTGTGATCGTTTTTTATTTTTTGTATCAATCATTCTTTTGACAGGATTTAAAAAAAATGCTTTATAAATATAATTAATATTATCAAGCATTCTTTCCCACTGGCAGTCAGACAGCGAGTGGTGAAGCGGCCGCAGGTGGTGCTGTTGGTAGTGTGTGTTTCAGCGGAGGTAAGTAGACTGCAGAGCAGACACCAGGCCTGTGTGCAAACACAGCTGTGTGTACTCTGTACAGCTGGTAGGAGTTCCTCTAATCCCGTTCAAACGCAGTGAAGCGGAGAAGCTGCCTCATATTGTGACAGTAAAAACTAAAGAAAAAGAAGTTAAATAAGTTATCTCTGTTTACTGTATTAATCCAATGATGCTCAGGTTCTGTTTCAATGCATCAAGCATGTTTTAGTTCAAAGTAAAATGACAATCACAATTAGGCCACTATGATCCTATCTCCTCCTTATTGATAACTCAAGCAAACAAGCAAAGCATTTAATCAGGTACTTACTGAAATTACTTAAAGTAGCAATAATGTAATGTAAAAACAATATGTCGCCCTGAAATGTAATGAAGTGCGAAGCAGCCTCTCCTGGATAGATAGTGGTGCAGAAACGAGTCCTAAAACCATGTTACTACTTTCGGTTCCCTTGTCTCAAAGTCTACAGTTTTTTGAATGTGTTTTTTGAATGTTATTAGAAGCCTGAAATATGATCTATGCTTTTCACGTTTTGTTTTACGACATAAAATATGTCAGTAAATACCGCACCCGTAAATGTCAGAAGCTTGTATGTTGCAGACAAACTGCAGTTGACAACATGACACTGCTAAACATCATCACTCAGAACATTACCCGCCTTTAGCTCAGCGCTGGTGATGTGCAGCCATGTGACCGTGATGTAGTTTGTTAATAGCTAAAATGACCTTTTGACCTCTGGGGAATGCATTAAAGCTTCAAAAGCTCATTATTCTGCTGAAGTTGATATTGTACAATTTAAAACCAAGCCCCAAGGAGGCGAGGTCGAAGGAAAATACTATAACTTAATAGTTATACAAACATGATCACCAACCAAACACACTTAGAAACACATTTTGTAAAACAAAGGCCTAGGAAAAACGTCTCTAACTAAATAGCAAAGCAATGTAAAGAATGCAATATATCTTGCGTAATGTTTCATGAGGAAGAAACACATTAGAGAACACCAGCGATCTATTCGTACGTTTTGTTAGTGTACAAATAACTCCCCAGGGTATAATTTACTCAAACAGGGTCTCTTAAAAATAATGAAGATTTAAAGTACTTTTGTTGTCTCAGTCAGAGTTTCACTATAGCTTGCATGCACATTTTGGCATCTTCAATCTAAATCTTCCCACGAAGCAAAATCTGTCATTATCATGATATAATATCCAGCAGATGACATGGATCATGCACAGGACCGCACTTGTTCCTCTGTCAATAATCCCCTTGATGAGTATGGACATCCTGCAGGCTTTTGACTGCAGGATGTCCAGGAGGTGGACAGTCAAATAAAAGTCTGATCCAAACCACATCATTTTATGAAACCTGCTTCATTCCAGCACAGTGCTAGCTTGCAGCAGTTAGCCAAGGCACTTTATTGTCGATGTTAGACCAAAGTCATTGTGCTGGTCCACACGGGGATAATAAAAGACTGCACCGTTTTCCTTTTTTAAAACAGTTCCTACTTTAAAATGAAATTCTATCACTAGATGACAATTCTGCATGCTAAAGCTCAGATTGTAAATTGCCTCATGAATATTTAATGAAGATCAGAGATCATTTACCCAGTAACTGATCATAACACAATACTGTAGATATGTGTTATAGTAAAACATTTAGTCACGAGACAATCAAGAACAAAAATCTGCAAGATGGTAAATCACACACACACACACACACACAGACACACACACACACACACACACACACACACACACACACACACACACACACACACACACACACACACACACACACACACACACACACACACACAGGTAGCCCTGCAGCCTTCCACCACAGTCAAAAACAAGACACACCCACACACCCACACACACACACACCCACACACACACACACACACACACACACACACACACCACACACACACACACACACACACACACACACACACACACACACACACACACACACACACACACACACAGGTGGCCCTGCAGCCTTCCACCACAGTCAAAAACAAGGCTAACATTTAAGAAGCATCCCTCAGCCTCTGAGAGCCTGGAGCTGCCTCTGAGGGTGTGTCTGGCTGGCAGTGGGCCAGGGCAACATAAACAAAGCTTAACATGAAGGATAGGATGCAGGACGGGCTTCTTACCTCACTGAGAACTCCTCCGTGTGTCCTGGATGCTGCTTCCCCAGAGTGGCTGGGCCCAGCGAAGCCAGGGAGCGGATTGGACCCGGCCCCCAGGCTGGGACTCCTTCCCCGGTCGCACTGCGCTCTGATTCGGTCGAGGAGCTGGGTGAGCTCCATCGCTGTGCCATCCTCCACCTCCCCTCCTGCTGCTGCTAACAGAAGATCGCAGGAGCCGGCCCGCTGCAGCTGCAGAGCCTGGGCTGCCTGCAAACAGCGGGGGGAGGGAGAGGGAAAGAGGGGGGGGGGGGGGAAGACAGAAAAGGGATGACTGAATGATGTGAAGAGTGAGAAGAGGAAAACAAGACAAAGAGGGGGATGACACTTGTTTGCGAATGGATTGGTGGATGTGAGAGAGAAAAAATGAGCAAGAGTGATGTGTGTTTTATGTGTGTGTGTGGGGGGTGCAAGAGCTGTGATACAGTCCACGCAATGCAGAGGAGAGGTGTGTGTGTGTGTGTGTGTGTGTGTGTGTGTGTGTGTGTGTGTGTGTGTGTGTGTGTGTGTGTGTGTGTGTGTGGGAAAAGACACTTGAAGTGAGGGAGGTGAGTGTTAGTCAGCAGGAATAGAAAAATGGAGAGGCGGTAGAAGAGAGCGGAGAGAGGAGGGGTGGATGAGGTCAGAGTAAAGGGACGAGGAATTGTTAGACACTGTGAAGCACACATCTTTTTTTATTTATTTTTGTAACCTTTATTCAACCAGACAAAAAGCATTGAGATAAAATCTCATTTACAATGCTGACCTGGTCAAGAAGGCAGCAACGTTACACATGTGTACACCTAACACAGACATATCAAATACAGAGAACACAACTAAGTAAACAAAAAAAACAAAACGAAAAGCAGTCACTACATTGTGCACATTTGGGACAGTAAGAAAGATACTACTTATTACTGCAAGAGCAGCTGGTGGTAAGGACCTCAGACAACTTCAATTTAAAACAGGCTATAGGGACAAGTGCCCTCAGTTTGAGGCGTGATTGAAGGTCATTCCAAGACCAAGGACCATAATAAAAAAGACTCCTTTTTCCAGCCTCAGTCCGCACGGCAGGAACCTGGACCCGTATCCAGGCTCTGGATCTGAGGTTGTAAGAGTCACAAACTGGAGCAGATCTGGCACATATGTAGAGTGGAAGCTTACCTAAAATGGCTTTATACATTCATAAAAACCAATGCTCCATCCTACGCATACTAAGTGAGGACCATCCATTTAGGCTATACAGTTTGCAATGATGAGTCCTATAGGGTGCATTTGATGTGTTTCGCAGTGCAGCATGGTAGAGTGGGTCAAGTTTTGCCAAAACAGAGGGACAGGCAAATCTATAGATTGTATCACCGTAGTCAAGCTGGGACAGGAATAAGCCAGAGACCAACCTTTTATGGGAAGAAGTTGAAAAACAGCATTTAAGTCTGTAAAGGAAGCCAAGAGTGAATTTCAATTTCTTAGTTAGAACTTCAATGTGGTGTTTGAAGTTCAAATTACTGGCCAACCAAAAGCCCAAATATTTGTATATATCGACAAACTCAACAGAGTGGGTGTCAATGGAGAGGCAAGAGGATGCTGACTTGGGAGCAAAGAGCATTGCTTTGGTTTTCTTACTGTTCAATAGCAGTTTCAAATTGGAAATGGCCATAACCAGAGAAGGAGCACATGAGTATACAATAGTATCATCAGCATACATATGAAAATTGCATCTGATTACAAATATTGTTTACATATAATAAAAAGAGCAAGGGCCCCAAAATAGAGCCCTGTGGAACTCCCTTCTCCAAGGTGACAGGGTCAGAGACAGTACTACCCAACCTGACGCATTGAGTACGGTCGGTTAGATAACTTTGAAACCAGCAAATGGCGTTATGACCTAAACGAGACATCAACATAACATTAGACATAATGTGGTGATCTACAGTGTCAAATGCTTTGGCTAAGTCAATAAACAATGCAACACAAACATATTTTTTATCCAAAGCAGCCTTAATATCGTCTAAGACTTTCAGACTGGCAGTCACAGTACTGTGCTTTGATCTGAATCCAGATTGCATAGGGTTAAGGATGTTGTGTGAATTTAAAAAAAGTTTTAGCTGAGTAGAAACTAGGGACTCAAGAATCTTTGATAACACAGAAAGATTTGAGATAGGACGATAGTTATTAAACTCAGTGGGATCAAGAGCTTGCTAGCACGTGTTTATGATCACTTTTTGTTCAACAGGATAATCTCCATATATTAACCCCACTTCGTGATTGATGAAACAAATGCAATCACCAGAAGTAAAAAGCTAACGTAAAGCCAAGTTAAAGGCGGCTAATGCTTGATGACATTTATTAGTTTACTTGTTAGCAACCGCCATTTGTATGACACATAGATGATTTAGACATCCAAGAGTGGAGTATTCACTGATGTGTATTATGTCTAAAAAAAGAGAAAGTAAAACTCTTGTAAGCTTATATTAACAACAGACCTTATTTCAGGCTTCTAACCACAACAACATTCCAAAAATGTTGACTTCGAAACAAGGGGACCAGAAATGGTAAAATGCTAAGTTATTTCCAGGTTTTAGGACTCATTATGCACCACTCTACAGAGAAGGCCTGTGTGAGACTGCATACATATGCGATAACACCATCAGAAAGAAAGAGAGAGAGGTGATTTGGAAGGAAAAAAGAAGAGGAGTAAAAAAGATGTCAGCACATTTAGTGACCTCAAACTCCCGGTGCATCTCCTGCAGATCGGTCATGGAGTGACAGAGGTCTGCCTGAAGGGTGGTGCTGCTCTGGTCTGCCTTCCTCTTGGACTCCCTGAGCACAGCCACCTGCTGCTCCAGACGTAGGGTGGTAATCTCCTCCGTCTCACACCTAGGATTCCAACAGACAAACAGTAAGCCACCTTCTTTGTTTAATTGAAAAATGATGTACTATGGGATGCAGAAAATACAAAAAAATCCTAGTTTGAACACAAGAAGGAAAGAGAAAATATGAATTTTTAAATTTGGTGCATTAAGTGGTGGAATATTGTAGTTTAAACTGAAAGATGTCATATTGGTGTTTGACAATCTTCTTGGATGGATTACTCAACTGGCCAACCATAGCCCCCTTTTGGCCTTCACCTACAAAATGTTTCCTAATAGGGACCAGGAAGAGACTCAAACAGACTACAAAGAGAACATAACAGGTTTATAGAGACACAAATTGCGCATTTCCACTACACGGCCTCACTCGGCCTCGCTCGGTATGGCTAGGCCTCGTTAGGCCTTGTTAGGACTGGCTCACTTTATGGCGCATTTCAATTACAGTTTAGGAATTGGGGTAGTATCTATAGTAACGCAGTGTAGGCGGAGCTGTGACGTCATCTTCAATGAGAACCCCAGAAAAACAACATCAGCAGTTAGCTGTTAGCACTCAAGCTCACAGCTCCTCATATCTGTTCAGAAACTAGACAAAAGTTAAACAAGTACAAACCACAGACCATTATCTCTGTGTCATGGTGAATACAGTCGCTGGTTTATTTATGTCTGTATAGGCCGTTGTTGTGAGTGTGGACGGTCGGAGCATACACTGCGTTAGCTTAGCTTATCTCCATTTAGACAACACGCATTTTAAAAAGTTTTTCGCCTGCCGTCTGTCTGCAGACTTGTCAAAGCATTAATTCATGGTTTTTACTAACCGGTATCAGTATGTTGTTACTTCGGCATCATTTTGAAACGTGTATTACAATTAAATCACGGTAAACTATGTTCATCTTGTTGTAGTTGTAGCCCCCTTGTCAGCGATTCTCTCTCTAGTTTAGCATACTCAGCCCGACTCAGCCTGGTTGTTGGCCCGGAAAGAACCTCGATTTTATGGGGCCAGAAAAACTGTGAAATAGTACCCGCTAGCCGGTACTACGCTAAGTGGAAACGCAACCAAAAACGGGCTCCGCACGGCTCGGCACCCTTAAAGCGAGCTCCGCGCTATAGTGGAAATGCGCCTAAACACTCACAACAACAACAAAAAAACATAGAATTACTCAAAAGAGACTCAAAACAACTACGAAGGGATTCAAAATGACTACAAAAAGATATACAATCGTAAAGAGACGCAAAACAACTAGAAAGAGAAACAAAAAATTGCGGTGTCACTCTGCATCAATAAATAATGAAAAGTGCCGACACAAAGCCCACCCTGGATGTGTATGCAGGTTGGCCCACAGGGCGTTAACTGCCTGAGTTAGGTGACACGGTTACGTATTGTAACCCTAGCTATATAAGCACAGGCGGAGCCCTCTACTGGACTCTATGGGTACTACTCTCTACCATGCTATGCGAGCATTCACATACTGAGTTGCATAAACCTAGCCGGCCAATCGGAGCGAGCCTACCTGAATGCGCACACAGGCCCACAGTATATAAGGCGGCTACGCCTCCCGACTGTCATCCTACACCCTCTTCAGCGAGCGGCATAGGAAAGACAGTTATAGGGTTACGTATTGTAACCCTATAACTAGGGTTACAATACGTAACCCCCCATTATATCTCACACAGGCTCCACCCTCTACTGAACTCTATGGGTACAGTGGGTGGAGCCCTGATGGATAAACGCCCTGTCGTCCAACAACATCGACCCATCACACTGCCCCTGACCGGCCTTTGGTTAACAGCCACCGCACCCCAACTTCCTCTCATCCGGTTGTGACCGTGGAGAAGTCGGGGCCGCAGCTTGGATAGAGCACACTCACACAGGCTTACCTCGTGTAGAGTGTGCATGGAAAATAGTGAGAAAGGCTCTGTATGGAGTTTACTGTGCACCATGTTCCCCGAGTCCCTAAGGAGCATGGAAAAAACATAAGTACACTATGTCCCAGAGGGGGGTCAGATACCTACTGTACTATGGGGGTTATTCCCTATCTTTATTCAAGAGTGTGGTATTTAAATTTGAGAGCATACTTTATTGATTTCTTTCCCTCAAACCCTGTCCTCGCACTCAAATAGTGCCTGCTTGCACTTAGATTTGCTATGCTTCTGCTCAAACTGTACGATTGCACTCAGATCTCGCTTTTTTTCCGGGTTCGGTTCTGGGTAAAACAAGGATGATGTGGGTCGGGTTGTGGGTTTTGCATAATAAATATATTAAAATAATAATAATTTAGTTTAATGTTTAAATCCTCAAACCCCCGCGGGACCGCGCATAATCATAACTTCTGCAGCACATCAATCTGCTGCTGAGCGCACCACATTCGAAATGGCTGAGGTGAAGCTCTCTAGCGGAGAATACAGCATTTTCAATAACACTTCCTCAAGAGCGAAATCCAACGATTTCACTTGATTGACGTATATTTGAGACACCTCAATAATATAATACATTAACCGTGGTTTACGTGAACCTCATCATGACACAAGAGAGGACGGCAGGACTGCAATTTCCCGTGTTCAGTGAATGCAACAGAGGCAAGTCACCAGACCAATCAGAGAGTTGCATGGAAATACACGTGTGCTTGTGTCATTCAAGCTCGGCTCTGTGTGTGTGTGTGGCAATAGCGCATTTAGTGTGATAGAGAGAGAGGGAGAGGGAGAGAGAGAGGGAGAGAGGTACCGGTGCTAGCGGGGACGTGATGTTAGCATCTGGTTAGCTAGCTGCACTAACGGACATAAGGAGCTGTTTCCACAACAAGCTGGAGGAGAGTCCTCCCCTGTCAGACTGAGGGGCTCAGGTGAGCTAAAGGACTCTCTGAGTGTTTAGAACGGTTTTGTCACAAATGATTCAAAAGATTATTTCCGCGGCACACCGATCATTATAGTTATATAAACAATAAAAGAATAAATGAAAAACAGGTATGAAATACTATATGGCAGTAAAACAAGAATACAGTTTAAAAGGGGAGTGATTTGTAAAATATCCGTAAAGAAAAAGAAAATCTGTTTACAGTTCTGTTTCATATGGGTGCTGACTGAGAGAGGTATCCATAGATCTCTTCATGTTGCTCTCAAAGTGCACCAGATTGATGCTTTCAACTTCAATATTTAAAAGAGGAGGTGAGGTCCGCCCCCCACTCATAAAAAATAGCACTTTACTCCTGCCTATATGCCGTGAGCTGATTATGGAGCCTTCATTGTAACAGTAGTTCAGATGCAACTAGCCTATATAAAAGGCCTCAAATTGGAAGCACTCTCTGGGCCGTCTTATTCACTCAATTCTGCAATAGGTAGATCTCGCCTTTCACCTAGGCCAAGGTCGGTGATCTTGGGCTTAAAAAGGTTGGTGACCACTGTCCTAGATGGAGGAAATAACCAACATTCCATGCTTTTTGAGCCAAATATGCAACTGTGTGTGTTAATAAGTGCACGTTTTCACTGCTCATAGGTGGAGTTTGACATTTGCGCTTGGGGAGCAAACCTTTTTTCCAGACGTCAGTACACAGTCCCAACTATTGCTTGGGGTACGGATACAGTAGCAATAAAACCAGCGCTCACTCCATTGAGTATGACTTTTCCACATATGAACACAACTCGTCCCGTCATGCACGCCTCATGCCCGCCGTACACACACCCTCATATGGAAGGGGCGGTCTCTCCCCCCAACAACAGTGCATTACATAACTGTTTGTTTGTAGCCTTTATTTAACCAGGTGAAAGCCCCTTGAGATCAAAAGATCTATTTTTCAAGGGTGTCCTGCAGCACATTGGTTACACATGTAACATAAAAACAACAGAACAACAATAAGGACGATATACAACATAAATTACAGGGTACAGTTTACAAACTCTATTTACAGTGACAGGTACCATGAGTATCAAACAGCATGTCACCCAGCCCAGTTTTAAAATGATGCAGGGGAACCAAAGTGTTCAGTTTTACATTGTTGCAGACTGTTCCAAGTTAGTGGAGCTGCACATCTAAAAGCTTTCTTCCCTAAGACAGTCCTAGCACTTGGCACATTTAATAAAACCACATCATGAGATCTCAGGCAATAAGTACTTTCAATTTGTCGAGAGATCAGAGAGCAGATATAAGAAGGTAGTTTACCCAACAAAGCTTCATAAATAAAAGTGTACCAATGGCTGAGCCTCTTTACAGTAAGTGATGGCAAACCTGCCTTGGCATACAGGGTACAGTGATGAGTAAGTGCTTTATAATTTGTGACAAATCTCAGTGCGCTGTGATAGGCGGCATCTAACTTTTCCAGGCAATGGGCAGGTGCATTCATATAGACCAGATCACCATAGTCCAGCACAGGTCAAAAGGTCACAGTGACTAGCCTTTTCCTGGCTTCAAATGAGAAACAGGACTTGTTTCTGAAAAAGAAACCTAGTCTAACCCTCAGCTTTTTAAGCAGATTAATGACTTGAAGTTTAAAAGTAAGAGAATCATCAAGCCAGATACCTAGGTATTTATAACAGGTAACCACTTCGAGTACTTGTCCTTGCAGTAACAATATCCAAAGCAGTGTCTGGAGTCTTTTTAGCTTTTGAAAAGAGCATTACCTTGGTTTTCTCAACATTTAAAAGAAGCTTAAGCTCAGCGAGCTGAGTCTGAATAATGTTAATGTAAAACTTATCATAACTGTGCACATCTTATACTTATTTGATAACTACTATATCCCTTGGTGGCAATGCCCCCCCTGCCCCCGCAACATCCAGGACGAGATGGTGAAGCACCAGAAGCGCCCGACACCGAGAAGTCCTCGTCTTCTTCCTCCTCGACAAACGGGGCTGCCCGGCCTGCCGGAATGGCGAATACGAACGGCACTTCCCCGGCCACCTCCTGTTCCTCCATCTCAACCGCATCGAGTTCCTCCTGGTCCTGCACCTCGTCCGGCTATACATAGTGTGCCTGGAAGTGCTCCTGAGGATGCTGGTGTCTGAGCCGCGGGAGCGAACGGCAGGCATTGCAGGACGGGGAATGTTTTACGCCATCCACAGCGTGGTCAGGCCCAAAACACTCGAAACAAAGGCGGTGGGGATCAGCGCCCGCATTTAAACCAGGACATGTAGGGCAAGGCCGGGGCTCAAGGAGTGGTGAATCCATTACTTTTCTTATTCTTTCCTCTTCTCACGTTTAGCTTTTCAGTTTTTTGTCCTGCTCGCTGAAGAGAAAAAGGATGACAGTCAGGAGGCGTAGCCGCCTTATATACTGTGGGCCTGCGCGCGCATTCAGGTAAGCTACGTTTATGCAACTCAGTATGTGAATGCTAGCATAGCATGGTAGAGAGTAGTAGCCATAGAACCCAGTAGAGGGCGGAGCCTGTGTGAGATATTGTGAGGATCTGCAGTACTTCCTCCTTCTTTTCTCCTTCTGTGTTTGTTTTGTCTGTGTGTCTGTCTTCCTGGCTGGGCGTGGCTGTCCTACTTTCGATTCCCGCCAATTCACCTCAGCTGCTGCTCATCTCACTGACTGCCACTACTCACCTGCACCTGCTTAAAACCCTGGTTCCCATCCTCAGACTTTGCCAGTTCTTCGTTTATTCTTCAGTGGTAAACTATCGTCCAGGCCTACTAGTGTTTTTCCTAGTGACTTTTTGATGCTCCTTGTGAAAGGAAATTCTTTCCTAATCCTGCTTGTTTTTCCTGTTCCAGATCCACATACTCCAGCCGCTCTGCCTGCCACGTCCAGCCCTCCCTCCTGGTCAGCCCAGCTCCACGTCTTCCCTCTACGTTCTCTTCGTCAACTCCTTGTCAGTGTCATGGACAAAATAAAGCCTTTTTTTTACACTCAGTTTTAGTGCTTGCATAGCGGGTTCTCATCTCCAGTCTCTTCTCGGGAAGCCTAACAGATATAACTGGAAAAGCGATATGTAGTTATTCTACACCTTTGCTTCGCTTATTGTGCCGGAAACTCCAAGATTGGACTCCCTTGTTTACTTCTGTTACATAGCGACATCACTATCAGAGCAGACTGGGCTCTGGTTTAAGACAGAGGGTGAAAAGAGGTGCTGCAGCACAGGCAGAATAAGAAAAATAATGAGCTTTTTTTAACATTAAAGTGTGGAGACATGTCACAGTAGAGGCACAGAATACCAATATGAAACCTGAAAATGGTAGCAGAATATGTCCTCTTTAATATGTTTAAGTGGTAGTGAACATGCTTGATAGGCTAATCAATGAGCCCCAGGCTGTACTGAATGAGGAGAGGTGCATTAGAGCTTTCAGGGAAAGTAGAGTGAAATCCAGCTGACCTGGCCTGGATGGCAGCAGCTCTGGATTTCATGCTTTCAGACTGTAATGCCAGCTGGGCATTCTCCATCAGCAGGTTACCAACCTGACAAAAATGGAGAAAAGAAACGGCAAGATTAGATTAGGGAAAGTGCAAAAACAATATGTATTTCTACATATTGGCCCTTTAGTACGATTGTAATCCTGCTAGTAATACCCCATTTGTAGAGCAACCTTTTTTTCATCCTGAATATGTAATACCATTATATGTATTACGATAATCCCCAAAACTGGTATATCCTGAATACAACATATTTGATGCTTTTAAATTATTAACCTGTTTTAAAAAATAAATAATAATTAGATTCAAGATATATAAACTAGATATACTAGATATATATTTGTTTTAATGATCAGGAAACTAAAGTTTAAAGTGTAACGAAGAACATTCATGGTAAGAATAATCTTCCTGTATGAACAACCTGATACTGAAAGTTGTACAGAAACGTGAGAAAGAACATGTACAACTATTTACAATTGCATTTGATTCTCTCTGTTAAGGCTTGACATAAGTATTCTTAATTCCAAGTACATAATCCAAGTAGAAAGAGGTAGGTCCTTGACTTTTATAACACACACACAAACATGCTTACACACGTTTATTCCCTTTGTAAACAAGTCTCTTCACTTGCCCTGAAAACTGTAGTCATTAAACTGCTCTTAAAAAAGAGCGGTCCAAAGGTTTTTGGAGACTACTGCAATGGTGTCTTCACAGGTCTCACTAAAAAATCTATTAGAAAGCTGCAGCTGATTCAGAACGCCGCTGCTCGAGTCCTCACTAACACTAAGAAAGTGGATCACATCACTCCTGTTCTGAAGTCTTTACACTGGCTTCCTGTGTGTCAAAGAATAGATTTCAAAAATACTGCTGCTGGTTTATAAAGCTTTGAATGGTTTAGGCCCAAAATACATTTCTGATCTCCTGCTAAATTATGAACCATCCAGATCTCTCAGGTCTTCAGGGACTGGTCAGCTTTCTGTCCCCAGAGTCAGAACTAAACATGGAGAAGCAGCATTCAGTTATTATGCTCCAAATATCTGGAACAAACTCCCAGAAACCTGCAGGTCCGCTGCAACTCTGACTACTTTTAAATCCAGGCTGAAGACTTTTCTTTATGCCGCTGCTTGTAATTGAACTATTCACATCTTAAACTGCACTGTAACTTTTATCCATGTATTTTTTATTTTAATGTTTATTATATTATCTTTGCTTTTTAATGACTGATTTTAAATGCCATTTTCTTAATGTCTTTACTTTTTTGTAAAGCACTTTGAATTGCCTTGTGTTGAAAGGTGCTTTATAAATAAATGTGCCTTGCCTTGCCTTTGTTTTCTTAAGAGTGTAACCATCTCAGAAGAAGACGCACCCAAGTCCAACAGCAGCCAAAGATAACATGGAATTTTCCACAACATTCATATCATAAACATTCATTATGTTGATGTTTTATTTGTGAGTCAGGATCAGCACTTAAGTCTTCCTGTTTTAAACTTCTGAGCTCTAAATTAGATGACACAATGGAGTTCATTAGAGGATATTTAGCAAGGTAATCCTAGATATTAGTTTGAAAGCATTTTTCAGATCAGGGAACAATAAAACTATCTATTTGCTGTCACAGTCATGGGAACAGCAGCCACAATTTGAAGACGAGGTGGGTGACGCAGTATGAAACAAGTCATTACAACGTCTGTCAGTGACATTTACTCGAGCAGAAAGTGATGTTAAACCCAGAGATCAGTTAGTCAGATAATGTGAGAACACCAAAACTGTTGGAGTTAATGGTATACTAAGTGGAATGGCCTTCAAAGTTATCAAAGGTTTCTGGCTCTGGTCTATTATCATGACAGGCAGGTCTGCTTTGTTTGATGTGGAGTTACCTTTCACCTTATGGACTAATAGTGTAAAACTTTCAGCACTTACATTGTGGTTGCTTATGGATTACTTGAACGGAAACAGTCTTGTGAAAACAAAGACAATTTCGCAGAACAAATACATTTTCTTTCAGTATCCAGTTTTGAAAAGGGTTTAATATGTCAAAAAAGATTAGCTAAATCCTCCTAACCAACTGGAGTCAATACAGTAAATACAACTCCCTAATAGTCAACAGCCATTTACTGTACACCTTTCATAGACGCCAGGCCATGTTTACCCCATTTAACTATATATACTGAAGATTATTATAATCTGATATTTGGGAAGAGTGTTACATTAGAAATGGCAGAAAGTCTTGTTGCAATTTCCAGATATTGAAAGAGGCCCTGGAGCTTCTCTGGTAATTATCAATAGTAGCAGTTAAGTGAATACTGTTCAAACAATACCTGTGTTTGTGTTTTGTATTGATTTCTCTGTTTTATCCTTTCATAAATGTGAGGACTAAACTTGCTTTAAACATTCCTGGGTGCCTGGGTGCCTGGGTGCTAAACAGGTTTTATCACTCTGGGGGAGGGGAAGTTAAGCAGGCTGGGTAGAGGAGAGTTCTTCTGCTTAAGATCTCCAGTATGTCATGTTTCAGGGAAGTCTACATATCTTGAATGGTATATGTGTGTTTAATTACTTTGTATTAGTAATAGCAGTGTGTAAACAAAAGCTGGAAATATGAGAGTATTAATAAGTATATCTTTGTGAACAAGTCTCTGGAATGAGCAAGGGGGTGTGAAAATCTATGCAGGAAAAGGAGATAACAGACACCAGATGTTTTTTATTATCAGCTCAGAGACAATAGTTTATCACCCCCGCTGGCACGCGCTGATTCGCTAAGAGAAGACATCTTTTTTGAATCTCCCAATGAGAAACTGACCACAGCTCCTCCTGGGTTTATTTTCTGCATATAAGCTATTCTATTTTTTAGTTCTTTCTCTTATTTCTCCTGCCGTCCAGATGAAAGGATCTCCCGGCATCAGAACCAGAGCAGGGAGTGGGGACTCGCCCCACCCCTTTGAAAGTGTATTGTATTATTACCGTTTATCATTAAAACAGATTATTGTTTAACCTTCATCCTGGCTGTTTTGAGTTTTCCCTCTTTTAAAGCACACTCCTATAGGATCGGCGCAGAGCAGAGATATCTGCGCCAACAATTTGGTGACCTGCCTGACGTGATGACGTGGTGACGTCATGAGTGGGGTTTTTTAGAGGAAAGCACGAGCAGCCAGCGGATGGAGGGGGATACCTCAAAATAATTTTTGACAACTAAGGATCCTAAAACTAAAAGGTAAAACGGACGCCTGTTTCTATCGAAGGTCTGTAAATTGGCTAAGCTAAAAGTTAGAGTTGTCAAGGATATTTCCAGGTGTCATTGACGGTATAATGCAATACATATTTTTAGCATAGATAGGTAAGTTATAAATAAATAAAGCAACGAGGTGTTAAGAGTAAGGTGAAAGGCCCCGTAGATTTTTCAGAATCATACGGCTAAACTCGTTAGCTACACGTGAAGCGATGAAGAGTGTAAGACGAAGGTGAAAAACCCCGTGGGTTTTTTCAGAAATCGAGACGGCTAACTCATCGGGGATGTTCAGTGGTTTTCTAAAGACTCCATCCAGAACAAAATAGAATAATGCTTTCCTGTCTCTTAGGAGCCGGCAGTTGCATTATATGTTTAAATCCAAGAGCAGAAACGTGAACTTCAAAAGCCATTGAAATTAACGGATTTCTCTTGTTCTGTTGGGTTTAACGCCCATTCTGTTGAAAGAAATATTGCATCTTAAAAGCTGAACAGACAGCGTGGAGGATATATTTAGGTGCATATATATATATATATATATATATATATATATATATATATATATATATTATTGAACACAGGAAAGCCTTAGTCAGATAAAGAAATACGAAGTCATTCTTGTTTCAAGAAAGCCCCCCTTCTCCTGGAATGCCATCTCACACGGTTGGATAAACACAGAGGTGATTTATGAGAGAAGCTTGTGAGCAGGCAGCCCCAGGGCACAGTGAGGAAAGAGAGAGAGACAAGAGAATTAAGATGTTTGAAAAGATTAGAAAGAGTAAAAGTTATATAAAGTTAACTACTATTCTGGACAATGTCATATTGTTTTATGAGTAAAAACATGAAATAAAATATATTACTAGATATAAGACCTACATGCTTATCTAGGTTGACAGAAAGCTGCTGTTAACCAGTTTCAGCTGCAACTATCCTATCTGTGTTCTAAAGAGAACATACGTTGCATTTACAATTCATATTAAGAAAGTTCACAATTGATACCATTAAAGACCGTTTTGGATTAATAGGGCGTGTCTGTCATAAACATTAGCGCTTAGATGGAATAAAGTGTTGAAATGTTCTCAAGAGTGGGAGTTTTCACAATGCTTTTTAGTTTTTATTGAAACAATTAAGTGGTAAGGACAGAAAACTGTTCCGTGATGATTTCTTTAGGTTTTAGCTTTAGTAATGAAGATTACATTATGTGAGGAAACTTTTTCCACCAATACTTTAAGTGTTAAAAAATATATTCATTAACTGTAATCAGATTACTTGTTTTTCAAATATAGCGCTAAATACAGTTAGTTTTGTATTCTGTTACAAATCTAACCATGCTTGTAACACAACTTAGATAGATTTAACTTAGATTAAAAGAGATTTTACAATGTAGTTTTACCACTTTTAATGAAGTAAAAGAATCTGGGTAGACTACTAACATTAGTTTGTTTTAACATTCACATGTTTCAGCATTCCTGACCATATAGACACTCAGCCATTTTATTTTGTAACCCTTTGGGGGAGAGATTTAAATTGAGTTTTTCTCCAGTTGCTGATTTGCTGTGATTACAGCAGCACTGGATAGTTGTGCGCCACCTTTGGGTTGTACTCTGAATCAGTGTGTTAAGTGAAAGGTTGCTCACTACAGAAACAGAAGAACTATGCAAAGAACGCATCTCTGAGGAGATTTTGACATTTTGCTTGGGCCTCATTGTCAAGGCAACAGTGGTGTGAAGAGGAACTGCAAGTGTTTGGGGATTTCTACTGTGCAGAGGACAACATGTGTCTGCTGATTGTGGCACATTGATCCAGAGGTTTTTTCCCCCTCAGGACATCCCAGTGCCAAACAAGAGTTTCATTGATCCAACTGACTACAGCTGCAGAGGACAACAAATCACTGACTGTTCTCATTATGACAAGATCTTGAGATAGGCTTGTCTCAGACTGGTCACACTCTGAAGAAATTATGCAATGATTTGACAGCATAACTGTGCAAGAGTTTTCTAGAGGGTGGTGTACAACATTAGGTTTAGTGTTTTAGATGGGAAGCTGCTTGTTTAAATGATGGTCTGGAATGCTGAAAATATTAAAGTTTATTATTCTTGTTTAGCAAACAAGACATCTGATTATTATGTCACACATAATAATCTTGACATAGAAACTAGCTATGAGTAAAACGTGTGGTTTTTATACCATTGTTATCATGAACTAAAAATAAATAGGGAAATAGTATCTTGTTAAAGATTAATGGATTTCATATCCTAGAGAGGATTAGTTATTGTGAATACTCCACAAGGTATCTACTAATGTATTTTAAAGAAACAAATTTAAAGAAATTGAATTGACTTGATAAATAAGTAAAGATAAAAAGTTGTATTACCCATGAATTAATCAATTGGTGTTTAAAATAGAGTAAAAGTAGAAACAGCACATTTTATTTTGTAGAAGCCATATAATTGGAAGGAATGTGGGGTCACTGAACCCATCCTACTGTGATTCTTAGGTCTTACTTGCAGCTTCACAGGGAGCGCAAGGCATCATCTTATGAGTTTTAAAGACATGCTTCTCCACCTTCAAAGGGACATCCATTTTCTACCATAGGTGACAATTCCTAAATTCAACTACAAACCATTGATGAAATGACTTCTGTTTTTGGATCCATGATAAAGTAGGGAGTAGTTGTTGCATGTTCGGACACCCTGGGTTCCACACACTGCTAAAGAATTTAACATTGTTTTTAAGTAGACCAGAATTGAAGATAAATGGGTTTAATGAGCTATGAAATGCAGAGCTACACAGATCCTAGTAATGTTTTGACACAATATAATAATTAAGTACACAAGTTTCTGAAGTAGATCTATTAGACATTTTAATATAGATTAGGTGTTAATAAACTGCAGTAGTAATACTATAAGGAAGTGACATTTTTTGGCTAACACTTTTCAGGGAATGTGGGGAACAGCTGTTCCGATGAAAAGTTAGATGTATCTTGAACATTATAGTTGTAATCGTGAATTAATTAATGATGGCGCTCCATATATGACAGATTTTTGTAGACAAAGGATACTGGCCTATGCTGAAATATCAAAGTCTCTGCAGAGCACACACATGGCCAAAAAGACTGAGACCAACTGACCTTTGACCCTGACCGACAGTGTAACTTGAGAAGACACTGTCAAGGACTGACTCTGGGGTGACTGACCAAACTTGACTTTACAACCTGACAGTGTGAGTGTGAGTGTATGTCTGCATGTGATCAGTGCAACTGCATGATTTAAAACAATGACTAATCAAGCATGCTTTTGGACTAACACATTATTCTGGGGCTCCGTGGGAAATGAGGTTTCCTACAAGTCCACAAAAATTGGAAAACCGTACAGGTGACCCGTTTCTAATCTACTTGATATTTCACTCCCACAGGAGGTGGCAGTTTGCAGAATGTGAAACTCAAACTAAAACATGAAGATTCTGTTTCTTTTAGGACTGAAGGATGGAGAGAAACACTTAATTTCACTGAAGTGTTTACTGTGGAAATGATGGATGTATATTTGGGAAAAATGTTGGGTATTTTTTATAATCCCTTATTACCTGAAGGTTTTCTTCCCATACAGGATTTTGGTTACACATGAGTTATGTGTAAAAAGGGGGAGTGTAAACTTTACAATGTACATTTTTCATTTAGGACTGAAGGGAACCTGCTGCCCCAACTCGATTGTTCAATCTGACCATTGATTGACAGTTTTAGAATGGACCTGCTCCATATCTGGGGATAAGATACTGTTTGATGAATGTTGACATGTTTCTAATATTGATTGAGTTATAACAGGTAACACAGATGCAGAATCAGTGGCCAAGGGGCTACTGTGAGAGAGGTAATTTCAGAATGGAATACTGAGGAAGTTGACCGGTGAGTAATGTTTCAACAGGTATTAAAGTAACTGAGGTTTGAAATGTACAAAGAACATATTACAGTTAAAGCTAAAACATTGTAATGTAATGAGACCGAATGTAATTTAGACAACATCATGTAACTAGCCTGGTAAAGAAGTAAAAGCCATAGACTTTATTGTTTAGGTCATTATGGGGATATACATTTCATCTAAATTCATAATGGAAAGACATTTGATGACAGTTTGTTGGAATTCTGTATTCATTTTTTCAGCTTGATAATATCTAAGCACTGACCGGTAGAAGCAGTATCACCAGGAAATCATTCACTTTGTCAGTATCAGGATTTTGGTTGTTTTTTTAATCCATAACATTAGTGTGTTTCTTTACCAGAAACATTAGCAGTTCATATTATATTTAGATTTTAAATGGGATCTCAGGGATTTCATTAAGAATAACACAGACGCTTGTCAGAAACTCAGAGCTATTGAAATATGTTATTTGGTTCACCTAGAGATGTTGGAGTTTTGTTTTGTTGCCACAGGCCAAGTATTAAGATTCTGAAGCTGCATTGGCAGATAGGAGGTCTACAATTAATTTAGAAAACCTGTTCACAGAAGGCTGTTGTTTTAAGAGACCCCACCAACAGGCTCCAAGCTGCTTACGCAATGGTGGGTCAAACAGCGGAGGGCCCCGGAGCCCTGAGCGTAGGCTTGAGGGATTTGTATCAGATTTCTCCACACAGGTTGGTGACGCCAAAGGGGGACACGAGACGCAGGAGGCGGACACAGCAGAGTTCGTCTGGCTGAAGGTCATCAGGACAAAGTGGCTCAACCCCAGGCTCTCCGGCCCCGACCGAGTGACCCAGCGGATCTCTCATGCCGTCCGCGTGGGAGGAAAGGGGGACAGCTCGTACCACGGGAGCCAGTGTGCGGCGAGGAAACCACCTGCTAGGACCGGGGATGACATCAGGATGGACGTGATCCTCGCAGAGGAGGTCGACTCGGAAGCTGTCATCAGTGGACGGGAGGAGCAGGATCCTGAGGACATCCCTACAGCAGACGACTCGGAAGCTGTCATCAGTGGACTGGACGAGTACGACCCTGAAGACATCCCTACAGCAGACTACTCGGAAACGACTGTCAGCGGACAAAGGGGGACTTGTCGAGGCAGCAGAGGAGTCTACTTCTCTCTGATCAGTTCCACCAGTGAAGGGAAAGCCGCATCTCCCCCTCCCTATCAGCTGCCCTTGTTGGCGTATTCCTGTGAGGGGGGGGGGGGGGCTGATGATTCACCACACAAGGAGACTGCTTGCTTTCTAGCGCTCAGGTTCCACCTCTGATGGTTCCTTCACAGACACAGTAGAAAATAATGATAGTAGATATGTTTCAAAATGTCTTGTGTAAGTTTATCTCTTGAGAGATAAAAAGGGGGATTGAAGATTATTATAATCTGATATTTGGGAAGAGTGTTACATTAGAAATGGCAGAAAGTCTTGTTGCAATTTCCAGATATTGAAAGAGGCCCTGGAGCTTCTCTGGTAATTATCAATAGTAGCAGTTAAGTGAATACTGTTCAAACAATACCTGTGTTTGTGTTTTGTATTGATTTCTCTGTTTTATCCTTTCATAAATGTGAGGACTAAACTTGCTTTAAACATTCCTGGGTGCCTGGGTGCCTGGGTGCTAAACAGGTTTTATCACTCTGGGGGAGGGGAAGTTAAGCAGGCTGGGTAGAGGAGAGTTCTTCTGCTTAAGATCTCCAGTATGTCATGTTTCAGGGAAGTCTACATATCTTGAATGGTATATGTGTGTTTAATTACTTTGTATTAGTAATAGCAGTGTGTAAACAAAAGCTGGAAATATGAGAGTATTAATAAGTATATCTTTGTGAACAAGTCTCTGGAATGAGCAAGGGGGTGTGAAAATCTATGCAGGAAAAGGAGATAACAGACACCAGATGTTTTTTATTATCAGCTCAGAGACAATAGTTTATCACCCCCGCTGGCACGCGCTGATTCGCTAAGAGAAGACATCTTTTTTGAATCTCCCAATGAGAAACTGACCACAGCTCCTCCTGGGTTTATTTTCTGCATATAAGCTATTCTATTTTTTAGTTCTTTCTCTTATTTCTCCTGCCGTCCAGATGAAAGGATCTCCCGGCATCAGAACCAGAGCAGGGAGTGGGGGCCCGCCCCACCCCTTTGAAAGTGTATTGTATTATTACCGTTTATCATTAAAACAGATTATTGTTTAACCTTCATCCTGGCTGTTTTGAGTTTTCCCTCTTTTAAAGCACACTCCTATAGGATCGGCGCAGAGCAGAGATATCTGCGCCAACAATACACTTGCCCTTGTATCACATTTCATAGGAAGGAAATCTCGGCCGGCAGCCATCAAGGTCTGAAATGACCAATGGACATCGAGAAATCACTAAGGACCTGTGTAAATATTACAGTAATAGTGTACTGGTAATGTGTGGGGAATACCGCGAAAATGAACAATAGGTTTATTGATATATTTTTGTATCGATAGTCAGGAACTTTTTCTTGGGACAAAATAGACTCTCCATTAGCAAACGTTTACTCTGTGTTAACGTTATTTTGGTGTGTAAAAGTGAGATTAGATGTGTAGATGATTAAATTAATCATTTATTCGTCCCACATCGGAGACATTTACAGTGGCAAGAGACATGTTTTTGCCATCGATTATTGTATCATACTGTTCTGTACAGATGAGGCTGTCATAGATTTATTTATATGTGTGCCTGTGATTATTTTACCGTCCTGTACAGATGAGACTTTGTAATCAGATGTAGCCTATGTATATGTGTGTCTGTGATTTTATACTGAATGTAAAGTAACTGGAAATACCTGTGTGTGTGTGTGTGTGTGTGTGTGTGTGTGTGTGTGTGTGTGTGTGTGTGTGTGTGTGTGTGTGTGTGTGTGTGTGTGTGTGTGTGTGTCTGAGAGAGAGAGAGAGAGACTCCTGCCCAACCTCCCAAACTTTCTTTTTATGTGTGCATTGTTATTTGTGCTTGAGCAACATTTTACTTATTATTTCAATGAAATTAGTTGTAATTATTGTCCTACATTTTAATTTGTTTTACAGAGATGTTTCCCAGCTGCCTGGGCCTAGTGGCCCACAGGCGGTGTTTATCCAGGAGCCAGAACATCCATCTGTGCCGGCCCCCAGGTCAAGATCTACCGTGGCTCAAGGGCCTTCACCAGAGCCATCACCACCAAGGACCAGCAGACCAGCCTCACTACAGCTGCCTCCACCTCCATCTGCGGCTGCCACCAGGTCAAGATACACCCCAGCACAAAGGCTCCACCACAGCCATCACCTTCAACCCAGCCAGCAAGGAGGTCTCGTGGAGGTCTCGTATAGCACTTGTACCCCCCACCTACACAACAGCCCATGCACCATCACCCCCACCTACACAGCAGCCAGACCCACTGTCTTGGAAGACAGACAAAGTCCTTGACACTGTATTGACATTTATAATGAATAGTTGGTTGAAAGTTCTGATGTTCAATATTGTAAATAGTGAGATTTTCCAGTTTCTTATATTTATATATATAGTTAGTTGAAAAAAACATATTTATAATAAATTGTTGGTTGAATAAAAAGTTTGAATGCTCAATTTGTATTTGTACACATCACATGAACCTTGGTATGTAATATGAAGTCATTATTCAGTCCTATTGTATCTCAGTCCCTGCTGTGGTGAAAGTAGAGTGATAAACACCTGTTTTACTCAAAATTTGAATTAAATCTTTTTCATTTTAGACATGAATAACACATTTATATACAGTGTAATTCAAATATTTCACTGCTTTTGTGATCCTAAGACTTTAGTAACCAAATCTAAAACACCAAAACAATTCGATCACATGAGTACATTTGTGTTTTCACAAGAGTTTTGAAGATTTTCCGAAAATCGGATGTAACATTTTAAGCTTTTGAGCTACTTATCTCATCAAACAGTGCTCTAAGGTGAGTAATTTGCATATATAGCAATACCAGAGATTGTCCTGAACATTTTGACATTTCACACATGGGGTGCCATGTTAGAATAAATACATTTAAAAGGTGATTTAAGAAAACATCTAAAAATCGAGAAAATACCCTTAGACTCCTAGCCACATGCAGGCAGGCTTAGCAGCATTTTACTTTGACAAAAGAAATATCTATCTCTACTATCTCTATCTTTTCATCCGCACTGTAATCAGACTGAAATGTTAATGACCTGTGTTGACCTACTTTTCTATCACAGATCAAAATAATCAGCACACAATAGAGTAATTCATAAAGACTGTCAGCAATTGCCAGGATCATGGAAGGGCATTAATGTAAAAATGAAAAATATGTTTTCCATTCTCATCCCCAAATGTTACATGGTGGTTCTAAATAAAGGAAAGTGTTGAAAAGTGAAAGCTCCAGCTCTGAGGCGGTTGGGCCTCAGCCCTTAAGCCACTTTCTCCACTCTTTAAGTGAACGTGTACTTGAGGCCATTTACATGATGCTGCATGCATGACTGGTAATCTGCTGTGTCTCTGTTGTGACTGCAGTCTTTGCTGTGTGACTACACACACCTGCTCCTGTTGTCTGCCAAACAATATGGCTGATGTAATGGATCATAACGCCAGCATAATGATTCAACCTGGAGTGGAGAGAGCACTGCAGCAACACTGTCATATCTTGGTGCTGCAAAGAGCAGGGACATTTGTAACACTTTTAAAAAAGTCCAAATCGTGTTCATATATCTATCTGATAAAAAACCACAAACAAATAGATGTTGACCTGGGCACGGAGCTCGTTGACAGTCTGTTCCTGCTGGGTCCAGTCCTGGGAGCGTGGCCGGCTCTTGGCCCCCCAGTCTGCGATCTGAGCCTCCAGCCGCTGGTTGGCCTCCTGCAGCCTGTTCACCTGCTCCAAGAAGGCCTTCAGACGGGCATTCAGACCCCCCATGGTGCGACTTGAGTCCTGCATCGAGTCCATTGGGGAACTTAGAGAGCGACAACCTGAATGTCCACAGACACAAGCAGGCGCTCACATTTCCATATAGTCAAATGACACGGCTTGTAGTGCCTGTGGTGGCCAAAACACACTGCCCGCTAAAGACTTCTTGCACATTCAAAAAGCAAATAGTTCGACACCCATTTTCTGATCAGGCGTTAACTAGGTAAATGTTTACCCAGTGATACTCACCTCGCATTGTGGCCTGCCAAGGAAAGTGTAGTAAAGAGGCAGTAAAAGTCCCTTGGTCTATTCTGCTGGTCACACTGAGCCGATGCACCACTCCCCACAGCTTAGCCACATTCCTGTACAGCGATTCGGTCAAAACGTTCTCCTCTCCGACTGGGTCCCAGGTCATCAGCAGCGGCCCTGAGACAGCACACAGACTGCCGTTAGCCTGCCGCTAACACCGGTTGCCTCTTCAGGATCCTCCACGACAGGGACCTTCCTCCCTGTCTCACCTCATCCCCTGGGCAGGCAGCATGTGGGAGAGGGGAGAGCAGTTGTGGGGGGGCAAGCTGTGGACACAGTGCTTACATCACCAGCGCTGTGGGGCCCTTTGTTCTCTCTGATCCAGGATTACTGAGCCGCTTTCAAACAGGCAGCACCACAAGCTGTGGAGGGAATGTTCAGGGAGACACAATAACAGGACCTGTGTGAGTGTATGTGTGCGTTAGAGCGGTACTTTAATACGAGGTTGCATGTACTATAATTAATGTGAAATCTCTGTCGCTACACACAAGTAACACACACTTTGTGCAGGGTTACCTCTTGCTCAATAACAGTCTTGGCTGAGTGTTTGTTTCTGTCTGGGCCAAAGGTTTCATCTTCTCAATAATAAAATGTACCATAAATATCTACTTGCTCACAGCCTCTGGATTATTTGAATATTCTCATAGATAACTTGTACAGGCAGATATCAAAACTGCACAGAACATATTTAACCCTTATGTTGTGTTCGGGTCTCCCGTGACCCGTTTCAAGTTAAAATTATATAATAACTACGCTCTAGTTTTTTTTATCGGAACAAGGCTTCACGATAACCTCCACAACAGCTATATAAACACTACAAAACTGATTTTGACAATATTAGCCAAGTCTTAAGGTCTCTAAAAAAAAAGTGTATCATTTGGTGTTCGGGTCTGGGGAGACAGCAGAATTGTTGTGGGTCACTCGGGGTCAAATTGGCTCAATCAAGATTCATCTTTGACTTTAGACTTTAGGATGTGAGGATTATTAATACAGAGCGGAGTCAGTACTTATATCTGCTACAACCATTGTACAAATATATTCTCTGTCTAGACTTTTATTCTCTACGCAGAGATAGAGGAGGAGCTTACTTTCTCATGTGGTGTTGCTGACAGTTTGCCAGGGTTCGGCTTTGAATGCCTAATTAAAGGATAGAAAGAGTGTCAGTTAAAGCACAGTGAAGAAATGAAATGTGTTGAAACACACAAGCTGGCTATCACATGGGACACTTACCGTTGTCACACCCTCTCAGCAAGGTGGCTTCCTGTTGGCAAGACTAAAATGATTAATAACGCCGTCAGGTAAAATCCCGGAAAAGCAGCACCTTTCAGGGCGTTGCAGGTATCTCTGTACTCAGTGTCTAGACTAATTATTTAAACTGTGACTGCAGGGAATGCCACCGAGCCTGTTTGTGAAGGTGTCATGTTGCTCCCACAAAGATCCAGATGTCTCCTGCTGTCTTTAATGACTGATTTTAAATGCCATTTTCTTAATGTCTTTCATTTGTTGTAAAGCACTTTGAATTGCCTTGTGTTGAAAAGTGCTCTATAAATAAACTTGCCTTGCCTTGCCTTGCCTTGTCGCATGACATTTGGGGTTAGGCGAAGGGAATCACGTAACTGAAGGCTACAGTGACAAGCAGGTAGTGACTTGTGAGGCAAATTCAACGAGCAGTGGTGCAAGATACTGCCTACACGTGGATACAAACTAAACGTCCTCAGATTATAGGTTACACTGATCCTGACCCCTGCGACTCGACATTCCTCTGACTGTTCTCCGTGAGGGTGGGCGCCTTTGATCATGGCTTTTGTGATCCCACATTTTCTATACAAGGATCCTTTTAAGTGTTTGACTGCCAAAAGAAGGAAAAGAAACACCCCTTATAATAACATACAAGACTTTGATCCATTCTCCAACTGTTGTAAAACAAACTCGATGCCAGAAGCTTTTTGTCTGTACATGATGTCATTACGCACGCCTTGTACTAAATTGCAAGGTATTGTTTAAAACTACAAAAAGGGCTATCCTCACATAAACTCTTTACCAGACGTTGCTGTAGGGGCAATGTTCAGCCAAAGCATTTTCATGTGCTTTTACTTAGTTTAAAGGTATTGTAAGACACAGAAACCGCAATAACAATGCGTCTTGAAATGCCAAATCACTCATCTTGCGACAAGCATGACTTATTTGTGTATGTCAAGTCCTAATCCAAGCATCCATCATACGAGGTTCTACTGAAAATAACCATTAGTGTCATTGTACAAACCTTGTTATTGCAAACACACAGGAATTCCGCCAGCTCTGCTATTTTATTTAAGCTCAGTGGACAGTTTGAGCATCCTTCCAATCTGCTTTGTTCTTCTTACATGTATGTGTTCTGGTTTGGTTGAGTCTCACAGCTCTCATCAGCCTGATTGTATTGAGAACAAAAGAGCCCACTGTATGCTGTCTGCCCAGCATCCAACAGCAGACTGGCAAAGTTAGTGACTAGCTCAGTATTGACAACCATCTTCAATTAAATACTTTGCATATTTGGGACATATATCATTTATTTATGTGGCATCTGGATTGGGCTGTTGCACTTGAGGGCCGTGTTCCACAAGAGCATCAGTCATGCAGTAGTGCTGAAGCAAAGTCAATGTTTCACTCATCTCCAATTTTTTGATTAAGGGTTTGTTTAAAGAGGCCCTATTGTGCTTTTTTGAGTCTTCCTTTCCTGTAGTGTGTTCTATAGGTTTTAGTGTATGCAAATGGTCAGCAAAGGCTAAAATCCCTTTGTTCCCTCCACAGTGAGTTTCTCTCCCAAACACTCCCCCCCCCCTGCCTGAAATGCCTCCATTGGACTCCTTTGTGTACTTCAGTAACATAGACCCCATTTACATGCAAACGCATACGAAACGCAAACAAACCGAATACGATATCAAAAAAGTATTCCGTTCACACGAGACCGCTCGGGAGCGCTGGACACGCTGTAGTACATATGCCGGGCCTGTAAGTGGCACTGTACTTCTGCCACAAAATACACCAAAAGCAGTGAAGAAGACCCCCGAGCATGGTTGCCATGGTTGTCCTTCTGGTGGATTTAGCAACATGTATTTCATGTAATTCTCTCCATGTCCACTTGTTGCTGATGTGGTAGAGGAGCTGTAGATTTTGCATTAACATGGTCAGTATCATGTCAGTATCATGGTCATGCTACAGCAGAGAGCAGCAGAGGTGGGGAGAGGCGGGGCTATGGCTTCATCGTTATCAGGAAATGATCATATAGGGCGTACACACAGAGCCGTTTGGCCCCCCAGAGCCTTCCGTTTGCAGATCTACACACCTTGGGACCCCGTTATCGTTTGCGGGGTCCGTTTCCGCGTTTCCGTTACGGCCTTGTGTGAACGAAAGGGATACAACAGTAGCGGATACAACCGTTTGCGTTCTCGTGTAAACAGCACCATAGTGACATCACTATTTAACACTAGAGCTACTATTAGCCAGCGCACCAACACATTGTACATGATAGGCTAAGGGGTGGGACATTTCTGAAACAACACTTAACAGTTGACCAATCACAACAGTCGGCAAGCTAACCAATCAGAGCAGACTGGGCTCTGGTTTCAGACAGAGGGTGAAAAGAGGTGCTGCAGCACAGACAGTATGAGAAAAATAAAGCGCTCTTTGAACATTACAGCATGGAGACATAACTCTCAATTCTAATTTGTATTCATAAAATTAGAATATGAAACCTGGAAGTGAGCAGAATATGTCCTCTTTAATCAATCTGACAGCACACTCAAAGGAGAGTGTCATTGTTTGAAGAAACAAAGCGATTTTGTGTTTTTAAGGTTTTCTCTTGTTTTGCTTTGGTTTTGTAGTATTACACGACTAATGTTGCCTTTCTTTGTAAAACCCTGTGGCCTGTGCTGTACAATGAAATTATATTTCCCTTGATCTGAAAAGAGCACCAATCTTATCTAAGAACTCACCCCGAGAATCAACAGGCCCATCCTTAATTGTTCAGGTAGCATCAGAACCAGAATGTCCACATTTTCTGCCAAGAATGTTCTCATACGCTTTTAATTCCATCAACCATCGCAGTGGGGAATTAGTGGTTACCCTTTCAATAGACGCTTCAACACACATCATTCCATACATTTCGGAGCTAGTTAGAAATGAAAAAAAACACCATGGCAGACAGTTCAAAGAAATACCTTTGGAATGTGATTTACATCCAAGGGAACCTAAGGGAATGGCTCACTTCTTCTGACAAACCAGGGTGTTTTCTCATGACCCATGGAAAGTTGGTTGTTAATTACACACCACAGACAACAGAAATAATAAGATAAGAATGTGTCATTAACAGTAATCACGAATACTGCTTTGTTCAATTCCCACACCAGCACCCCATACTTTCTTTTCATAAAACAAATAGGAGTGCCAGACAGCTGTCATTTAGTGTTACTGTAGGTAGAACAAGGATGGGCAAATATTTCAAAGATGCCAACAAGTTTGGAACTTGTTTTTAATATCGGCCCTGTGATGAGTGTGGTCAGCAGAGGCTGGTGCAGGGGTGTGGGTAAGTGATTATTGAAAGTGAGATGAGGATCTTCTTTGAGTCATCTAACCCGCCAATGTTCATAGCGTGACAACATGAAGAACCCAAATGACCCTGTCAGAACAGCCTCAACAAAGCATTCTGGGACATCATTCTGCAGGTACAGAGACCTAAGCCATCATTTACAGAGGATTTTCACACATGACAAATTATATATGATCTTTAAACTTTTGTTTTATTTGAAAATGAGTGATATGTCATAAAAGCTTGACTAGGCACAATTTGGAAATACCATTGATTAAAGCCTGTCATTAAAGGAATCACAGATTTACTCAACTCATTACATTTACTCAACTCATTCAATTCAACACTGTACTTTTAAACCTGTAAAAAAGAAAGAAAAACACTGACCGAGCTATGCCTGAATCCTTATATTCCACAAACTGACTTTACATTTTAATTCCTTTTAGTCTCAGCATAGTTTAACATTTTTAATGGATCTAATACAAATCATCCTTAGCTCCTTTGTCAGTTTAACTCTATTGTGAGAAGTTTATCTGATGACTTTGGCACATTTATATGTCAGTACTTCTATAAGTCCTTAAGACATTTGGCTAAATACTGTTATTTCTAACTTTAGATTCAACATTGCCCGGGTTGCCAAAGTACTGAAGGTGTGCTATAGGTTCCGTTAATAAAGTGAAAGGTAGCAAAACAAAAAAGCCACAGCTTAAGAACACCTGATAAAAGACCAGCAACCACAGTTTAAAAGTGATTGTAAAAACTTAAAACAAGGCCACTTGGCAACTGCTATGGGAATAGGAATATCGTGGTACTCCATCGTTGTTTGGCCAGGAGTCCACTAATGATACCAAGATCAACGTTTACCTGCACTTTACAAGCAGCAGACAGAAAGGGAAGGATTATTGAACATTTTGAGTGTAATAAGGATGTTGTGAACACCAAAACAATCAGTCTATCTGGGTATCTGCCCTCGGGTTCTAACAACACTGCTGTGTTCATCTTACTAGCATCCAATTGAGGTCACTGAATTACAATTTGCTGAAAGATTGGCCAACACAGACCTGCCATTATCAAACCACAAACAGTTATTACTTAAGGAAAGAATTGCAGACCTGTATTTCTGCAAAAGGAGAGTTTGTGGGAAAATTGAACAATGTTTTATTAAAATCTTAGAAGCAGCACTGTGCTGCCATTTGATACGTTACTAGAGCTGTGCACTATTGTAGTCAACACACAGCAAGAAATTGCAGTCGTATGAAAACAAGTATTGGCTATCAGTAAAGGCCATCGAAAAAAACGTGTACACAAGGCCACTGTGTAAAAAAAGGTCATGTTAGCTGAATGACAACAAATAAAGTGAAATGGAAATACAAAACTATTTCACTATTTTTAAGCAAGCTAAAAGCGCTCACCTATAACAGTTTGCAACAGCAGCAATAGCCTGAGGCAGAAATGGTTGAACAAATATATTTTCTGAGGAATTAAACGTTTGCTTTTTGAGAAATGTGCCAACACCTAATAAGAATTTAATCAAAGTAATCTCAAAAACATGATGCTCCGTGGCAAGCCTTCAAGTATCTTGGCAGCACAGGGACATGTTTTGTTAACGTTTTTGAATGTGCATTTTAAGTAGTTGCAACATTTTAATTATAAATCAAACTAACGACAGGCATCGACACACAGCATTTATGCTAGCTGCTACCAATCACACTGAAGTGGCAGACGACCACAGATGTTACTACATTAGCAACAACTCCCCCCACAGAAATATAACATACAAGTATGACATATTTCACTCATCCAGGCTAACGTCGGGATTCCACCAGGTCCGTCTGCGCCACGTTCCACCTGCGCCGCGGTTTTGTTCCGACCTCCTACAGCGTCAAACCCCACTGGGCGCGTTTCAGAAGCGTCTTGGGCTGACAGCCCAGGGGCACAGCGGAGGACCGGGAAGGGGTCTCGGGCGGACGGCCCGGGGTCAAGGCAGAGTTCAAAAAGGGGGACTCGGCGGACGGCCCGGGGGCAAGGCAGAGTTCAAAAAGGGGGACTCGGGCGGACGGCCCGGGGGCAAGGCAGAGTTCAAAAAGGGGGACTCGGGCGGACGGCCCGGGGGCAAGGCAGAGTTCAAAAAGGGGGACTCGGCGGACGGCCCGGGGGCAAGGCAGAGTCCAAGGTGGGGGACTCGGGCGGACGGCCCGGGGGCAAGGCAGAATCCAAGGAAGAGTCAGGGGGCCGGGACCGAGGACGAAGACCGCAGCTCTCAGGGGGCCGGGCTCGAGGGCGAAGACCAGACAGCTCCGGAGGCCGGGCAGGAAAGCGCTGACGGGACAGCTCCGGAGGCCGGGCAGGACCCGGTGTCGGCCGGACAGGAACCGGAGCCGGTGGGACAGGCTTCGGCAGGATCCCCCACGGAAGAGGACCAGGAGTTGGCAGGACCCCCAGCTAGACAGGTGACAGCGGGACCTCCAACGGAACAAGACATGGGATTGGCAGGACCCCCCGCAGAAGAGTCGTCGGCGTGACCCCCAACGGGACAGGACACAGGGTTGGCAGGACCCCCGGCAGGAAAATAGTCGGCGGGACCCCCAACGGGACAGGACATGGAGCTGGCAGGAACCCCAGTGGAACCTCCAACGGCACAGGACCAGGACATTGGGTAGGGACTTGAGACGTGACTCGAGAGGGGACTTGAGGAGACTCGAGAGGGAACTCGAGGGGGAACTTGAGATGGAACTCGAGAGGGAACTTGAGGTGGGACTAGAGATGGGACTAGGGAATTGACTAGAGGAGGGACTTGAGTAGGGACTAGAGAAGGGACCAGAGAAGGGACTTAAGAGGGTACTCGAGAGGAGACTCGAGAGGGAACTCGAGAGGTGACTTGAAAGGAGGCTTGAGAGGGGATTCGAGAGGTGACTTGAGAGGGAACTCGAGAGGGAACTCGAGAGGTGACTTGAGGGGGGACTTGAGGGGGGACTTGAGGGGGGACTCGAGAGGTGACTTGAGAGGAGACTCGAGAGGTGACTTGAAAGGAGACTCGAGAGGTGACTTGAAAGGAGACTCGAGAGGGAACTTGAGAGGGGACTCGAGAGGGAGCTGGAGATGTGGCTTGAGAGGGGACTTGAGAAGGAACTTGAGAGGAGACTTGAGATGGTCGGTTCGCCAACAGAACACAGGGGGCTGGAGTTGGCCGGAAAGCCGACAGGACACGGGGAGCTGGCGTCGGCCGGTACACCGACAGGACACAGGGAGCTGGCGTCGGCCGGAGACGAGGGGCTGGAGTCGAAACCATGGCTGCTGGGGCCAGAACTGGGGCCGGAACCATGGCTGCTGGGGCCAGAGCTGGGGCCGGAACCATGGCTGCTGGGGCCAGAACTGGGGCTGGAACCATGGCTGCTGGGGCCTGTACTAGAGCCCAAAGCATGGCTTCTGTGGCTAGGGCTGCTAGCCTGGACCTGCAACTCCTTCTCTTAGGAGCCTTTTGGAGGCTCCGTGGACCTCCAAAAGCCAGACGAGTTCCAGAGAGTTCGGCAGGATCCCCCACGGAAGAGGACCAGGAGTTGGCAGGACCCCCGGCGAGACAGGTGACAGCGGGACCTCCAACGGAACAAGACATGGGATTGGCAGGACCCCCTGCAGAAGAGTCGTCGGCGGGACCCCCAACGGGACAGGACACAGGGTTGGCAGGACCCCCGGCAGGAAAATAGTCGGCGGGACCCCCAACGGGACAGGACATGGAGCTGGCAGGAACCCCAGCGGAACCTCCAACTGCACAGGACATAGGGTTGGCAGGACCTCCAGCGGAACCTCCAACGGCACGGACATAGGATTGGCAGGACCCCCGGCAGAGGAGTAGTCGGCAGGGCCTCCAACGGCACAGGACATAGGGTTGGCAAGACCCCCGGCAGAGGAGTAGTCGGCGTGGCCTCCAACGGGACAGGACATGGAGTTGAGACTTGAGAGGAGACTCGAGAGGGAACTCGAGAGGGAACTTGAGATGGGACTAGAGAAGTGACTAGAGGTGGGACTAGAGATGGGACTAGGGAATTGACTAGAGGAGGGACTTGAGTAGGGACTAGAGAAGGGACCAGAGAAGGGACTTGAGAGGGGACTCGAGAGGGAACTCGAGAGGAGACTCGAGAGGGAACTCGAGAGGTGACTTGAAAGGAGGCTTGAGAGGGGATTCGAGAGGTGACTTGAGAGGGAACTCGAGAGGGAACTCGAGAGGTGACTCGAGAGGAGACTTGAGGGGGGACTCGAGGGGGGACTTGAGGGGGGACTTGAGAGGAGACTCGAGAGGTGACTTGAAAGGAGACTCGAGAGGGAACTTGAGAGGGGACTCGAGAGGGAGCTGGAGATGTGGCTTGAGAGGGTACTTTAGAAGGAACTTGAGAGGAGACTTGAGATGGTCGGTTCGCCAACAGAACACAGGGGGCTGGAGTTGGCCGGAATGCCGACAGGACACGGGGAGCTGGCGTCGGCCGGTACGCCGACAGGACACAGGGAGCTGGCGTCGGCCGGAGACGAGGGGCTGGAGTCGAAACCATGGCTGCTGGGGCCAGAACTGGGGCCGGAACCATGGCTGCTGGGGCCAGAACTGGGGCCGGAACCATGGCTGCTGGGGCCAGAACTGGGGCTGGAACCATGGCTGCTGGGGCCTCTACTGGAGCCCAAAGCATGGCTTCTGTGGCTAGGGCTGCTAGCCTGGACCTGCAACTCCTTCTCTTAGGAGCCTTTTGGAGGCTCCGTGGACCTCCAAAAGCCAGACGAGTTCCAGAGAACGACTCTTGGACAGGAGCAGGAACTGGGGCAGAAGCAAGGGTTGACTCCAGACGGAACACACCGATGCGTGTGGTGTCATAATGGGAATTGGGAGGCAGGGAGCCAGCATGGCTGGGGCTAGCAGGCAGGGGATAACACACCGAGAGTAAATCCAAAAGCCAGGTAAGAATTACACTAAATCTTGCTTCTCCATAGCCATCTGGTGTGCCTCAGCCAGAGCAGCCTCTCGCTGCTGAACTCCAGATGCTCTCCTCCACTTATCAGAACAGCCAGCCAAAGAAAAGGAAAAACTGAGTAATTCCAACTCAAAAGGATCTGCTGGGCCCATCCTTGGTTAGTTCCTTCTGTCAGGGTTGAGAGCGAAGCAGGCAGGACCCAAATGCAGATAAACAGAAAATACCTTTATTTCAAGGCTTAAAGACAGAGCAAAACAGAACTTTTCCCCGTGAACAACGTCAAACTACAACAAGGAACTAACAAAGACTAACAGAAAACACAGAACCTAAATGCACACATGACTAATCAAACAAACAAAAGACAGGTGAGGAGGGAGGAGAAAACACAGGGGCACAAGGTGAACACAATCGGGTAATCAGGGAGGGAAAACAGACAGAAAGCAACAGGCAAAACACTTTTCAAAATAAAACAGGAAACCAAAGACAGATAAAGACAAGACAAAACACAACACAGACAGATCGTGACAGTATGTGTATGTGTATATATATATATATATATACACATACACACATATATTCAGTGCAATAATTATTTCATGCTAAATGAAGCTCTGTTGCTTGGATATCACTAGATCCTGTTACAGCGTAATATAAGTAAATAACGATTGATGTGTACATTAGCATAATTACTAGCTAGCTGCTAACTGCCGCCTCGTTAATATCAAATCCATCATAATAACAATTAGGGGTGTAACGGTTCACAGGAGTCACGGTTCGGTTCATACCTCGGTTTGGGGGTCACGGTTCGGTACGGGTTCGGTACAACAAGGAAAAGCAAAGAAAAGTCACAAATGCATAATTTTTTTTTGCTGTTATTTATTTTTAACAGTCGTGCAAGTTTTGGTATGAAAATAAGGAACTCTAACATTTGGAATCATTAACTGTATTACAGTTAAAAACAAACCACAAACAGTAACACACACACAGATGGCCATATTATTTATATTGGCTGATGTCAAACAAAAAGGTTCAATAAGCTGTAAAAAGAATGTCTTAAAATATTAAAATAAATAATAAGAAAGTGTTTCAATCACAATCAACAAAAGGCAATACAGAACTGTATAACATCTCCTGATGTCAAAATATAAAATAAATACAATAATATAAAAATAAAATAAAATCTGTACCTTTAGGAGCAATGTCTAACATGTGTAATTAACTTGTGAGTGTGTGAGGCCATTATGCCTAAATAAAGGTACTCAAGCTTTACTCTATTTTTAAGTTTGTCTTGAAAAAGATGAGTTTGTCTACGTTGTCAGTAGTGAGGGCAGATCTGTTGGCGGTAACTATGGTAACTATGTCACCTGCCGTGGAGAAAACCCTCTCGCTGGGGACTGAGACTGACTCGGATGTGATGGAGCATGTTTGACGTATTACCACTAGCATACCGCACCGCTGTCGAACAACGCCGACACACCGTCCTCGTCCGATCCACAACCTGCACCCCATCATTGTTGTAGTCCACAGAGAACCCGAAATGTTCCCACACAGCTGATTTAAAAGAAGCAGGTGGGTCTTCTAGCTCCTGTGTGTTGTGTGAACTCGCCATAGCTAACTTTTCTTCTTCATGTATTGTGTTCGTTTTGTTGTGTTTTGTTCTTGTTCTTCATTTGTTATTTACGGGCGGCTGTCTTTTAGGCGCAATACCACCCCCTGGATTATATATAGTGTAATACTGCCCTGAGTGACAGACTTTTTTCCCACTCGTAAAAAAAGGCGTATTCGCCGTGTGACTGCATGTGCCAAACCGTGACGTCCGAACCGTGACGGTACGGGACGAATACGGATACCGTTACACCCCTAATAACAATCCATTATCATACTGTCATGAACGCGCGGTGCTGTTACGTGTACGCAAATTGACGTGCTTGATGTGAACGAGCATTTTGGTTAAAGTTGCGCATGCGCTATGAGCGCACATACGGGTACTTCTCAGGCATGCTGGGTAATCTGTGACGTTTCACACTCTCAAAAGTTGGGCCATTTTATCATCATGCGCTAATGAGCAACTCTCATAGGAATGAATGAGGGCTCGCCTCCCACGCTGTATCCAGTTCTTATTATACGACAATGGTCACTACCCGATCTGCAGTGCGCATGTGCGAGATGGTCCGCCATATTGGACAACTCCGTACTGCAACCCAAGAAGGACACTTGACACAGTGGCTTTTGGCAAAGCTCAAAAAGAAAATTCGAGAGGGATGAGTTATTGTTATTACAACGTGACATCACTATTATTTAACAACTCTTTTCATTGGGTTCTTTTATTTGGGGTTAAGTTCATTGTCAGAATAAGTGAGAAATGAATTTAACTTTTGTTAGACAGCTATATGCCATACATTTTTGCATACATTCACAGTAAATATTTATTCAGTATGATGTCTAACAGAAGTCAAATTCATTTCTCACTTATTCTGACAATGCACTTAACCCCAAATAAAAGAACCCAATGAAAAGAGTTGTTAAATAATAGTGAAGTCACGTTGTAATAACAATAACTCATCCCTCGCGCAGCCGTGACGTGACGCAGACGGACCCGGTGGAATACGAGGGTAACTGTTGCTAGCGGAAAGCTTGGAAATCCATTTGCTCTGTCTCGATTTTGGGGGGTTATATTTCGAGGGTAGCCTACTTGTAATTTACTTGAGTATTTTCAAATTAAACTACTTTATACTTTTACTGCACTACATTTATTTTAAATATTTAGTTTCTTGTTACTTCACAGATTTAGGTTAATGCAAAAATATAAATCGACACATTCATTAAATACATGCATTAATATAGGCTAAGCTACCTAACCTAGTAGTGTATAAAGCAGGGGTCGGCAACAGGCGGACCACGGTCCGGATCCGGACCCAGACGACGACCTATACAGACCCGGAGCTATAATCAATACATTAATAGGGGATTTTTCGGCGCCTCCCGCTTTTTTAACGCTGATTTGGGTGACTTGTGTAATTCGTGGAGAACCGAAGAGTTTTCGTTTTGGGGGTGGGGAGTCCGTCCGTCAGTCTGACTGACGGACAACTTCTCACTTCAAAAAAGAAGAAGAAATCTAGACCGCAAAAAAAATTAAACAAGTGAGTACCTGTTTTTCCTGGGCATGGACACGTTCCTTGAACACAACACGAGCGTAACGTGTCTTCACGTGGTATGTCTCGTCTGAAAGGAGTGCTGACAGAGAGCACCGGAACGCCGCTCCAGCCCTTCAAATATTGCAGTACCCATAAGGAGCCGTACAGATGCCGCAGTGTTTGCGTGGCTGTGTCTTTAGTTGTAAGCACAGTGGCGATCTGTTGTTGTTGTTGTTGTTGTTGTTGTTAGCATCTGGTTAGCTAGCTATGCTAACGAATTTATAGAGCTTTTCTACAACCAGGTGGAAGAGAGCTCTCTCCTGAGAGGCTCAAATAACCTCAGCTCAGTGAGGTTAAGGCACACCTTGATATGATCATTATAGTTATTAATGAGACTAAATGAAAAACAGGTATCAAATAATATATGACAGTAACAAAAAAGTTGTTAAAAACAACAAGAATAGAATTTAAAGGGGAATGATTTGTAAAATATTCAAAAAGAAAAATCTGCTTACAAATCTGTTTCATATGGATCTCTTCATGTTGCTCTCAAAGTGCACCAGATTGATGCTTTTAACTTCAATATTTAAAAAATAAATATTCCCGGGGAGCATGCCCCCGGACCCCCATAGAGGAGGTTAAGTCCCCCCCCCCCCCACTTAAATCATGTTCACATGGTTATGGATAGGATACTAAATACATTTGCACACATCTTGTGTCCATATCTTTGTTTTGGTGGTCACGCCACACCGTGCACGTGCATGCATACGCGAGTCATGGTGAGATATCTGGATTGGTTGCTTTTTCTTTGCACAGCATGAAAGAAAGGCCAAATGAATGGGCTGTGATTTTAGTTTTTTTAAGCAGAGGTTGAGTTCAATCATTTGTACGACCCTCGGAGGATGTTGTAAAAATTGAAAGGAAAAAGGTTCCCCACCCCTGCTGTAAATAATAATAAAAACCCTTGATTTACAACTTAACATCTGTCTCCTATTGATCTGAGTATATTATAAATAATAGTTAATTGAAGCATTATAGCGCAGGCCTTTGTCAGATGGTATATTACGCTGTTTTTTTTCTGCTTCGAATAGTTCTCTCTTTTTTCACCATACCTATGTTTGCATCACTGGAACCAATGATCACCTGCATGTGTGTGAGAATGGCCCTGACTCCATGTCAGCCCAGATTTACAAACTCCTGGCAGGACAAGCTCAATTCTCACACTGAATTAAAACAAAGTGAGAGAGGGACTGCAATATAAGAGGGAAAGAAAGAGAAACTTTAAAACGGTTCAATTGTTATGATGTGTAAAGACTGATATTGTTCTATAATTGGCTGAAACTGTTAAGTCATGATGTGAAACGGTTAACAAAGAAAAAGGGAAACTCAAGCTGCTGCTACACTTTATGTTATTTATCTAAAATTAAGCACTTTAAGATGCACATATTTTCAAAAGCTATTTTATTTATTTTCTCTATTTTATTTTTGAAATGCAGCACGAGAGGAACATTACACATATCCACAGTATTTACTGTATATCTGTAGAGTTCAATGTTCATTGACAATAAATATTGTTGTTTATGAATTGTACTTTCTTTATTTGATTGGCAGTCAGTCGTTGATTACATGCAGACGTTGATAAAGCTACAGGTCACTTCAATATATATCACACCAATTCATGAAGCAAGTTAGACATTTTGATGTTCCGGACCTTTGCATGGGGACATTTTCTCTAACTGGACCTCGTTGAATTTGAGTTGAATACCCCTGGTATAATGTAATCCAAATAAAGCCCACCTTCACCAAGTAGGCCACTACACTGAAGTGATGAACACATAAGTGCACCGATCATTTAAAAAAAATGCTTTGTGTTTAATTCTGCTTTTCTGCATAACGATTACTTTCACTATTGGTACTTAAAGTATATTTTTATGCTTATACTTTTTTATTTTAAGTACAAATTTGAAGGCAGTAGTTTAACATAGTATTTTGATACTGTAGTATTGCTGCTTTTACTTACATTAATAATCTATTTAGTATATAGAGTATTTCTCCAACCTCTGCATATTGTTTCTTTAAATTCTGGGTCAGGTATACTATTGACAAATATGTGAGACGTGCTTGCTGGTCAAAGTTGTTGTAAACAATCTACAGACTGCCAGGAAAAGAATACATCTTCTTTTTCATACTGAGATTAAGAGTACCAGACTGGATTAATTAAAGTTGACATTCGGAACAGATAATAATCTACCTCACACGCCTATGTGCCCTGCCTGCCAGCCGGTATATCGGACAGCAAACCTGAATGCCAGAGCCTCCACGCCCTGTGCAGTCACACCTGTCATGATGGAGCCGCATCTTCCCACCCACTTGTTCGGCCGCTCCCACCTCCGGGAAGGAGGCTATAAAGTGTATCCTCCTGGCCGCCTCAGCAGCATCTCCTCCCGGGTTAGACAAGTCCAAGTGAACGTTGCACCTGAGTCAGAACAGAAGTCATCATGGCCAGCTTTCGCCAGGGGTTTACCAACTCTTCCATGTCCTACATGAAGACCGGCTCCAGCAGGGGGTCTAGGAGCGTGTACGGCGGTGCAGATGGTAGAAGTGTCCGCGTGTCCTACGCCTCCAACGGGCTCGGCGCTGGTTTTGACTTGGGATGTGCCCTCGGGGGCGGCAGCAGTATAGGCATCTGTGGCAGCGAGAAGCACACCATGCAGAACCTCAACGACCGCCTGTGCAGCTACCTGCAGAAGGTGCGCGATCTGGAGTCCGCCAATGCGCAGCTCGAGTGTAAAATCCGGGACTGGATGGCTAAGCAAGCCCCCTGTGCCAGGGACTACAGCAAGTATGAGCAAATCATCGAGGACCTGCGCAGAAAGGTAAGATCTCCTTAACTAATGTTATTTAGTGCTTTGAACGTGCCTCAAGCCATGGTTTGATGTCATATGATATTATTCTCCTGGTCATCTTAAATAATAACCAAATCATTTAGTATTTCTAAAAAACAAAACAAATACTTTTCCAATGTGCAAGCTATTATTGTAAAAACGCCAAAGATTATAATACAACCCATCATAGGTAATCTATAGACATATCATATTTTACATTTTCCACCATATTGAGTCCTCTTACTGTATTCAGACACACTATTCAGTATACAGTGCTATCACATCAGTTATTATAAAATATCACATATGATATGTGAGTTAATGTCATAGAGAACGGGTTAGTTTGGATTTGAAAACCATCACTACTTATTCTTTGTTTGTTTCTAACTACCGCCAACAAGCACTGCCCAGAGGGATGTTTTACACATGATGCAAGTCAGGCTTAAAGAAACCCTCCACTGTACGGCTGACCAGCCCACATTACAAATACCCAATCACTTACACACCTTTGTATATTTGTATATTATATGTGGATAATAAACTTCTGACTTGACTTGTCTTCCATTTAGATTAATTGTGCGTCACTAGACAATGCCAGGCTGATGCTGCAGATTGACAACGCCAGACTGGCAGCAGAGGATTTCAAAATCAAGTGAGTGGAAATGTTACATAAGAAGTTATCAACCTATGTAGCATAGTTTATAATGACAAATGTCTGGAACTTTGCAGATGCAATAATGCTTGTTTGGTATACTTATGGCCATGTGGGCTTATTGTCATAAGGGTGTAATAGTCAACACATTAAACTGGTGTAACTGGTTTTAGTGGAGCTTCCCCTTTTTCTCGACAGGTATGAGAATGAGCTGGCAGTGCGTATGTCCGTGGAGGCCGACATCATGGGACTGCGCAAGGTTCTGGATGACCTCACCATGTCACGGTCGGACCTGGAGATGCGGGTGGAGGGCCTGAAGGAGGAACTGCTCTACCTGAGGAAGAACCATGAGGAGGTGAGAGTAGTCCAGTTAGGAATTGCATCACATCCTTACAGTGAGATCAGCTGACCAATGCTCCAAAGTACACACTAAGAAAACTCCAGTCTCGTTCAATCTTTAGGTGATCAGTTTGTGGGAGCATTACTGTGTCTTCAAGTATGATAGGCACAATATGATTACCTGGAATGTACTGTTAAAAATTTGAATGTGGAACGCTGGATACTGAGCACCCTACGCAGTCGCTATTTCAGCTACGTAGCAGAAATAGAGGGACCAGCAGTGGTTGTTGTTGCTCATGTGAACACTGCACTGTACAAATAAAAGAAAGCTAATGTAACTTTTGCAAAACACTCCATGTTGCTAAACGCTATCATTTTCATTAAAAAAAAAATTCTAATTAGGTCAGTAAACTCACACAGCAACTGCAATAACACCATATTTATGCATCAAAAAACAGATAACGCTTGCTAACATTTCCAAGTTTCATAATGGTTTTATCTTTAACCTGACTTGACCTTTGTTGTCCTGCCTGTAGGAGATGGCGGGATTGAGTGGCCAGGTTAGCTCTGTGAATGTGGAGGTGGACGCCGGGTATCAGCAGGATATGTCCAAGGTCCTGGATCAGATCAGATGTCAGTATGAGGGCATCGCTGAGAAGAACCGCTGTGAAATGGAGGCCTGGTACAAGGCCAAGGTGAGGGGAGCAATGATACACTTTATGTCTGCATCTTATTTCATTCTAGAAGAGTCGTCAATATCAAGGTATTACCCACACATTCATGTCTCATTTCTTGTGTTCTAGTTTGACGAACTCAACCAGCAGGTTGCAGCCAGCACAGAGACCCTGCAGACCTCCCACACTGAGATCATCGACCTGAAGAGGACCCTGCAGGCCCTGCAGATCGAGCTGCAGTCCCAGCAAAGCCTGGTAAATCAGATATACAGATATTCTTTTTTCAACCACAATATAAACTTAAAGGCGTCTTTTTGTAAGTGACTTAGGTAGATAGAGGAAATGAAATACAAGATATTAGCACTCAGTATCCACTTATATCTCGTCCTGTTGTTCTGCTCCTGTGAAGAAATGTGCCTTGGAGTGCCAGCTTTCAGAGACGGAGAACTGCTACAGCCAGCAGCTGAGCCAACTCCAGAACATGGTCTACTCCCTGGAGAACCAGCTCCAGGAGATGAGGAAGGACATTGAGAGGCAGTCCTATGAATACCAGATCCTGCTTGACATCAAGACCAGGCTGGAGTTGGAGATCGCCGAGTACAGGAGGCTGTTGGATGGAGGGTAAGTCTTCAGGGAGAGTTTGTCACAAAAGTCATTGGCGTTTGATTTTTTATCTGTGGCTGGACTTAAACAATGCAAGCAGCTTATTGGATATGTATCCGTCTCATATTAAATTAATCCAATACTCTAAATCAATATTCCCTACAAGTTGTATAGTAATTGTGAAGCTACATATAAGCAGGGTTGCCAACTTTGGGTACCTGGCTGGAGTGAGATTTTAATATCATTTTTGAATTACACATATGCACACGAAATGACTGCTATCGTGTCAGCAGCGGGACCTTAGCATATATTTAAGATGTATATACAATATATACAAATACACAATATTGGACACAGACTATAAAGGGCACAACGTTACATTCACTAATGAAAGTCAAACACATGTTTGTTACCACTGTTTTATTGTGTGCCTGTCGCGATAAGCAATTAATTGACTTATCGTACGATAAATAAAAATGAACTCGATAAATTTCCATTTACATGAGGATGTAACTAGCAGTTCGAAAGGATGTACTTCAATTATTATTATATATTATCATTATGTCAGTGGTCTAAAATGGTCATACAACGGTGCCGACAATATTATCGTTTATCTCAATAATTTCTGGGAAAATGTATCCAACAAAATTAATTATCGTGAGAGGCCTATACATGAAACACACACACACAAATCTACAGACTTACTCCAAACTGCCACATATATTAATTAACACACTCTATTTTGGCCTAGTAGAACAATAAGCAGCAGACTTTTACTTTTGTATAATGTCTACTGGATCTTAGATCTGCGCATGCGCAACACGGGTTGGCAGTTGCCAGAGAGTGTTTGTGTTGGGTAATCTATGGTAGGGCTAACCCATACAGTGGTGGGGCTCAACTCAGTATTTGCAATGTAATTACATACACGCTCCCCTTGACAGTGAAACGCCACGCGTGAGGTTTAGATTATTTCCCTGTCTCAATCCAAATTGAACTGTATGAAATAAAAAGGCACATTTGTCTTGTAGTAAATAAAAAGGGCGACCTGGAGTAATGTTGTATCGATGCATAGAGATGTACTACAGCAAAAGTATTCTCCGTGGGGACTTCCTGCAACAACACCACGCCGTTATCTTGATTCTGATTGGCCAGAAGACATTATCAAAGATGTTCTATTGAGAAGACGATCACTACCTGACAAAAGTTTTGAAAACCGTTTCTAGTCTTCGGTATTCTTGTTTTTTGGCGTGAGAATAGTTTGGGCAGCGTGAGAGCGTGAGATTGAGAGTGAAAGCGTGTGTCACACGCCAGATGCGTGAGAGTTGGCAACCCTGATATAAGAGACAGTTAGCCTAGCCCAGTATAGCATGAATAAAAGCTAGCCTGATTTATCTAAAGACCACAAAATCCGCCTTATAGCACATTTTAAATTCACTAATTGAAACCTTATAAAAACAGGTATAATATGTTAACAAGGGAGCTTTAGAGATGCTGGTAGACTTTTCTTTACCTTCTTTTCACAAGCTAACTAACTGGCTGTAACTTCATATTTAGCACGAGTGGTATCAGTTCTCTCATTCAAGACTCAAAAAGGGACTAAAAACTATTTCCCAAAATGTTGGACTATTCTTTCATACTAATAGGCGCGTTCACACCGCAGTACTTTTCCCACTGTAGTTCCGATATAGTTCCGAAATGTTGCGTTCACACCAAAAAAATAGTAGCTGGGAGTCCCAGCAGCTTCTACTGAAGCCAGTCCCCAACTCCGGGGACTTCCAGCCGGGGACTCCGGGTGGCAGTATACGCCGTGAAGTTGTTTGTAGCCTGCCAGTAAACCCAAAGCAGAAGAAGAAGAAGTGACGTCAGCGGCTCATTTGCCTAATCCTCCCTCAGGGACTTATTCCGGTGTGAACGCGATCTGTACTTAGTTCATGAGAACTAAAGAGTTCTCATGAACTCCTGGGAGAGGGATCCCTCCTCTGTTGCTCTCCCTGAGGTTTCTCCCATGTTTCCTTTAAACTGTGGGCTTTCTCTGGAAGTTTTTCCTTGTACGATGTGAGGGTCTAAGGACAGAGGGTCTAAGGACAGAGGGTCTAAGGATAGAGGGTGTCGTTTTTCTCATACTGATATTCTGAACAATCTGTGCTGTTGTATTTGCTGTAAAGTGTCTCTACTGTAGGCTATTTTTATTATATGTTCAGCACTTTGGCTCCACCAAAAATCGTTTATAAATGTGCTATATAAATAAAACTTGATTTAATTTGATGAACTAAGTTCTGATTAACCTTTGTGGGAAAAGTACTGCGGTGTGAAAGCGCCTAATATTGTTTTATGTTATGGTTTTAATTGTAACTTTTGAATATTTTCCAGAGTAACTCCCAGATGTGGAACTGTGATAGTCAAAAAAGTTGTCCAACAACAGGAAGTAGTTGGTAGGTTTACATCACTGACGTCACTTTTTGCTCTTTGCTTGTAAAAATGTAATATGCCACTTATTAAAGTTTGTTCTGATTCTCTTTGCAGTTAAACCACGCACCGTCCAAAGGACAATTATGGTGGTTGAGGAGATTGTTGATGGAAAAGTGGTGTCACGCACAGAACATGCCCAGTGAAACATGATCAACACATCTGATGTCCCTCCCAGCTGAAGACTTATAAAAACTGCTATGTTTTTGTCATTGTCTAAGCATTGGAAAAGGTCAATAAAAAAATACTTGTGCATTTAATCGTCTGTCAAATATTGTTTCAAAATGAATCAATCACATGCAATCACAAAAATTAAATTAGACCGTTGACCAAGGGTTTGCAGATCTCTGAGATGTTAAGAATGTTCTTAATTAGGACCAATCCTCCCATAAATCTTACGTAAAATCTATTGTGAAAGGGATATTTTCAATTTCCTAATAAACATCTTTCTTCCAATAGTTTGTATGTTGAATCTATTTTGTCTTCTTTTAAAGAAAGAAAGAAAAATCCATAAGTATTAAAAGTCACTGCCTTATCAGTTTACCTCCATGCTCTGTAAAGTGTTTCTAAAAGGCCACGTGTAAAGGACCAGGGTGTGCGGACAGCAGGTTAAGGTTGAACAAATAGGGATTAGCCAACATATATATACAGTGTTTAGGATGGGTAACACAATCAGTTAAGATGGAAGAAGGTTCATGTTGTACAATATAAGGGCATAGAAGCCTCTCCCAGCAGCCACTGCACTTCCTCTCCAATATGTTCAAAACGTTCTCGCGGTATCAACAGCTATTTCAATTGTCTCTGATTGTCTCTGTGCCTCAGCAGCACAGGTGATCACCCCGTCCAACAACCGTAAGAACTCCATTTGATGACACAAACAGTCTTCCTCATGACTCCTAGCTGCTGTACACCTCCTGTCGTATCGACTTTTCACTTTCTTTGCTTCTTCTTTGTAATCTATTGTTTAGTCTGACTTACTCTTGATTCATTCTCCCCCAAACTGACTACACTTGGGCTCATTCTCACAGGTCTTCCCTAAAGCACGTGGTGTACAATGAGCTGTGACTCCTAACACCGTGTGCGCTGTATTGGCTCGGGAACACACATCCTCACTGGGTAACTGATACGATATACTTTATTGTCCCCGTAAGGACATTTGTTCTGGACTCCGTCCTGCAGTTCAGCATACATGTACATATTCAAACATAGTGGACATTAAGAGACATACACATATCATCAGTGATACACCGTTTGAACAAACACAATACACAGATGCACATACGGACAATGGCGACCTATTGCACAACCCTCATGGCCAACATTTAAAAAGTAAATTTCATTACATTTGAATACATTTCATGTCATGTGAATGTTAAGAATCTTAATGGACATAGGTAGGAATGAGTGCTTATAGCGGTTCAGCCTGCTCTTGGGAACCCTGAATCTTCTACCAGAAGGTAGGAGCTGGAACTCTGATGTGATCCCGGAATACTTTGTCCGGCAGGAACTCTGCACAACAGTGTAGCATAACTGATCATGTGTTCTCCATCACTCATCCTGTACATTCTGTGGCCATCTACCACTCTGTCACAGCTTTGAAATCTTCTGGCATCAAGTGAATATGGTATTCCATCGACGACACCTTTTAGTGGAGCTTTCTCTGAAAGTTTGAAACTCGACACATGGTAATCCTCCAATGTTGTTAACACTTTCTTTAGCTGTGTTTGTGTCGACTAACTGTTCATAGCCAAGTTGGTCCATGATCCAACTTGCTACCTCGTGCTTGTCACACAGAACTCCAGCTACATTGATCCCAATCGGTAGGTTTCTTATTCATCTTTGTTGTCATTATTACCTATGCCACTTGACAAATGTTTCCTTCCTGGTCTTGTCCAGCTGCTTCCATCTTCCTTCCGGTCACGTACATCTGCCCACGCCCATCACTCTACACTGTAGGATGCTGGCCAGTCCATAGTTGAGTGCAGAGAAGAGAAGACTCTTTTCTACTAAAATATGGGTGTCTTAAATGAAGTGGCTTCTTTAAACACACCTCCAGCTTTAGGAGAATGGCACAGTCCAATGAACCATGACAAAACTGGAGTTTACACAACACACAATTAACAATCACTTAATTGAACAAGATTGCCTGCACTCAATCTAATGTGTCTGCGTATGAATGATTTGAAACAAAAGCAACTGTAGTTACAGCCTTCACACATGGTGAGAGACAATATTTAACCACAAAGATGTTACTGTAGAATTATCAATCTTTTCAATCTCAATTGCTTTTTGAGACTAAAGGGATGGTCTTTCTTTTTACTAGGTCAAACCTAAAGTTCTGTCACCTTTCCCATCCAAATCATTTTCATAAAGGTCTCGTCCTCTGTCAGATATAACCAAAAGCTTCTGGTTGCTAATTGTTAGTTAATGTTAGCAAACGTTAGCTAGATATTGCAATGTGACAGATATAAACTAGGCATACAGGACAAGTTGGCCCACGTTGTGACTTTTCCACTCAATAATCTGCAGTATACCTTCGTTAACCACTAAATTCCGTTTAACAAAGTCACAGTTTGGTTTAAGCTGATTTAAAACATAACAGTAAACTCTCTCCCTGCATATGCAGTGTTTCTATCTGTCCACTAGATGTCGGTATGTTCACTTTATTTAGGTGTTATGTAGAGTAGACAATGGCATTGTATATACTTCTTGGTCAGAATGTAAAAATAAGTCTTCTATAATGACTGAAAATGATAGTTTCGATGACAAATGGTCCATTTCCATGTTGTTTTAAATGATGTCACTTACTGTATATTGACATGGTACATGGCACCTACTGTTGAACGTTACACTCAGGTCACTTTCTATTTTAAATTGAACAACCACATGACATCTTATGAAAATTGGATTTTAGAAACATTTGTAGCATGTTCATTTTGTTCCAACCCCTTCAGCTCATGGATACATTTCAGAACCGGCCGTAAGAGCAGTCCCAGGGCCCCAACGTGTCGGGGCCCACCTTGGTTTTACCACAACTCAAGAAACACAAACTGAAAATGACCTCAAAGAAATTCAGAGTAACAAAAAGACTAAAATGACAATTACTATTTACCTGTAAAAAAAAATGTAATCAGTGACCTTATCTGAATATCAAAGTATAACAGAAATGTAACCTGATTACTTCTGTAACTTTTTGATTGCCTTAATATCAAATGCTATGCAAGAAACCAAGGTATTTTCTGTCAAACATGTGTCTGTGTAACTGTAGACCATATCAAAGTATACATGAATGCATAGTACCGTTTACAAAGCACACATCAAATGTGTGGGCATGTAATATATCAATATTTATTTGAACATGTGTTGTAACATTGTAATCCTGCTTGAAATCCACATTAAAAAAAAATCTGATTTGTTTTTATAAATGTAACTGCAAGGGTATACCGTTACTTTGAGTGTACCCTGATTATGTGATATTGTCACATGTAATCCATTACTCCCCAAGCCTGTTCAGTTTATGGCAGCATTCATTTTGAAGTAATCCAAAAGTAATCTCATCCTATTGACTATGTTTCCAGTAGGTGAGCGGAGGAATACGTGCAGGCAGTGAAAGTACCGATCCTCCTCCGGGTCTATTTTTAGTTTCAGGTCTGCAGCACAGATCTGCTTTGCTGTAGCACGACTGTGTCACTCGGGGCTGGTGGTCCCGAGTCACGACCAAAATGATGACACAATTCTGCACCACGAGAAGCTGACGTCACCGCGGTACAGTCACCTCCTGTGTGACGTCATGTGACGGAGGCTGGATTGCAGCAGCGGCCGGGGTGATGCCATCTGCTGGAGGGACCCGGACACTGAGCGGGCATGACGTCACTGTGGCAGCTCCGGCCGGTATAGCCTGGGAGAGTGGAGGTGAATGCACAACGAGCAGAGAGGAACTAAGACTGAGGACAAGCTGACTACAGAACGTATCCTCCACTTCTTTCTTTGATGTTCTGAGACAATCGAATAAGCTGCTTCATATGTATATGCATCCATATAGAAATCAGGTTATAGACTATTCATTCTCGTGCCACTATTATTGCATTAACGGAAAATAGACAGCAGCACACGTTGCAGTTGTTGCACATCGCATTTTATTATTGCGTTTTTATTATTATTTGTATGTTTTTTTATGTTGCTCAAGTCACTTAATATATTGTTATTTTTGCATATGTTTTGTGTCGGTCTATATAACTATATTATGTATCATATGTTTGTGTGTCCTATGTTTCACCTGGCTGCAAGACAGACTTTCTCTTCGTTCAAGCTGCCTTTGGGCCATACCCAAAATGTAAACTTCGTATGTCATAGAATAGAATGCACTTTATTTTCATTATACTTATGGTTAAAAAAAAGTGACAAAAATAAAAGTGATAAAAGTAAAATAATATAATTTTTTGTAATTTGTTATGAATTTTTTTTTTTTGCATTTTAAGATTTGTTTGCATTCAGGGCATGACAAATAAATAACATACAGTCAAAAGAAAAACTTTAAATAAAAAAAAGAAAAGAAAGATTAGCAAAAGCGTATAGGATTTAGCTAACAAGTAACACGCTTTATGTTCTATTTGTCAGCTATTTTTCCCTTCTTCTATTGAAAATATGGACCTGATTTCTTAATGTTATAATAATAATAATAATAATAATAATTCATGATAGTTAAATAGCACGAAGAGATAAACAAAACAGAAAATAGGGGGGGGGGGGGGGGGGGCTGTGGGTTGAATGCAGTGGTTGAACAGGTGGGGTTTGAGTGATGTTTGAGGGAGGGAGGAAGAATCCTGATGGATTGGGGTAATGAGTTCAGAGGGGGGGTGACAGCAACGGAGAAGGCTCTGCCGCCCCAGGAGCTTGAGGTTGGTCCGGGTGGAGGGGGGGCAGGAGGTTGGCAGCAGCAGAGTGGGAGTGTGTCTGTGGAGGAGGTCAGTCAGGTAGGATGGGGCCAGGTTATGGAGGGCTTTGTACGTCTGGGGATGGGGGAGCCAGTGGAGCTTGATGAGGGCGGGGGTGATGTGTTCACGGATTCGGGTGTGGGTGAGTAGTTATTCTTTCCATTTCATTCTAACTTTATTAAGTTATTATCTTTTGACCAGTTCCTTCTAATATTTTTAATGTAATGTTATATTCTCTTAATGCTTACTTGTTTCAATTTTCTGCAGGGTAACTACACATTGAGCTTTCTCTTATATGTTGTTTTCTTCTTTGTTTTTATTTTCTCATAATGTGAACTCTTCCTTCTTTATACCAATTCAAAAGTTATTTAAATTCCACACTTGGATATTCCTATTTGCATTACATTGGATGAGACAAACACATTGTAAGATCAGTTAGAAAAACTTTGGAGAAGATTTGGATCTGTGTCCAGACACTGCTGTTCAGGCGAGCTGCTGTCCATGGTGCTGAAATGCATCAACGAGGGCTCGTTGAGAATGGACTTCATATAACAAGCTTTAAATAGCACAGTTGATTTATATGAATTTACAAAATACCAGAAAGTATCGCGAGAATGGCTGGTGATGAAGGTTGGTTATTACATTACATGTCGCTTGTTAGACGCTTTTATCCAAAGCGACAATCCCCACAGGAGCAATTTGGGGTGAAGTGTCTCAGGGACACAACGACATGCTGACTGCAGTGGGGTTTGAACCTGTGACCCCCTGATCCCAACACCAATGCACAACCCACTGCACCACACGCCGCCGTCACGGTAATGACTGTTAAACTTTGTGAGCCGTGTGTGTGTGTGTGTGTGTGTGTGTGTGTGTGTGTGTGTGTGTGTGTGTGTGTGTGAAGCCACAGTAGAGGCTGTGCTTTCATGCTCCTCCGCCAAAAATAAAGGGAGAGAGGAGGAGGGCTGCATCCCATTGACTGAGAGACAGAGCGAGAGAGAGAGCGAGAGAGAGAGAGAGAGAGAGAGAGCGAGAGAGCGAGAGAGAGAGAGAGAGAGAGAGAGAGAGAAGAGAGAGAGCGAGAGAGAGAGAGCGAGAGAGAGAGAGGAGAGAGAGAGAGAAAATCAGCTGATATGAGATGGGAGCGAGAGAGAGAGAGAGAGAGGGAGAGAAGGGAGAGTCAAGCCTTCAGCAGAGAGAGAGAGAGAGAGAGAGAGAGAGGCTCCACGGACTCCGCCTATACCGCCTCAACATCCAGCTCCAGCCCGACGACGGCACCACAGCCCAGGCGAGAGATTCAGCAGGCCCCCCCCCTCAGCTCGACTCAACTCCCGGCGTGAGAAAAACGGACATGGGCTCCCGGTGAATCTGGGCGGTGGAGGGCAGAGGCGGGCATCCTGGGGGTGGGGGGGGACGACGACGAGAGCGTGGCGGGAGAAACACCCAGAGAGGACAAACAAAAGCACAACCGAGGGTGCCTGCGACCATGAGCGGCGTGCACTGTCCGCGGCTGCCGCTCCGCCCGCGGACCATGTCGTGAGGTGTGGCTCGGAAACGCTCCGGGGAACCTTTCAGCCGAAACGACTCGCCGAGGAGGAGCAGCAGGAGGAGGAGGTGGGGTGGTGGTGGTGGAAAAAGATGTCCGCCTCGGTGGGGCCCAGGGTGGGCCCTCGCCCACCCACCGCGACGCCAAACATGCCGGACCTGCCGGACCTCAGCCATCTGACCGAGGAGGAGAGGAAGATCATCATGGCAGTGATGGCTCGGCAAAAGGAGGAAGAGGATAAAGAACAAGCCATGCTAAAGTAAGAGGAACCTTTTCTTCCCTGTCTGTGTAAGTTAGAACGCGTTCTGATCCCAGTTCTAACATGGAGCTGTGCATTAGAACCCAGCGTTACTGTGGTAGTGGTCAGCACCTCCTGCCCCTCACATCCAGCACCCGAGGTGGTGCTGTACTAAGAGAAGTGAGCACCAGCAGAGGCAGGGAGGGGGGGGGGGGGGGGGGGGCAGCCTTCTGAGGGGTGGATGCTGCTGGAATCAATACATTAAAACAATATACAATCACTGTCAGTGGAGTTGAAAACCGGGTCAAAACGTGTTCCAGGTGTAGATAGGGCCGTGAGGACGGGGTGTGACAGTGGGGGCGGCGGTGGTTAGGGGTGTGGGGATGAATCATAGCATTACCCATCCTTCACCACTCGTTTTCATCAATGGGGACTGCACCCATCCCTCAGTTCACACATCCAACACGCCACACCGCAGGCTGGAGTGGCTTTGGTCACTAGATGAATGTGTGTGCATGCATGCGGGTGTGGTGTGTGTGTGTGTGTGTGTGTGTGTGTGTGTGTGTGTGTGTGAGAGAGAAATCACTTTGACAATAATGGGAAAAACAATGACATTATAGCTCCTGGGCCTGCAGCGACACTAACAGTTAGATAGAGCCGACACATGGACGCTGGTGAGGCGGTGTGTGCGATCATTGGTGCTCCCCTCGGCGGAGAGGAGAAGATGGGGTGTGGTGGGGAATGGAAGATATGAGGAAACGAGACCGGATATACTGTAGCACCTTTTAAAAGCCTCTGTACGGTGATCAAATGGCGATCCATCTGCCAAACACCAATAATCTTAGCTTTGTGGGAATAAGATTTCAGGCTGGTAGCATTGTAAAACACAGGAGGTACTTTCTGTAACAGCGTTGTGTGGTGAGGAGGACTCAGTGCTACAGCTGCCTCATGCAAAGCTACATTGCAGTTTGATGCCTCTGGGGTTTCCACCACAAGCAAATGGCACCAAAAGCCCCAGAGCAGACACCGAGCTGCCCCCCCCCACCTGCTGTGGAACATGTGAGGCCGGTCTCTGGCTCCTTAATGAAGGATGGTGCCGTAGCAGGCGTGCAGCAGCATCCCATATAGCACTCATGGCCTGCTTCTATTCTAATGGCTACTTGTTTTCATTTCCTGACTGCTGCCTAAAGGGGAGCTGCATCTGGAGAGGAAGTGATGTATTTCATGTTCTATGAGGCACAGGTTCAGCAGATAATGGCCTCATCATCTGGCTAACCGTGGATGGGGCCAGCACACTCTGGACAAAGAAGGAATTGGGTTTTACAGAAAGTGAGCATTAGTGAAGCAGTAGTATTTTGAATACAGTACGCAGAGTAAAGGACAAAGGATTGACGATACAGACATTTACTTTCATCATACCTTCACTTTCCCGTACATGGCGATGCATTTAAAAAAAGATATCAACAGTCACACATCTTGTCACACCTCTGCTAAACATCGAATGCACTCAATAACAGGCCGATAAGAAATCCAAAATGTAGAGACCCAGAATTCATAGACACTCTCACATCAGCTTGACATTGAATGATTTCACAGCACTGTCTCATACATAGGAACATGCTGGTGAGTCCTTGGAAATGCCTGGCAAACCATCAAACATATGTGTTCCATATACAGTGAGTGATGGATCACATGGCATCCATTAGCTCAAAGTACGGAGTAGCATTAGCATACATGCTATATGTGTAGAGTAGATAGATATAGTTAATGGATTGTATACTAATGTTTCAGTTCATTCAAAAGCAAAGGAAAATAGTTTATATGTAGTTTGCAACAGGTGTGTTGAGAGAACATTTATATATTGAAATGTACATTGAGAGCTTCATAGAACCACGATTGGAAAACCATTGACTCATTATTGTTCTGGTAGATGCACTCTGTGAGTTTCCACCATCATGGAAGACAGTGGGGTTACGGAGAGACTAAAGGCCCAAGGAAGATCCCTACATTTAGCATTTTAGCCAAGCTCTGCGCTCTCTGAGTTTCCTTCTAGTTGGTTTATGCTGTCATCGTTGATCTTAGTTGACTAAGCTACATTTAGATCCCACTTTTGAATCTCTGACTAAACTGAATCGACCAAGGACTCCAATGGGTCTGGTTTTTGTTGTAGTTGTGAGATTAAAGGGGCCCTATTACTGTTTGAGTTTCTCTCCCCCCCCCCCCCCCCTCGCCGTCTGAAACGCCACCATTGTAGTCCTTTATTTACATCTGCGCTACAGCGACGTCACTAGGTAACACGTGCGCTTCTATTGGCCAACCCTCGGCTCTGGTTTCAGACAGAGGGTGAAAAGAGGTGCTGCAGCACAGGCAGGATGAGAAACATTAAAGCATGGAGACATGTCACTGCATTTTTGAAAAAATAGTGACAGAACAATGGCCACTAAAACTAGTTGTTTTTTATTAAAAGATTGGATACCATATCAATCCACTGTTACCGATATCTGATCCAGCTATATAATAATAATAATAATGCATTACATTTTGTATTAGAGCGCTTTTACAGGTGCTCAAAGCGCTTTACAAGTACACATTACACATATTAGACATGTAATATATCATTACTGCATATATATCATGGCAAGGCAAGTTCATTCATATAGCACATTTCAACACATTTGTACAATGTGTTTTACAGAAAGTAAAAAAAAGAAAACATTAAAAGCATTCAAATATAGTGCAACAGAAATATTTTATAAATACATATAAAAACCATCGTAAGAAAGTCAGTCTAATTATCAGGCTAAATTCCAGATAGGTCACAAATACTGTGTTCAATTCAATTCGTTTAAACCTGATACATCGTCTTAATTATTTCTGTGATAGAGTTTCTTGTAAGCAATATATTTCAAAGCACCCTTTCAGCGTAACTCATAGAACCCATTTGAGTAGTTATGAACAGTGGACGATGAACATGCTGTTCCTGACGTCAGGTCTCTTCCCCTGGTCAGATGCCTGATACCGGAGCAGCTGGCAGGGATAAGGTTAAACTGATACTGGATGTTATCTGCCACGAGTTCACCCCCCCTCCAGCCTGGCAGAAACCAAAGTGTCCCGGAGCCAGGACGCCAGGTTCTGGGCCAATCATTCGCTGTGAGAATTCAGCAGCTGGACTCACTGATTCAAAGTGCTAACGAACACTTTGTCCACCTCTAATACACTACAGACTTCAGAGACTGCCTCCATTGACTTGACAAACCTCCATTGAGTTCCTAATCCAGAGGATGTTAGTCATGCAGAGGGGAGTGAGTGAAGTGCTGACTGCAGCAGTGACCAACCTCTCCCATGCTGTGACGTAGACAACTCTTACAGCACAGCAGGACATCTTTTCTCTTTAATCAAAAGCTCCCGTCAGCTCCTGGGTCCCTTTCAGGTTTCCAAAATGTAAATATAGAAACAATGTGTAAAATATTGATGTGCTCGGCGGAGAGGTTGTAGACATTTCAGACGGGTTGGGACGTGCTGGAGTGACGGATGGGGTTAATGGAGGCACCTGCTTGTGTTGCTGTTAAGGCATGTGCACGCTATAGAGTGTGCAGTGATGACGTGTTTGTGTAGGCCGACCCGGAAGTTAGCATCTCCCTGAGAGCTCCCTGCTCAAAAAGCAATGGGATTCTCCTCTTGGATTTTGAAATATTGCAGAAAATAAGATCTTTGGCAAACTTTTGCTATAGATTCTGTGTCAAATATGATTTGTTTTCTATTTTCAGACTCTCAATATTGTTTTTCTGTAATCTTCAGTATGGTTATCCTATATCTTTTTATCTGCTCTTATATTCCATGTCTCAAGAGAGTAGAATTGTTGCTACTGAAGTCAGCATCGCAAGTGCTTCCTCAGAAAAAGCAATGGGATTTTTCCATCGAATATTTCAGAAATAAGATATGTGGCTCATTTTCAAATATGTAAACCCACTTTATGACTCTCGTAGCGTATAAATGCAATCACCTGAAGTGTAAAGCTAATGTTAGGATATAAAAGAACTACCGTACATCACGGTCACATGTCTGCGCATGGACACCGCTAAGCTGAAGGTGGCTAATGTTCAGCATGATGACATTTAGTAGCCTCACTCGGTCACTTTTTATGACGCAGAGCAATTTCCGACATTCACCTTTGGAATATTTATGAAAATCTCCTGCTTTTGTTGAGCACATATCTTATTTCAGGTATCCAACCAACAACTAATAAAGACTTCCAGACAAGGAATCAGGAAGTGGTCAAACGCTAACCCATTTCCAGGTTTTAGGACTCATTCCTGCACCACTCTATTGGTACGCAAAGACTTTATGGAATTCACATCTCGCTTTACTTTGATTCTTTCTAACATTTCTGCAATTCTTCAACCTTGTTTTGATCTGAGGCCGATACAAGGTGTTTGTTGGCCCCTTGACACCAGATGGACGGCAGAGGAAGGAAGTCAGGAGCGAGGTCACAGAAGGAGGGAGAGGAGGGAGGATTAAGAGGTTTAAGGATTAGAATGGGGGGAAAAGAGAGAAAAGGGGGTGACTCAAAGAGTGGGAAGATCTTCTGTGAGGGGTCCCAAAAAACACACACACACACACACACACACACACACACACACACACACACACACACACACACACTCTCATAATCTCTTCAGCAGGCCTCCCCCAGGCTGCAGGCTACAGGGTGCATAGAGAGGGCATTAAAGCCCCCCCCCCCCCCCCCGTCCTGCCTGATATGGCTGCTACTGTCCACTGAGAGGTCATCTGCAGTTTGCTAGCCAAGGTCAAGATTAGGCTCAGGAGAAAAATATAGGTTGTTTTTATTCTTTAAAAGATAGTTTAACGATGCTCATATCAATGTTATATATCAAGGCAAGCACCTTTCAACACAAGGCAATTCAAGGTGCTTTACAAAAATGAAAGACATTCAGACAAAGGCATTTAAAAACAGTAAAAGATAATAAAAGAAACATTAAAAGAAAAAATACATGAATAAAAAGTTACAGTGCAGTTTAAGATATGAATAGTTCACACAGAAGTTCCACTTTACTGATGAACACAACGGCTCAGTTTCAATTAAAAGCAACAACGAATCAAATCTACTAATGTATTATTAAAGGACTGCTGGTCATCACAAAGTTCACATTAGCTATGGAAGTGTTGATATTGTGCATAGTTGAATCTGATTGGTCTAGTTTTGATCCTATAGTTGATTGTTTTATCACTTTGTGTTGCTGTGTGCTCGGTGGTGTTTGTGGTGTAGCTGCAGCACCGTCCACAGTATTCAAACACGACGTAGATCCATAGACGCTTTCTAGCCTGGTTTCATTTCATAGTGGTAAAAACAAATGAAAGGTCCCATGTCATGGCCATTTCTACTGATCATAATTCCATTGTTGAGGTCGACTAGAATAGATTTACATTGTTCAATGTTCCAAACTCACATTTTTCTCACACAGCATCTGTATAGTATGTGTATTCACTCTCTGTCCTAAACGGCTTGTTGGAGCTCCTGCCCCCCCCCCCCTCCCTGTGAGCCCAGTGTGCTCTGATTGGTCGGGACGTTGCGAGGCTCGTTGCTGCGAGGAGCGGACAGGCTTCCGTGTCGGCGATACAGCGAGACACAGCAAAACTCATCCTGAGCACACACACACTCACAGCCGAAGTAAAAACAATAAGTGTGGCTTGATATTGAGAAAGAAAAAGGTTTCTAACGCTGTGAGTCAATGGGTCTGCGGAGAGAATTCCTCCGTGATCCCAACTCGTCTATTACCAGCGTTCAGGGAGCTCTATGCAAGTCAATGGGGACTCCCTGTTAGTTAGCCAAGGGGTCCTGGTGAGTGAGGTGCTCCACGGATTGGTCCATTTGGAAAAAGAGAAATGTCCAACGAGGCGTTCTGGGGCAGCACAGACAGGTCTTCTCTGTGTTAGAGTTGTACTCCCTACAGGGTGTACTTTGAGGGTTTGTGACTCTGCAGACCGTTCACATGCAGAAACACCTTCATAACACACAAGAGGACGGGTCAGAACCAGAAAAGCATGACATGGGACCTTTAAATCGACTTCCTTTTCTCATGTATCAGTGATGTGAATATGAAACAGCTGTTTCTACATTTCCGCTGATTTTCTGAAAATGTTTCATACATTCAAATGATATGAATAGCTCTGATAGTGCTAGGCAAATATATTCTTTGATTTTTAAACAATATCCTTATGCTGTAGTTATTAGCTTTCCTTATCTCCAAATGTCTGAGTCAAATTTGAACAGCGCAACTTTATTGGATTTATTCACACCATGCAGGACAGTGATTGTTGGCATATAAGTTATTTACACATTTCAATTGACAGTATTATTATAGGCTATATATAGTATATTACTATACTTTTTCTGCATGAAGAATTTAAATATGTGTTTTGTTAGCATTCTAGCCTTTATCCAAGAGCAGATGTTTTGTCCACTAAACTTGTTTTTAATAAATATCTCTCTCTTTTGTACAAATCCTTTTTCCTGATAGCATCCTTTTCACAGTGTATTGTTCTAAACAGTAACAGCTAGCATTATGACAAGTTACCAAATGTTTTCACTAGTGAAACAGATTCTCACTAAAGCAATCTGGATAAGGTTTCAGCAAGAAAAATGCTAATGTTGAATTATGGATCAGGTCTGAAAATAGCACACACTTGGAAGCAGTTCCTGAAATATTTAAATATTCAGTCCACTGGCTGCTCTTGATGTTCTCCACCTCTGTTCTTCTTGTTAACCTGTTTCAGTTCGGCCCTCTGTTGAATTCAAGTAACATTATGAAGCGGTGTCCAACACAACACACACACACACACACACACACACACACACACACCACACACACACACACACACACACACACACACACACACCACACACACACAACACACACACAACACACACCACACACACACACACACACACAACACACACACACACACACAACACACACACACACACACACACACACACACACACACACACACACACACACACACACACACAACACACACACACACACACACGCACACACACAATCCACAGCCTCACATACACAAAGTATCTGTACAGTCAGCATGTGTACTGCAGTACTTGTGAGAGGCAGCACCCACAATGCAGCACACACACACACACACACACACACACACACACACACACACACACACAAACACACACACACACACACACAAACACACACACACACACACACATACACACACACACACACACACACACACACACACACACACACACACACACACACACACACACACACACACAGATGGTGTTGCTGTTCTCTCGGTGTGAGGATGAAAGCTCGCAGAAGGAAAGTCAGTCCTGCAAAGACAGGACGCCTCTGTTACTGTACAGCCTGTCCTGTTGCTTTGCAGCCACTCTTCTCACAGACAGCTGGAGAGAGTGTGACGCTCTGTGCTCCATATGTGTGTGTGTGTGTTTAGAGTGTGCTGGATTGAATCTTCACACTTTGCTCTGAATTAAAATAACTCAAAAGCAGTCGGGTGTGTCTGCAACACCTGGAGGAATGAAAGCCAGTGGGATTTGTGTGTGTGTGTGTGTTTGTGTGCTTGTCTATGTGTGTGTGTGTGACCTCGCTGCACCCTCGCTGCGAGGTGGACCCAAGTTCCCATCAGAAAAAACACGTGGGTTTGCTATCCTGGCTCCAAGATGGTGGAATGAGCTCCCCATTGACATCAGGACGGCAGAAAGCCTGCACATCTTCCGGCGCAGACTGAAAACTCATCTCTTTCGACTCCACTTCGAGCGATAGAATTACTAACAAGGCACTTATATACTAATAAAGGACTGGCTTATCTATAGCCAGCTGAGTAGCACTTGAAATGTGTTTGCTCTATGAAACCTGATGTACTTATATGATTCTGTTTTCTTCAAGCTTGTATTTTGTTGGTCGAATGCACTTATTGTAAGTCGCTTTGGATAAAAGCCTCAGCTAAATGTAATGTAATGTAATGTAATGTAATGTGTGTGCAGTCTTGTTTTGTCTACCTTTCTGTCGTCTTTGCAGCATGTCTCATAAAGCTGCATCTTGCGTTTGCTTCCTAGTTTGTTAACACTGAAAAAATACAATAGTTGGACTTCATTGAAATACTTGAATTGGTAACACGCACATTATTTATGTTTTTTCAAATAAACTCAAGGGGTAACATTAACACAAAGAGGACATATTATGCTCATTTTAAAGTTCATATATTAGTATTTAGTGCCTCTACTGTGACATGTTTTCATACTTTAATGTTCAAAAAGGTCCTTATTTTCTCATACTGAAAATATATTAAGAAAGGCAGTTTATTGACTTTTCCCTAAGATCCTTTTGTGTTGTTGCCAGTTTGACTCACGTCGGTCAGAGTTACTTCAGAAGGACATATTATGCTCTTTTGCATGCCTCTACTCTGACACGCCTCCACGCTTGAATTGATTTGTCCAAATGATAATTGTGCGGTTACTGAGCTGGTCACATCATCATAAGATTACAGCGCATGTTGTTATCTAGCTACAAACGTTAAACAGAAAAGTGCAGTAGAGTAGGCCAACATACATAGCTGCACAAACTGCAGTATGTCCTTGGGAGACATGAGAAAGTACTTCAGCAGGCTGCACAGTACGGTACTTCGCTGTAAGACACAAAGATCTCAATGTGTTTATTCAAATAGTTTATTCAACTATTGCTGTGCCGCGCGGCTGCAGAGCGGGAGCCAGGCTTGCTATTCTATTTTCTATTCAAAGCGTACTAATATTAAATGTGTCGCAAGTCCACTTGGGTCCCCAGAAATACACCCACCAAGTGTGAACACACCAGCTGTTCTGGAGATTGTACATGTTGTGCAAATAAACCTTTCTCATTTCTAAGATTTCTCTGTGCATGTTATTTTTAAGAACATTTCTAACAAATATACTTTGAAAAAGTGGTGGAGACCTGCGTAAATCAAAACTATGATATATTCTGCTATTGTTTTCTCTTTTCTCTAAAAGAACACAAGTCCTTTAACCTGTGTGCGAGCTTTGGTCTTTGACTTCATTGTGCAGTTTGGGAAACTGTATGTTTATACAGCTGTGCAGATTTGGTTGATCATTAGCTCCAGCAGAAACAGATAGTGGACACTATGTGGGACAGTGACGGGGGAGGTGGGGTGGGTGGGAGTCAGAGTGAGTGTGTTGATAGTGAGAGACCTGAGCGGCTCTGTGCCTCTTTAGTGCTCTCAGACCTCCCCAGCATTAACGTTTAATGAGAATGCATTCTACTTGGGCTGACCGGGCTCTCTACATCTCCTCCCTCCTCCCTCCTCCCTCCTCAGTCTGTGCTTGAGGTCAGAGGAGATGGGGTTATATCCGGAGCGGCTGACTCAATGTGTAGCCCCATGTTACAAGAATGTCTCTATGTAGTTATTTTGATGTTTTGTTTTCTGGCCGTATTCCATAGCCGATTAGCAGCTCTCATCATTTTTATAAAAAATGTTTTTTTTAGCACCTGAACTAGTCAGCTAAAGTCTCGATTAGTATCCTTACTAAATCATCTGAAACGCATTTTGGCAAATCCTTGTAAAGAGAATGTTCTTTGTAATGTATAGAATATGTTTCACTGAATTCAATGGAAATATGAATAGTCTGATGAGCATGACTTCGACAAATAGTTTTTGAGCCAAACGCTAACATGCTAACTTGCTCAATTGCTCACATTTACAATCGTAACATGCTATTGTTTAACAGGACAAGTCAACATGTCTGATATGCTTTGGTTAGATTATGTTTAATGTAACACAATACTGTGCTATGAGGAGTTGAATTGAGTGTCTGGCTCTGCAGCTGAGCAGGTCACAATTTTGATAGAAGATATTTCATTAGCATCTTAACCACTCTAACCACGTCAGCCGAAGCCTCTAGCATCCTTCCAAAGTCATCAGAAATGCATGTTGTGGGAACATTTTGAAACTTTATTCATCCAATATATCTCACTACATTCCATAGAACTAGGAATAGTCTGATGCACTTCCACAATTGTATTTTGAGCAAAACGCTGACATTAGCATGCTAACATTCTCACATTGACAATTATAACATGCTATTGTTTAACAAGACTAGTCAACATCTCTCTATGTGCTTAATGATATGATGTTATTGTACTTAAACTGTATTGATTAACTGTATTGTAACCGCTGCCTCCTTCAGACCAGTTTTTTGCCAACCATGAGCTGTTTCGGTTCCTCAAAGGGAAGCCCACAAATACTAAACCCTAATTATGACTTTAGTTTGTCTTGCTCCCTTATCAAAAAGCATGTTGCGTCTTCTTTAAAGAGTAACACAAAATAAAAATCCTCCTACTGAAAGTCAAATGTGTGTATTACAAGACTAACAACTTGTAAACCACGGAAATGTCATTAAAGCGGCAACTAAACAATCACTAAATACAAACCACTATGGCCGTACCCGAATATCCGAATATTCGTTCGTTGGAGAACTATTCGGCTGCCAAATTGAATTTATTGAAATCTCCAATACCAACGTAAGAGCTTGTGGCTCTTTGGGGGGTGCTAACACTTAACCATAAACTTTATCGTTTACTTTCTCCGTCTTTATATGTAGATATAGAGAGAAGAAGTCCCTCCCCTTCCGGTGGACCTCCATGGGACCTTATTTCGGAAAAATCATGTATTGAAGTCAATGGAGAAAGAAAGATTATCTTTTGATCCCGTTTGAATTGTGCCACGAATTACACATATGATGTTTGTCAATTTAAAAGATCATTTTGCAAGTCAAAAAAAAAAAAATATGTCGTAAAACTGTGAAGTAACACATTTTTTTTGTGTGAAGCGCTCAATGAACTACATCTCTGGTCTCGCATACGTCACTAACACCAAGATGGCCGTCACGTGAGCACATTTCACCTCTTTCTTTCAGAATGAAGTGAAAAGTATTAAAAGAGGTGAAAATCACTCCAAGTCTGGGCATGTTGAGAACTGTACATACACAAGGGGAGTTAGTCGGTTCCTAAGAGCCAGCATGCGGGACCGGCTTTACAAGGTGTCGGTGAGTAACACGAGAGTAATGTGTAACGTTAATGTACGTGACTCTGGGACTTGTAGTCTTTCTAGTTGCGTATTTTTCATAGTCTTATATTTCAATAGTTTTACGACAAACTGTGACTTTTTTTATATGGAAATTATTTTTTAAGATTGACATACATCATATGTGTAATTTTTGGCAGAATTCAAACGGGATCGAAAGATAATCTTTCTCTCTCCATTGACTTAAGGTCCCATGGGGCGGAAGTAGATGGGCGTGACTTCGCCACTCTATTACTTTTTCTCCGTTAATCTCCGTCACGTTGTTTCCATAGCAACAACAACTTCCTGTCAACCGTGCTAACTCTCCTTCAAAATAAAAGCATGTCCATACAAAATAGGAAGCCAAACCAAATTACACTTAAGACATATACAACTGCAACGAAAGTAACAAACACAATGCGATATTCTTTTCAATTTCAAAGAACACAAATTGGGTTACATACATATAACAAATAACTATAAAACAACAATACTGTAGAATAACAACACGAATGCACTGAAATACACGTGTTGAAGCGGTTCGCTGCTGAAAGAGTGGAATTCAATGTAAAGTGTTGAAGATAAGAGATAGCTACAAAGAGGAGAGGGAAACAAGGAAATAGAGGAAGAGTAAGAGGTATATAAATGAAAACAAATAGATGAATACAGAGAGAGAGAGTGATACACAAAGATCCATGCCAAAAGCACTCTGCTCTATAAATACGGATAAAACACCCACAACATCAATACAAGGAGTTATCAATATCCAAGCAGTGGCTACATGGGAGAGGCGGAGTCTACAGAGTGGTGCAGTGATGATGTTTCTTTGTAGGCTGACTTGGAAGTTAGCATTGAAGCGCAATGGGATTTCCCCGTTTGATTTTGGTGTATTACAGAAAATAAGCTCCGTGGCGAACACACCTTTCTGATACTTAACATGTTTTGTTCGGCAGGATAATCTCTACATTTTAAAACCTCTTTGTCAATTTCGAAGGATAAATGCAAGCAGAAAGAAAAGGCTAACGTTAGGCTATGAACAAACTACATTATGGTTGCATGTGGGGTAAATACTGGCATGTTTTATATCGAAGAACAAAACGTGAACATATCTTATTTCAGGCTTCTAACCACAAACACGTTAAAAAACGGTGTGGGTGAATGCTAAGACGTTTCCTTGTTTTAGGACTCATTCCTGCTCCACTCTATGGGCTGAGGACAGGCTACAGCTAACAGGTTAAAGGACTAACTCAACACCAAACAAATGTTGAAACCTACATTACTTCACTTTATCCAATCTGTGTTAACATATCTAATATGTCACGCTGAATTCAAGGGACATATAAATAGTGTGCTTCACATGACTCCCACAAGTTGTTTTTGATATTTAACAATGTATCTATTAAGTGCGTGGATGAAAGAGGTTGTGGTGGATATTTGGGTAACCAGGTGCAAGACACTCTCTCAGGAGATGTTAATGTGTAAAGGTCATTAGTTTTAATCTGGGGGAACATTTTGGTTTTAAAATCAGTTGAAGAACAAAGTTTAGTTGTATATGAATGTAACCTTTGTACGAAAAGAGTAATCTTTTTCTTCCAAGACTGCATGAAATCTATCTTCTAGAGTAGACGCCATGAAATCCAGATTCTTCTCAAAAATGAAATGATAGAGAACACAGCAGGTTAGATTTAGTTTAGTTGACGATTGCATCCTAAATCTGTGCAGCTTTATGTGACGACAGCAGTCAGATGTTGCTGTTACATTGGTTCCTGGAAAGAACCCAAGACATTGAGCCAGGGAGGATCGTCCAGATTGTTTGAGAAATGGCTGCCCTATAGTTAGATACACACACTGGCCATCTGGGTGCTTTATTTCTGCTTGCATTATGACGTTAGTAGCATTTTATAGCCTTTTGACAGTGGAGGGAGACAAATGTGAAAAGAAGTCGTCATGGCAGGCAAATAAGAAACGAAGAAGATGTTTGCATTTGGTTAAGCTCCCGTCTGTTGCTCTCCTTTCTTCTTTTCATTACTTTCACACACCAAACACAATTAGTGTTCGTTTTTGACACAACTTCAATCGTCATTTCCAGTAAATGACGAACGTTCCTGCTTTTAGAAACTGTTGCTGTATTCCTTTCCTTTTTCTCCTCCTCTCCTTCCTCCCTTCCTCTTCCCATCATCCTGTCTCCATCCTCTTTCCATCATGCACTCCTCTCTTCATGGTATTTATAGAGTGGCTCCGGATGCATCGGCTTCTCTCCTCCGCCGGTCTCTGGCCCACGCTTGTTTCTGTCTGGGCTCTCTTTGTTCATCCTTTGCCTTTCCACTTGTTCTCTCTCCATCGTCCATCTCCTTTTGAGGTGGGAAAACTTCAAGGACTATGTAGAAACCTGTTGTTCCTGTTTACTTTGAACCCCACTGTGTCTTCTCCCTGTCTGCTACCTTTTCTTCTTACCTCTTTCTAACTCACCCACAACTTTACACATCCATGGCTCCTCACTGCACGTGTCAAGATGTCTTTGTGGTCTTCCTGGCCTCAGAGACATTTTCTCCTCCATCACCTGCATCGTGCTGTCAGTTCTGGGACTATCGATCCAGCATGCTTGTTTTGTTATTTCAAACCACTGACAAATGCTAGTTTGAGAGTTTTGCTATAAAATATTTTTGAGTATTTTTGAACAAAAGCATTTAAGAAGCTTGAATGTTGAGCCAAAACACTTCCTATCAGAATTGCTGCCAATACATTTTCTGTTAACCCACTCATGGTTTTAGTTATACTTAAATATAATGGTGGATGGTATCCATACCAAATAATCATATTATATTAAGTATCGTGTGTAACAAGTAAAAACATCTGTAAAATAAAGGTAGTGGAGTAATAAGTATATACCAAAATGTAGTAGAGTAGAAGTATACAGTGGTATAAAATGAAAATATTTAGGTTAAGTCAAATTAGTTTCGAGAGGTCTAGAATTGCTTTTTATTGGATGGATACAAAATGTTGTGTTATCAACACTAAGTTCTTGTGTCTTCTCCAACGGAGTCTTCTGCAAGCCGTCACCAGGAATCAGCTGATGAGACAGAAATAGTTCTGCCCTAAACACACACACCACACACACACACACACACACACACACACACACAACACACACACACACACACACACACACACACACACACACACACACACACACACACACCACACACACACACACACACACACATCACACACACACACACACACACACACACACACACACACCACACACACACACACACACACACAACACACACACACACACACACACACACAAGCAGGAGAGATAACAGAACAGAGAGAGAGATGGGAGGGAGGTAGTCCTTGGACATGCTGAGCTGCAAATGCGAGGCCCTAGGCGAGGCAAACCCATACAGTACGTGTGCCTATATGTGGGTTTTCTGTCTGTGTCATTGTTTATACTTGCCTATATGTGACCTGCTCTATCGAAATCAGTCACATTGACCCGAAGACACATTTTGACTTGTATACACTGTTGGAAAGAGGAGATTCCTAGCTTTCTAATGATATCAGGATTGTTTTTGTACTGTTTTTGTACTCCAAATATTAACTATTAAATATTAAAAAGGCCTTCAAAGTTTCCTCTTCTCTGGAATCCATCAATCTGATTGATTATTAGCAAATGATCAAATACTACGGAGGGAAGATATTTCCGTTTGGATTACTGGTCTGGGGGAAGCTCACTAGTGTGTGTGAGTGTGTGGGTGTATATGTGTGTGTGTTTTTGTATTTTTGCGTTTGTGTGTATTGTGTTTGTTTCCCGGGGAAAACCCTCACGAGAAACACCGGCTGTTGTTATGCCTGCTGTGACATTAAGTTACTCCGTTCTCCGCTTGTAATTATGCCGTTAAAAGCTTAAAAGCTGTATTTATCATCTGAATTTGCCAAAACAAGTTTAATATTCTGAAAGCCAAGACTTTGTTTATTTGAAATCAGATGAAAACAAACTGTAACGGACCCTGCCTTACATTCATAATTTCAGCGGAGGGAGGGGGGGCGGTGCTGCGGAACAGCAGGGTGCGAGTGAGAGGTACCTGTGATCTTCCCTTTACGAGCTTCAAAAATGTATTCATCGTGTGATTTTGGAAATAAAAGTTTCATATTCTGAAAGCCAAGGCTTTGTTTATTTAAAATCAAACAAAACACCCGAACCCCGAAAAACAAATTTTACGTAAATCCACGTTTATTTTGAAATGAGCCGTTGCGACTTCCGACTGATTTCCATAGAGCGGGTCACATATGTGTGTATGTAACAGTGTGTCCTTTTCACACACTTGTTTTGACAAGGCCTAGCAGGGCTAACCCATCTGTGGCTGTCCCTGCTGGCCCTGGTGTTGACCGAGAGAGAGAGAGTCCCAGTTCAGACCGTTCACACCACTCTAATGGCGCATTTCCACAGTCGCTGGTTTATTTATGTCTGTATAGGCCGTTGTTGTGAGTGTGGACGGTCGGAGCATATATAACGTTAGCTTAGCCAAGCTCCATTCAGAAAACATGCATTTTAAAAGGTTTTTCGCCTGCCGTCTGTCTGCAGACTTGTCAAAGCATTAATTCATGGTTTTTACTAACCGGTATCAGTATGTTGTTACTTCGGCATCATTTTGAAAGTGTATTAGCCCGGTTGTTGGCCCGGAATGAACTTCGATTTTGAAGAGCCAGAAAAACTGTGAAATAGTACCCGCTAGCTAGCCGGAACTACGCCTAGTGGAAATGTATTCTTATGACCTATGAATCTTACAAATGATTGGCTAAAAGCTGTGTCAAATAAAGAGCTTGTATTTCATTGGTTAATAAACGTAAACAAATTAGCCATGTGCTTCTTGAGTCAAGGTCACAGGACTGCATCAAAAAGGAGTGTTAGCGGACTAGCTCATCTCCACTAGTTAACGGTAGGTTAAACCGCAGAAATGCCGAAACGAATGACTTCCTTTTACCCCGACTTGTCGAGCCAGCATGGATTAATCACAAAAAGCAGAGAGGACGACTTTCATACGTGTTGCAGGTTGTGTCGTTGGGAAGTGGACGTTAGCAGCAAAGGAACAGTTGCTGTGGACAAACATGCTAACTCAGACAAGCACAGCATCAACAATGGTGGCACAGGTGGCACTATCGGTTTTCTTTCAAGCTATATCGCTAACGATGATAGGTTTTGAGATTTTGAGTGAAAGTGAAATTATTATTACGACCAAATATGTCGTTTGTTCAAGCGCTTATAAATAGTGTGCTTCACATGACTCCCACAAGTTGTTTTTGATATTTAACAATGTATCTATTAAGTGCGTGTATGAAAGAGGTTGTGGTGGATATTTGGGTAACCAGGTGCAAGACACTCTCTCAGGAGATGTTAATGTGTAAAGGTCATTAGTTTTAATCTGGGGGAACATTTTGGTTTTAAAATCAGTTGAAGAACAAAGTTTAGTTGTATATGAATGTAACCTTTGTACGAAAAGAGTCATCTTTTTCTTCCAAGACTGCATGAAATCTATCTTCTAGAGTAGACGCCATGAAATCCAGATTCTTGAAACCAGGACAAATACTGTAATACTGTGGTGGATAGTAACAAAGTACATTTACTCAAGTACTGTTCTTAAGTACAATGTTGAGCTACTTGTATTTTACCTGAGTTTTCTCAGTGTATGCTCCTTTATACTTCTACTCCAACACATCTAGAAGCCACTAATGTACTTTCTACTCCACCACATTTATTTGACAGCTTTTGTTACTAGTTACTTTTTAGGTTTAGATTATTAGCTAATACACAATAAAGATACATGATTAAATAAACTTTGACGTCTATTTATAGGTTCAGATATCCAGCAGCAGTGTGCTGTATAAAGTTATTCAAATGAGCTTCACCTTTACCAGCTGTTATAAAAACATACCAATAATCCTAATAGTAACCCAGTAACTCAATATATTGAATAATAATACATTTATTTTTTAAGTGCTTTTACAGGTGCTCAAAGTCGCTTTACAGAGGTAGTAAAAAAGGACAACAAATAAATATAGTAAAAGTCACATTAAAATCGAGCAATAAAACAACAATCACACGTTAAAAGCCAGATTGAAGAGTTGAGGTTGTGTACGTGTTTTGAAGGTGATGAGGTCAGTGCAGTCTCTGATGGGCTGTGGGAGTGAGTTCCAGAGGGCATTTAGAAGATTCTGAAATGGTCCAAAGGAATACTTTTACATGTTATACTTTAAGTATATTTAGATTCTGATACTTTTGTACTTTTACTTAAAGGTCAACTATTATGCAAAATCCACTTGCTCATGTCTTTTATACTTAAATATGTGTCCCCTCTGTGTAAAGAGACTCTGGAAGTTTCAGGAACAAAGATCCCCTCTCTTTCTGTCCTGATCCATTTCTATAAAAACCTGTCTGAAAATGAGCTGATCAGATTTTGGTCACTTTGTGATGTCACAATGTTTTTTTGGGTTGTGCAACCAGCCAATAACCAACCAAGGTAACCCCCCCCCCACACCTTATCACCTGAATCTCCTCCTAGAGCATCATTGTATTTTTTTTAAACCAATCATCTCTCAGAGGGGCGTGGCCAGCAGCCGCTCATTAGTATTTAAAGCTACAGACACAGAATCAGCACTTTTGAAATAGGGCTGAAACAAAGGGGTTTATGGGATGCTACTGTAATGATCTGTTTGGTGTTTCAGCCAAACACTTCAGAGACATGTTCTTTATACATCTGAGACCTGTGTATTGTTGACAAAGAGTATAATAGGGGACGTTTAAATAAGATTTTGAATACAGGACTTTTACTTGTCACAGAGTACTTCTTCCACTACTGCTCAAATATACTGGTGTTATGGAATGGATTGTAACAGATATCTTAACTTTGAGTGTTGCGTGAACAGTTCAACAAGTCCTCCAACTCATACGACCAAATATGCCGATTGTTCAGGCCCAATTATTACGACCAAATATGTCGTTTGTTCAAGCGCTTAATACGTCCTGCTCCCGTTGAATGCAAACGTTACAGAGGGTCGTTTATTCACAAATAACCCTCTCTGTAAAATCCTAAATTGTAGGATAGTTTGGCCATTAAAATGCTTTTTGATTAGATTTCTAGCGAGAAGTGTAGATTGTACTTTTAGAATCCACGTCCAGTCGATATGTAGGATCTATAGTTTGATAGATATTACGAAGATGATTTGAGGTATGCGGCAGCCTCCATGTAAAGTTACGGGTTGAAAACAGTATTTCCGGTCTCGACGTTTTCAAAATAAAACCAATGATCAAATGAACATTTAATATTCATTACTAAAGGTACAGCCGACTCATCACAGAGGATGAACCTATTACCGCCGCAGATGGACCAAAAAAGGGAGCGTTTTGAAAAAAAAAGGGGCAGGTCCGCTCAGTGAAACGATAACACCGAAACATGGAGGAACACAAGTCTGGGTTTAAATCGATCGTGAGTGTGTGTGTGTGTGTGTGTGTGTGTGTGTGTGTGTGTGTGTGTGTGTGTGTAGAGGTGTGTGTGGTCAAAACACATCAGTCTGTGGTCGCTCTTAGCCTTTCTAATGATTCTGAAGGTAAACACAGTGAAGGCGGTGCGTGAAAGGCGGTGCGTGAAAGGCACAGCGCGCTCCTCTTCTCAGAGGCTGAGTTAACCCTCCCGCTGCCTCCTGGCTTTATTTAAACATTAAAGATTACTTTAAGTTAAGGTCTTCTTTTGAATAAGAAAAAAACTTTGGGGTTATCCACAGATAAATATGAAGTCTGATTTTGACTCAGGTGTAACTAAAGTCTGATTTAAGGGTTGTTTATATTTCACATCATTAATCAGAATCTGCAAAGTAACAAAAGGAGCCAGGGGCTGGACCCGGGGGCTGGACCCGTCCAATTCCAGTTTTGGAAAGTCTGCCGTGGAGCCATTCCATTTCAAAGAGCTGTTGACGCTCAGCATAACCTTGTCGCACTGCCACTCCAACATCCAATCACAGGGCTTGATGACTAATCACGGCGAGGCGGAGGTTGTAGTCCCAAACGATAGCTGGGGATTCTGGGTAGTGTAGTGTCTTCGGAAACTGTAGTGTCTAAACTCCTAAAAAACTATTTGTTTCTCTGAATCGAAGGTTAACAACACAAAAGCATTGTACACCATTTAAACCAATCAATATTGTGTAATTAACAAGGATAAACTGATGTTCTTTAGCGGATGAGTAATGCAGATATCACTGTGTAATCATTTGACAGTGAGGGGAATATATCCGGTTTTATTATGAAAACTTCGAGACCGGAAAAACTGTTTTCACCCACGCTAACTTTACATGGAAGCTGCCCCATATACACGTTCTCCTGGCGAGACCTCAAATCATCTTCGTAATATCTATCAAACTGTAGATCCTACACATCCACTGGACGTGGATTCTAAAAGTACAATATACACTTCTCGCTAGAAATCTAATCAAAAAGAATTGTAATGGCCAAACTATTCCACAATTTAGGATTTTCCAGAGAGGGTTATTTGTGAATAAACGGGAGCATGTTGTTTCTTACACGACCACTAGAGGTGCTACACTTTAAAACGTGGCTATGGGTCGTAATCTAAGCTGCTTAAACAATCGACCTATTTGGTCGTTTTTTGTAGGAGGACAGGCTGGAACAGTTTGGTCTTGGCCAAGACATGTTAGCTAAATGGGACGTCTGCTTTCACCTTTGGTAACTCCAGAGCTGTGTCTTCTTAGCCGTCTGGCTAGCAACATGTACATTCAGAAATCCCCTGGGTTTTGTGTGGAGCTGGACATAGGTGAAGAAGTACTCATATTTGTACTTTAGTAAATTAAGAATTACAATTAAAAGTCCTGCAATCACAATGTTACTCAAGTAAAAGTACAAAAGTATTGGCATCAACATATCTTTAAATTACTAAAAGTAAAAGTACTCATAATGTGGAATTGTCCATTTCAGAATAATATATATATATGTTTTATAATGACTGATCATGAAAGTGTTCTCAAAGCTGGTGAAGGTGCAGCTAGTCTGAATGACTTTGTATACTGCAGGGTAGCTGGTGGATTTACTCCACTTGTGTGTATTGTGTTTGTTTTAACACTTGATTATATTTACCATCATTCATCCAGATCTGTGAAGTAACTAAAGGGATTACATACATGGAGCACACAATGTACCTCTGAGTTGTAGTGGAGCAGAAATTAGCATACACTTTAAATACAAAAGTAAAATCATGACCCATTTCAGAATAATATACTTGTACTCAAGTAAAAATATTTCAAAAACATACTTAAGCACAATACTTGAGTAAATATACTTAGTTACTTTCCACAACTGCCTGGAGCTTTGTTATGGTCTTCACCAACCTTTAGCCTTACATTTTACACACACACACACACACACACACACACACACACACACACACACACACACACACACACACACACACACACACACACACACACACACACACACACACACACACACACACACACACACACACACACACACACACACACACTCACACACACACACACACACACACACACACACACACACCACACACACACACACACACACACACACACACACACACACACACACTGAATTGTCCCCTTTTAGAGATTGTTTTTGTTTTTTTATCCCAAAGAGGCAGGAAACCTAAACTAAAAATGTCACGAGGCTATATCTAGAGATTTTCAAAGATAATGAGACCCTCCCAAAACCTCAAAGGCTTTAAGCCGAGAACACAGACTTATTTTGATATGAAAAAGTCCCCTCATTCGGCTTTAGTGGTGCATGTGTGCTGAATGTGTGGAAGTGGCAGAAACACTGATGAATCCGTGGCTCTAAGAACAGGAACAGCTGGTGCACTGACACCCGCTGACACCCAGCGCTTGACGCCACCACGTTACCATGACACCCTCTGTTTCTGACAGCTGTTCCCATGGCGCCTGGGCTTGGCTCAGCTCCTGGATTCCTATTGGCAGGATAGATGGCTCCTGGGGGTCAGAGGTCATGTTTATGACGTTGCTGCCGCGGTGGAGCCATGTTGTTTTTCCATTTACATTACGTATGAATCAGTTTGCCTGAGGTTATCCATTTGTCATTTGTTTGTACTATTAGTCAAATACTAACAGTTTGGAGTGAAAACAACAATTCAGATTCTCTCAGTACGTGTGCATGTGCAGTCACTTGAAACATCTGGGTGTGTCTGGAGGACTGCAGTTCTACTATTCTAGTGGCTGCTTTATAACAGTCTATACTTCATTATTTGTAAAACCTTCTTCCCCAGTCTAGCACAGTCCAAACTGGTTATGTTAAAAAGATCAGAATGGGTGTGAAGGTATAAAGGATGCTCTCATTTAACATAATAGTTGCCACAGAAGCTTTGATCATGAGCCTTTAGGTTATTACAGCTGGTTGTAAAGCCCCCCTTCAGGCACTACATACCTTCAGTATTTGATCTTAAACATTACTCACCAAATATTTGATAAAAAGGTATATAAGATGTGATATTATTCAAAAATATCCGCCTAAAGTTGTGTTTTGCAAATCATTTTCTAACCTTGACATCAATGTGTATTATTATTATTCCTTACCTTTTTGTTTTTTACATTATACGTCATAAAATGAACTCTGTCAGCTGATTGGCTGAATGTATCTCAGCGCTCCAGTCACCTCCCTGTGTCTCTGTGTCTGTTCCAGCAATGTTAATAGATAGCAAGAAATATAGGAGGAATGTAACAGTTTCTGTCAACTAATTTCCTGGATTTGGAAACTTGGAAAGAAATACTTTTTGGGAATCAGATAACATTTCATCTTGACAGGAAAAGAGGTCGTTTATTCATCTGAATAGTATTTCTAAAGACACATCATCTCTCCTGGACTTCCGATAGGTCATGGTGGATGAGGGCTTTCTGTTTGACTTTTTCCATCACCAGAATCAGCTGACAACAGATCAGGTGTTATGTTTTCCAGCTGTTTTCTACCCAGCAACTAAGGAGGACATGTCTGCTTTCAATGGATCCAGGTGACCTACCTTATCATCAGCCCAATGATTTTGGAATTCGGCACAAAAAAGGACGTTGAATGTTAGTTTGAGATCTTGGAACGTGTGCTTTAAGACTTCAGCTGCTCTTCCACAGTCATATTTCAGAAATGGCGCTGATTTCTCTCACTCTGAATCATGAAACAGTGTGCAGGAGGTGTTCAGTTCATTGCTAACCAACCTTCCACTTTCTTATCTTAACAAAAGTACGTGTGAATGCCAGTGGATTGCATTATCATGATAAATACCTTTGGACAAATAACTTGCAGAGTGTAAAGCCAGTGTGCTGCTGCCAGAGACTTCACTAAAGTGTGACTGCCTCCACAAATTGGCTGCAAAAAGCTGAGAAAGCAGCTCCATCTCCGTCCTCTCCCTCTCACTCAGCGAGGTGATTAAAGTGGCTGTCTGGGTCCCCTATATGAGAGCCATGGTATGCTAATGCACTATTCCTTTGACACTTCTGTTGAAACAATATCGAGGGTGTTTTCACATGGCCTGATTTGCAATTCACACTCTGGTTATTTCCATCATAGGCATCCCGGGAAGCAGGGAGGGGAAAGGCTGAGAGCAAAACTGAGCTGAAGTTTTATTTAATTGCTGATTTTTTTTGAAAGGCACCCTTCAAGTGCTGCTGTAATTGCCAGTTATCTCGCTGGAATGTTCTCAAACATGTGTGCAGAACATCGCCTTTGTTATTTATCTGCACAATTATTCAGTTATTCAGACGTTTCACCACGTCCTTTTGTTATTATGAATGTGAGGGCATTTAGAGAGGAAGATCTGTCTGAAGAGCGCTGGAGGTTAAAGTTTCTCAAGTATAACATGTTTGTGATGTTCCACTAATGGGCAACCTTTCTGATTCCTCTTAGAACACTGCACCAGCAGTTTGAGAGCTACAAACAGGAGGTGCGTCGCATCGGGGGGGATACCCGGCGGCAGCCCCCGCAGCTGAAGGACGACGCGCCCACCTGCGGGATCTGCCGCAAGACCAAGTTTGCAGATGGCTGCGGCCACCTCTGCTCCTACTGCCAGACCAAATTCTGTGCTCGCTGCGGAGGGCGGGTCTCTCTGCGCTCCAACAATGTGAGACACCTTCCCAAACCCTCCCCCCCTCTCACACTCACCTCATCCCCGCTGTAGCTGATTCTGCTTCTGTGTTTGTCTGCTTTGTTGCTTCCTGGTCACACTTTGTTTGTTGTTTGTCTTGGCACCAGTCATAGACCCTTCAAAGCTCATTTCCACTCTCAGGCTGTCGTGTTGCTGAATTGTTACAAATCGAAGCGTACCTCACTTGAACATGAGAGCACAGCAGTTAGCATCAAGCTAGCATGTCGGTCAGTGAGAGTGCTGTGTTTTAGGAATCTGGCTCTAAGATATGTATCTCATTACATTACATTACATCATTACATTACTGACTTTTAGCAAAAGCTACTTATTACCGTCATAGAAAAACAACACTAGATGCATACAACTTGTGTCTTTTGCTGAATTTCACATGATAAGCAATTTTCTCTTTGCTCCCCACGAGGTTGTGCAAAGACCCTTGCGGTGAGACTGCTAGTTACGTTTGGTTTCTATGGTTACCTCCTCTGCTAGCTTGCACCACTACATACAGCTGCACCAAACACATAATACAACTGACAGTAATGTTATACGTTTTTAAATGTTTTTGTCACTAACCAAAGTCGTAAAACCTGATGATGCTAGAAGAAACTTCAATAAACCACCTAAGATCATCCATGTGGAATATGGATGCGTTTGTCTTCTTAAGTAGAATTTTGAGCTGGTTATGCTAGCTTCAAAGATAAGGGATAACAGACAGTGGCTGCGATCGACTAGTCAAAACAATCCCCTCCTACTGTATGTCTTTTACAATTTTCAACTTCACTTTCCTTTGACATTCATTAGTCAAATGTCATGAATACTGATGCGGCACAGCCTGTCCTCTGTGGGAACACTACAATCCTCTTAAGATGAGCATCTACATACTTTAGCCCCACTTTGTTATCATGTGGTTTTATGTGGGCTTTATCAACGTGGATATCATTGAAAAATATATCATTTAATTTCCGGCTTTTGAATCAAATTAAACGAAAGGAAATGCTTGTTCTCCCTCACCCACCCTCACTCATATCACTCCGCACAAATCTCAATTAGATTTTAATTGTCTGAAAACATTTGAATTAATAATATTTTATATGCAATACATGCATTACTTCTTAGGTCTGTACATCGTCTACTGTGCAAATCACCATTCAAACATGTAGGATTCAAACCAAATAGCTTAGGAAACCCTATCCAACTCTGTAAACACTGTGACATGTTCATTTGATCCTTTAGTTAGCATAACGCTCATAGTTCACCTTAGGTTCAACACAAGTGGAAAACTTTTGAGCACTTGGGCGAGACATGGTGAAAGATGGAAGACACTCAATAAGCATCTGTGATTGTCGGTCATGATCAGATGATTCGGTGAACAGCCGGATGGAGCATCACCTTAGATATTGGGGCCAGCTTTGTTGGACGGCACTATTTCCTTTTCTTCTGTAAAGCGTGTCTTATGCTAAAAGCGACAACAAGGGAAGCATTGAAGCTCCTTTCCGATCATCTAGAGAATTCAAACATCTTTCATGGAGGCTGCCTAACCTTTCGAAACCAAAAAGACTATTCTACTGCAACCGGTAGGTCTTTGCAAATCTCTGGGTCACAGCATAGCTAAAAACAAGCTAACAAGACTGTTAACTTAGACCCACAATGCACTGAAGACACAGAGCAGCGCTACAAATAATAACACCAACACGAATACAACCAATACAAACTATTCATTTGATCCAATTTGATATATCCATACAACCAAACACTATTTGAAAACTATGGCTCCAGCCCAAAGATAGGACCTCCCCCTGGGTACCTTCCCTCACGATGGCCCCTTCATCCTTTGGCCTGCTGGTCCCCAATCTGCTCAGGATCCGCCGGGCCCAGCTGGGCCTGAGCTCACACTGGCACCACACGTTCTGAAGAGCAGGGGATAAAGATAGTATCCTGTGTTATATCACTTTCACAGCAGACAGGCAGTTACATGAAAACACATGAGACGAGCTGGGTGCAAAGGCAATCTGCAAAGGAAACACACACTGTAAAGGAAACACACACTGCAAAGGAAACACATACTGTAAAGGAAACACACACTGTAAAGGAAACACACACTGCAAAGGAAACACATACTGTAAAGGAAACACACACTGCAAAGGAAACACACACTGTAAAGGAAACACACACTGTAAAGGAAACACACACTGTAAAGGAAACACACACTGTAAAGGAAATACACACTGTAAAGGAAACACATACTGTAAAGGAAACACATACTGTAAAGGAAACACACACTGTAAAGGAAACACACACTGTAAAGGAAACACATACTGTAAAGGAAACACATACTGTAAAGGAAACACACACTGTAAAGGAAACACTACTGCTAAGGAAACAACATACTGTAAAGGGAAAACACATACTGTAAAGGAAAAGCACACACTGTAAAGGAAAACAACTACTGTAAATGAACACACATACTGTCAAGGAAACACACATACTGTAAAGGGAACACACATCTGTAAAGGAAACACATCACTGTAAAGGAAACACACTACTGTAAAGGAAACACACACTGTAAAGGAAACACATACTGTAAAGGAAACACATATGTAAAGGAAACACACACTGTAAAGGAAACACATACTGTAAAGGAAACACATACTGTAAAGGAAAACACACACTGTAAAGGAACACACACTGTAAAGGAAAACACATACTGTAAAGGAAACACATACTGTAAAGGAAACACACACTGTAAAGGAAACACATACTGCAAAGGAAACACATACTGTAAAGGAAACACACACTGTAAAGGAAACACACACTGTAAAGGAAACACATACTGTAAAGGAAACACACACTGTAAAGGAAACACAAACTGTAAGGAAACACATACTGAAAGGAAACACACACTGTAAAGGAACACATACAGTGTAAGGAAACACATACTGTAAAGGCAACACATACTGTAAAGGAAACACACACTGTAAAGGAAAACACACACGTAAGGAACACATACTGTAAAGGATAACACACACTGTAAAGGAAACACACACTGTAAAGGAAACACATACTGTAAAGGAAACACACACTGTAAAGGAAACACACACTGTAAAGGAAACACATACTGTAAAGGAAACACATACTGTAAAGGAAACACACACTGTAAAGGAAACACACACTGTAAAGGAAACACATACTGCAAAGGAAACACATACTGTAAAGGAAACACATACTGTAAAGGAAACACATACTGTAAAGGAAAACACATACTGTAAAGGAAACACACACTGTAAAGGAAACACACACTGTAAAGGAAACACATACTGTAAAGGAAACACACACTGTAAAGGAAACACACACTGTAAAGGAAACACATACTGTAAAGGAAACACACACTGTAAAGGAAACACATACTGCAAAGGAAACACACACTGTAAAGGAAACACACACTGTAAAGGAAACACATACTGCAAAGGAAACACACACTGTAAAGGAAACACACACTGTAAAGGAAACACACACTGTAAAGGAAACACACACTGTAAAGGAAACACACACTGTAAAGGAAAGGATTTATTTGCTCAAGAACAGAAAAAAAAGTGTTTTAATATAGAATGTAATTCCTTTTTTATGTTGCTTGGCGTCAAATACATACATACATTTGCAGGTCGTCCGGGCCAGCCGAGCAGAATAACACGGTTAGGAAGGTGTGAGCTTTGTTTCAATACATACACATCTTCTCCTGCCTGTAGTGGGTTAGGTATCCATCATCAGCAGCACAAGGATTTACTGCATTGAAATAAACAGTGTGTGCTTGTACAGCTTAACATTAGGAGTTTAATATACTGCCTGTAAAACACTTTGCTTTATCAGCTCTATCCATGTGGTTATGGGGAGCTCAATTCAGCTAGGAATCTACACATTCTTATTTAGTAGTATTAAAGAGGCCTCTTCTGGGTTAGTCTGTTCCTGTAGCGTGTTATATACTGTAGGTTCTTTGCATGTGAATGGTCTTTTGTTTAACATTAAAGAACATTAACATGTCACACAATACTAAAATGAACCTAACAATGAGCAGAATGTGTCCTCTTTGAATAAACAGTGAGTACACTTTAATATCATTAATTATAAATCACTATATATGAAGCACTATAAGGGCTAATTGTTCTTAAACACTGGTCTGTATGAGGCCATACTCTGTGTTCAGCTTTCTCTAACAATGAATCAGTTCCTAATGGCAGAGCTGTAGTGCTGCTCTGTGCCTGCAGAAGGCATCACAACATCATTTACAAATACCAGCCAAACAGAAAGTCTCAGCAGCATGCTTAGCATTCTAGTGAACACACGTTACTGTTAAGAGGAACTACTTTCATTCATTCATCACCCTGTTCAGTAACAACAACCACTCAGCCCTTATTAGTTTGTTAGGTATAACTCAAACACATGAATGTTCCCTCCCAGCAACATCTCAAGTGCTTTCACTACCAGCCATGGGAACATTAGATTATTATGTGTTTGTTGCTGAAGGATGCGCTCCATGTTGTTCTGGTGTCCCAGTTTGGTGTTGAGGAGCCGTGACACATGATGCAGTCACAGCTCATGATTCATGCCAAGGTCATGCTGAGTCATGCATGTCGCCGCAGCATTTCAGTAGTCACATACATTCACATACTGCCCCCCCCCCCCCGCCTCATGCCCCCTCACTGAATATGAAGTATGTCAAATCACGCAGAATGTTAATAACAAATGCACTGCACCTTTTTTTCTCTTTGTTCTTTTCCCTCTTTTTCCCAACAATTCTCTCTTCATTTCTTTTCTCTTCCACATCCTTTCATTTACTTCTCTCCTTTCCTTTCCTGCTTTACTTCCACCCTCACTTTCCTCACTGCTACCTGGACTGCATGCCACCAAGGAGGACAAAGTGGTTAGCATCTTTTTTGTGTTTTCTCTATGCTGTGAATGTGATGTTTGATCCCCCCTGACAAATGCTGGCTTTGTTCAAATCAGGACCTGAGATCTCTCATGAGGACGAAAGGTAGTTTAGTGTCTTCCATATTGGCCAGACCCTTCCCAGCTGGAAGGTCCAAAAGCAACAATATGAGATGCAAGAGAGCAAGCGATCCGATTGGAACGGAGCCAGAGTGTGTACAAATCCACTTATAGATGACTTAACTGAGCAGAGGGAATCCCTGATAGGTCACGCTTTTGATTCACTTTGATTCTCAGTACTGTGTGGGGAGGAGCTGAACTGTGTCCTCCGAGGATTCCCCAGTGTAAACCCTGTCTAACTCTGTGTCCGTTGTCTGTCTCCTCCCCTTGCAAAGTGTCTCATAGTGAAAGACAGGGTAAGGCTTACTGGGTGATGGATGTTGCTGCATGGGTCACTACTTCTGTCTCCCCTTCACACTTGGGTCTGTGCTCATTCACAGTGTCAAACAGTAAACCGTAAACCAGACCCACTGTCTGCCTCATAGATCATTGTAGTAAAGCGGCCCCAGGGCAGCTGGCTGCTGATCCTGCATCAGTACTCTGTGTAATCCTGAGAATGAATGCAGACCCTGAAAATCGACTGGAACACGAGCATGAGGCATACAGAGGGGACCCCTCCGACCCATCCTGACCCCTCTTCCTATGGCTGTAGGCATGTCTGTGCTGAAAGGGATCCAGTGGAACCTGCTTTAAAATCCTTGATACATTGGGATGGGAGATTGGCATGCATATGAGAAAGCACTCTACCTACAGACCATGTATCTGAATGCATAATGAATGCACACTCATGCCTGTGCATGCTTTCCCTGCCTGTGTGCTTGAGAGCAGACCTGCCCTGCCATGGGGAGACGGGAGAGGCCCAGTCATTGTGTCACTTTGTCCACTTACTGTACCACTTCCCCTTAATGCTTGGACCCTGCAAAAGTGTTGTTACTGCTGAGCCCTGTCAAAGTCAGGAAGATCATTTTAGATTGGGATGTCGCTTGAATTGTCAGAAATAGGATTCATGGTTTGACTGCGCGTCTGCATCCTTATACAACTTAGGAAAGAATTGGTGGCTCATGTCCTTTAAACAGGCTTTTGATAATGGTTTACCAAGGCGTTCTAACTGCCAACTCATCAAATACAGCATCTCGGTCAGTGACCACATGTCACAAACCCTGCTAGGATGAGTTTAGGACGTTCAGGCTGCCTCCAGTGGCTGTAGTTCATCATGACAAAGCAAAAGAAGAAGAAAGTGAATGAATACACCGTGACAAAGTTCATATAGGGAGGAGTTTGGGGTGGATGGATGGGTCAAACAAATGAGAGCCGTATGTGTCGTGTGTGAAACTGAAACTCTATATACTAACTGACGTTACATATGGAACTTACTGTGTTATACATAACAAACGTATAGTAGTGATTTGAACCCAAACAATGATCTCTTCCTAAACCTAACCTAGTAGTTGTGTTGCCTAAAACCAAGCAAGTAACATAACACACTGAACGTTACGTAGACTATGTCATGCAAGGTTAATGAAGTCAAGTGTTCGAGTGTTCGATTAACACATATGTTAGTGGGTTGGTAAGGGGTAGTCAAGATAGTTATGCATATTTCAGTCAGATATCTTGAGGTTAGGGGTCATTGGACCCATTTGAACATGTCCATGCCAGTTTTTCCCCTAGCCAATTTGAGCCTAACTTTGAAGCATTAGCCTCTGTTAGCCTGACGAGCTAGCATGACATGTTTGGAACCAATAGATGGATCTTTGCTCTAGCTTTAAACCTGAGCCTGCTCTCTTAAAGACAATGATGTTCGCCTGGATTGCCGTAGATAAAAAAAGGGAACATTTGTTATTTTTAGCCTTAGTATTAACATCTTATTATTCTCTAAAGCCATGATACACACCAATTAATGCAGTTACTCAGTGTTGTAACTGACTATGAATTTAAACCTTAGATAGGTAAAGGAACATATGCAGCGAGCCAGTCAATTTAACGAAAGAAACCCCGATAAGGTAATCAGGACCCCAATGGAAACTTCTTAACCTGTTAAGCCCTGAGCCTGCTTTTCAGGCTTCGGGCTCGAAAATGACATTCCCAGAACAAATGACTATATCTTCACTTCTAAAAGGGGTACATTAATAATCTTTCTTCTCAAAGCAATGATAAACCTGTGAGTTGGATGTAGAAGAGTCAGAATTAATATAGAATTGTTTTATTGTAAAGTAAATTCAGATTGAACATAGTAAAAAATGTAAATTATAGTGTCCGTCCAAAAAAAACTATTACTATTACTTATAGTGAAAACCACCCTTGAACGATGGGATAGACTAAAAGCATATAATAAGTGTCCTGTATCAAGATTGATGCAAAACAAATGACATTTGACCTTTTTTGAGAGGTTTAGCAAAAAAAAAACACAGTTGGGTGGATTTGCCGTTTCTCTGGAACCCATTGGTCGATTTTGGTGATTGACACCTCTTTTTAACCGTTAGAGCCAATAGAATCGAAGGTGAAGTTCCACATACACACACACGTTACCATTGACAAGTGAGAGCTTTGCGCACACAGTCGAAAGCAATGTTCTGCTCTGAAAACTGAAACCTCGGCTCAAACTAGTAAATATGAAGATGGATTATCAGGAATCATTTCAAAGTGACACAGACACATTAGATTACCCATTGGATTAACCTTCAGCAGCGTTGTTATCGTTTTGATGCCATTGAACACACATTTCGATCAGAACAACAGCTAAGGTAAGAAGCTTCCTCCGTGCAGTTACGTGTTGTGATGTCTGTTTTCGCTTCCCCTGTCGCGAGTTCGGATCGCTCAGTGATGATATTAATATTTCTGGAATCTGTGGGATCTCAGTTTGCTAATCGATATCTTGTTTTTGCAGTAATACGGGTATTTAAGCTGTGAGTTCTGTGCTAAGTGTGATAGCATTTTTTCGCTCAGGGCTCATTTAGACGCTTCTTGTGAGACTTGTGTTTTGTTTCGGTAAAAATGGTTCGTATCGTCAGGTAGCTGAGTTTCTTCCCGTTGGATGAGTATGACATATTCATAGGTTTTTAAATATTAAGACGCTGTTTATTGCAGTGATGTGTTTTTCCCTCCGCGGGGGAATGGGGCTTAACCTGTGAATATTGATTTAATCATGATTGTTTTGCTTTTGCTATCTGCTCATTAAAAACAAATATATGTTCCTCTGCGAACAAACTGTGGGAACAGAAACGTAACTTAAAATGAAAGCAGCACTGATGGAGGTTTTCTGGTCACGTTTTATTTTCCAACAATATCTTTAAACACTGCTACCGTGTTTTCTGTAGAGTTTACTTCCTGTCTGTCTTCTTCTGCTGTTTATGTGTTCCACTGCTCACTGGGGACAGCTGAGCCATCAGGATCCAAAGTTTCCTGCTCTCCACAATTATAAATATGAATATTAAAAAAGTATTTCATGGTGTTTTCTGATTTGATGTTACATTTACCAGACTTTTGTCTGCAGATCTAAAAATTAAAATCCTATTTTCAGTGTTGGGAACTTAAAGTCATTGATTGGGCTGTTCTGTAACAGAACACAACTTTGATTATGTGACAGAAAGGCTAACATAAAGTAGCCTTGAAGTGTGTGAGAACATTGATGTGTGTTTCATAGCCCTCTCTGTCAGGCTGCCCTGCTACTGCTGGTGCTATAGCTTGTTAATGGCTCAGTGTTTGTTTATGTGTGTTTCATGTCAGCTCCAGATGGCTTCCAGAAACGGAACTGCTGACAATCTGTCTCCTTCATAGAGGAGCACTGCCTCCCAGTGGAGAACACACACACACACACACACACACACACACACACACACACACACACACACACACACACACACACACACACACACACACACACACACACACACACACACACACACACACACACGTATTTGCAAGTATTTGCCATACTGTTTCATGTACATTTCATTGATGGAATGTATGAAGTACACTCAAGTACTGTATATAGGAAAACGTATTATTATATAATATTACATGTTACAAGTTACCTTACGGATTCTGATTATTTACCAATACAAAATATATAAATCCACTCACAAATAAACATATTGACATAATCTTATAGGTTATAATATCCATCAGCAGTTGATGAAGTAATCGAAAATCATAGTATCATAATCCAATCATTTAATATATATTCTGAAATGGGCAATAACACACAACAAGTACTTTTACTTTGGTTACATGAAGTTTATTTTAATGCAAACTGTTTACTTAAATATAACTACTCTTACTAAAGTCAAATATCTTCTTGGTACATTGGTACATGTTTAATATAGAGTTTTCTAATAATCTGGTTGCAGCCATTTCCTATAATGAATCGACTATTTGGTCTAAATGAACTACAACTGTTTACAAATAACCACCTACACACACTCACCTACACACACTCAGCTTCACACACTCAGCTTCACACACTCAGCTTCACACACTCAGCTTCACACACTCAGCTTCACACACTCAGCTACACACACTGCTGCTTGCCGCTTCAAGCTGAAACTGCACTTATTGCCGGAAGGGAGGATGCTCTGCATAATTTCTATCATGTTTTTCAGCACATGACTAACACACTGCCGATTATGGAGCTGACAATATCACATGTCTAATAATAGGACCTCCGTGAACTGGATCTGGCTAAAAGTCAATATTAAGATTCTCAAGACAGGTCTTTAGTCCTCTGTAATACTGTTACAGAGGCTGCCATTATTATTAGCCGCACCGAAACATCCTATGTAAAAAGTGATAGCTTGCATGTTGATAGAGGTTTTGGCCATGATTCATATCAGTTCAAAATACGTTTAAATTCATTGAGTTGCTGATGAGACAAGATTCAGGTAGTATATAATAAGTAATAAAAGTTTTAAAACAAAAACTCAGTTTAGGCTACTTTATAGAAATCTTGACATCAGGATTATGCACGCTTGTGTAACTAAACAAAACAGAAACTCCTAATCGGCTCCCAATCCACCCTCAGCAAGGACACTAACATAACTCTCACCATCGATGGCACCATTGTTTCCCCCTCCAATCAGGCACGCAACCTTGGCGTAATCTTTGACCCCGCCCTCTCCCTCGAACCTCACATCCGCCAAACAGTCAAACCTCACTTTTCCACCTCCGCAATATTGCAAAGTTCCTACCCTCTCAAACGCCCCGCATCCGAACCACTAATCCATGCCTACTCACTTCTTTACGGCATCAGCACGACATCCCTCAATAGTTCCAATGTTAGTTCTGAACTGACGACGAAACACAGACAGCTAACAAGCAGCAATGGAGGTAAGGATAATTGAATGACATGCTTAATAAAGACCAACTAAATAAATGAGATGTTAGGTGCTTAACTTTATCTTTTGAGCGTTTCTCTTCTTCTTCTTTCCTTTCCTTTCTAAACTGGGCACCTGATGCCTTTTTTTCTCCATCATTGTTGGTATGTATTTTCAACTCGAGAATCAATGCATCCCCTCAACACTGACAACTACAGGTCAAGACTATACCAATTCCCCGTAGTCAGTTTTTAAATAATTATTTATTGTTTCATACAACCCAGGCCAGGAAAAAAATATTTCTGCAAAACTATTTATATTGTATAAATGATTTTGGTGGCATTTGGAGGTGTGAGATTCATTTGACTAATTGCAGTAGGCTACTACTTTATAAACATCCAAAGTGTTTATTTGATAGAGATAGTTTACCCGCCGCCCCTCCTCTCTCTCCCCCATAGTGAGGCGACCTGAGATCACCCCCGCCTTTCTTTGAGTGTTAGACCTTCCCTCCCAGCTGCCTGCTGTCATAAGGGCGACCGCGCCCCCTTCCACCCACAACAACGTTTGTTTTCATTGCGCTTGTGCCGCCCCCAGTCAAACCGCCCATGTCGCCTATATCAATATCCGCCACTGTTTGTAGACACCTTCCTAGAAAATAAGACAGCATCCAAACCAGTGTGCGAAATACGGGGGGGGGGGGGGGGGGGGCCCCACTGAAAGCCTCAACAGCCAAATGTGAGGGGGTTCTCAAATTCTAACATGTATTTGTCATTTGCAATGGTCACTAAACTGTTTTTAAGCTTACTACGTCCAGTATTCATCATTCAAAACATGTATTCACAAATATTTTGGCTGGCAAAAGCATTTCCTCGCATAGAATCGAAAACAGACGGCTCTTTAACGATCACGTATTCATATGAACGTCAGAATATAGAATAATTTGACGGCACCCCGGTTGAGAAATGCTGCTATAGACTACTGATTGTCTTGGCTTGCATCCATGAAATATTGTATAAGCCTACTGCATATTGAGAAATCTTCAACCGGTATATTGCGCAATACACCCCCCCCCCCCCGATTATTGACGGGTATTTCACACACTGATCGAAACATAACCCGAAGGTGCATTAAGGTATATAATATCCCCGTGCACAGAGGGTACTCTGGCCCAGCTGGACCGTTCATAAACTCAGAGCGTTGGAATATAGCGTTTGCATATCCACAGCAGTGCAGTAAACGTGTGGAAGTTACTATTTTGTTAATAAAACGTTTCTTTTTAGCTAACTAGCTTACATTTTCTCTATATCCTAACTTTAACTATAACCTAGCCCTGGCAAAATGACTAACAGAAGCTACGAGGTTCCCTCACCCTCAAGTTTCTGCATACACGATATAAACATACTATGGAACTCTTTTTTAATAACCAATGGTTTTGATGATTGATGATTTGAGACCAGGTGAAATGCTGCCCTCCCATTGGACCTTTAACGCTTGTATTTGTGCTGAACACTTGATGTACACTGATGTGTAACAGTTTTGAAAGGCAAAGACACACAATGTTATCTTTGTGAGGGCAGTTATCTGTAAGTGAGCCACGCGTTGAAGCACACTTTCATAGTGGCCAAACGGAGACATTCATGTGTCATGTGACATCATTCTGCCCAAAAATACTTTTTCCCATTCGGAAAGAGAACTCTATAAATCAGTGTATAATGTTGTTGGAGCTAAATCAACTACCCTTTACAAAAACTTGAATATTCCTTTTTTTAAATAATTGGAACCAAACATTTCTAAAATGCGTTAAATGACGAATCCAGAGATATTTCTCCCCTCATTTTCATTCGACCGAGCTGAAACCGGCCATGAACAAAAATGCAATTACTCATGCTTTATGGGTCCAAGCAGAGGTGGGAGTAAGTCATACATGTGCAAGTCTCAAGCAAGTCCCAAGTCACTGTGGTGAGAGTCAAGCAAGTCTAGTCAAGTCAAGTCCTAGCTCAGGTCAAGCAAGTCACAAGTCAAGTCATACGACATTCTGATGAATAACCACAGTTTCCGCATTTAAATCAGTTACAAATACTGTGGTTATGAAAAGTTCAGTTTTATTTTCAACGTTAACAACAATGGAGAGTGGGGCTCGGAAATGATAACCCTAGCTCTAAAGGGCTCTAAAGTGAAAACACCAGTACAATCAAACACTTTACATCAACATGTGAAACCTCCTGCCTGGCTCCCCGTCAGCAGGGTCACACCATTGGATTATGATACTATGATTTTCGATGCATCAATCGCTGATTATTGTAATTACTTCATCAACTGCTGATGGATATTATAACCTATAAGATTATGTCAATATGTTTATTTAGGAGTGGATTTATATTTTGTATTGGTAAATAATCAGAATCCATAAGGTAACTTGTAACTAAAGTTGTCAACCAAATGTAAAAATTACAATATTGGCTTCTTAATTGTAGTGGCAAGATAAAGTAGCATCATTTAAAAAACATTAGTCAAAATAGAAGTACCTAAAAAGTTTTCCTACTTGAGTGTACTTCATACAGTCCATCAATGAAATGTACATGAAACAGTATGGCAAATACTTAAAGAGCGGAGCTGAGCTGAGCAGAGCAGAGCAACACACACACACACACACACACACACACACACACACACACACACACACACACACACACACACACACACACACACACACACACATCACACACACACACACACACACACACACACACACACACACACAGCACACACACACCACACACACACACACACACACACACACACACACACACACACACACACACACACACACACACACCATTCGCCTTGTTGACCGTGACAATCTCATTCATAAAACGAGTAATTGGGGGAATAATCGCGGTGCGGCGCAGACGGAATACAAAAACAAATTTAATTTTCAAAAGTAAAGTCCTTTCAAGTCATCTGTCTCAAGTCAAGTCTCAAGCAGTGGCGAGCCGTCAGGGCCCTCTAGGCCCTCTGTGAGGGCCTAAGATATTCTACAAAATAATATTTAAAAACATTAAAAAAAATAATATTTCTTTTAATATATTTTTTTATATATTTTTTTAGTTATATTTTTCATTAGTTTTACCAAAATAACTTGATTTAATTGTATTTAAAATAAAATGTCCAAACAAATAAATCCTTCGAATCTGCCTGTTCAGTTTCTGTTGGAATGTGAAGGGTTAAATGAAAGAAGCCCCTCTCTGCGAGTCTGTGAAGACAGGAGCTGTTGGATGTCCAGCTATGAATTCACAGAGGGCCCGCTATAGTAACTGAACGAGAGAGAAATGTCAAATGACAGTACAATTGACAAATCATATCTTCCCTCTAAATTGGTGGGTGTTATTATCGCGGACTTTATGACAAGTTCCGCCCGCTGTGAAACTTTTCTTGTTTCCATAACAACAAGAACTTCCTGTCAATAGCGTTAACTCGCCTTCAAAATAAAAGCATGCCAAATTACACTTAAGACATACAACTGCAACGACAGAAACAAACACAATGCAATATCCTTTTCAATTTCAAAGAACACAAATAGGGTTATTTACAGGTGTTGTTTTGTGTGGTAGAGGGTCGCTGTCATTTATGCGTTTTGCACCCCGGGCCGTTGTTTTGATATTCCGTTGAAGTATACACTGTGACGTAACTCGAGGGAAGGGGTGGGGTCAGAGGGCCTAGGTATAAAAGTCACGGCTCGCCACTGGTCTCAAGTCATGAATACTCAATGTCAAGTCAAGTCTTTAATCAATGTTAGTCAAGCAAGTCTCAAGTCCAAAAATATGCCACTCGAGTCAAGTCATGTGACTCGAGTCCCCCACCTCTGGGTCCAAGTCTCCGGATGATCCCAGTATTTTAGTATTTTAGAGTCAGGCCATTTTGGAGGCAAACACGTGGCCACGCCTCCAACACTGTATCCAGTTGTGTTATTGATCAATGGCAGTTACAAGCAATGTACAGTATTTGTTTTTCACTTGAAGGTCTTGATGGGGAATGTGTAGCACTGACAGCAGTTTGAACTCTGCTCTGCTTTCAGCCCTCCTCACCTCTGAATGCATTGGTCCTGCTTCAGAGTTGATCTACTACCATATTGGAGGAAATGGAGCATTATGTATTTTGTGGTCGTCTTTCTTCCCACCATTCAGGATTTACTATTCCCTGAACGATGGCAGTTTGCACCCAGCCTCATATGTCATTCTGTCGCGATGTGTGTGAGTGTGTGTTAAGGGGAGGGTCACGTCACACGCTCAGTGAAAGCCAACCACACCCTCTCCACTGCCTCGACACCCCGAGGCTCGCATTTATTCTGCACATTTAAAGAAAAGCTGATGTTCACACAATTCAGGCCTAAATGAATGCTGTGTGCAGAGCTGCAGACGCATGCCTTCACCATTTTGTCAGCAGATGGATGAAGCAGGGCTGGGGGGCGGGACAGGAAGGGAGAGGGAGTACAAGATACAGAAGTATGAGTGACATGTGTGTGGTGTCTTCATTTGTCAAGTCAGCCAGGTGTGGCAAGCTGAGCTAGAGGGCAGGGGGGATGAAATGGGATTAAAGAAGGATATAAGTAAGGGGGGGTGGGGGTACTGTGCTCCTTTCATGTACATTTAACTGATAGGGTTTGTTGTTTTTAACGTAGTGCACATTTTTTACATTAAAGTTAGGAGTTTAACGAAGGACTTGAGCAACAAGAGGAAAGGCAGGGAGAGTGAAGAAAGCTGCTAATGTGTTTTCTTCAGACAGATGATATCAAACAAGTAGCCCTCCATATTCATTATCCTTCAGGTAGCTCTCAGTGTCAGAAAGGTTGGTGACCCCTGCTAGTGACTTAACAAAAGATGTTGAAACCTCTAGAAGTGAGTCTTAACTTTTTTGTTTTCACCGACAATAAGTGTAAATGTCAAGTTTGTATGCATTTGTGTTAAGGACGAGTTATACAAGTAATTTTCGTTTAGGAGCAGTTGGGTTGAATACAATTACAGAGGGATTCATTCATGAAAGAAATGTAGGCGAATCATGAGGGGGTTCTTATAGAATGGCGACCAGCTCACAGGGTACATGAGACAACAAAGGCTGGGAACCACTGCTCTAGATACAAGGAAAGGAGTTTCAATACTTCCTTTATTACCTCCTTTAGCTTAGGAAACACTGGACCATACTCTACGAAAGGAAAGGAGAAGATGCTTGGTCGCCTACATTCCGGCCGCAACATTTACTGTGAATCAACATTCAGCCGTTCACTGAAACAACTGATGATCACCAAGGAATGCATGTCATTGAAGATACGTTGCTTATTAAGAATTTTCAAAAATGATGCCGCTTATATATTTTGGACTTCCAACACTCTGCGAAATATGAACGTTATATTATTACTGGAAATAATCAAATATAGACAACACACTTTCTGAGTTGTAGGCCTATGGGGTTTCTCAAACTTTTCAAAACATATTTGAGTGCTGATATACACAGGGATATATGTGAATGCCTAACACGTTATGCATAGATTGCATAACGTCTATGTCCCATAACCCCAAGACATTTCTCACAGAGGTTAATGAAAAGTGGTTAGGAAAAAGCGTTCCTACAACCTGTGTCCAGAACGTCATGAGGTCAAGGAAAGATCCAAAAGAGAATTTGTGCAGATTTAGGAAAAACTCACTGCTTAGATAATCTGACGGCATTAATCTCTGTCTGTGTTTTTTGAAAGGATGGTCCTAAAGAAACTAAGCATTTGAGCTCCTTCCCCTGGCGTTTGACCAGCTCTTATAATGGCTACAACTTAGATACTTCTGGGAGACAGGCAGGGATCTTAAAAAAAAAGATGTATATATATATATATATATATATTAGGGCTGCATGATATTGAAAAAAAATTACATTGCGATATTTTTTCCCCTGCGATATATATTGCGTTTTTTTTAACTATATTTAACCGGATGAAGGATTTCAGTCACGGACGTCTGGATCTTAACTGGTTGACTCATCATACCTTAAGTCATGATCTAACATGTCATGATAATGCATGTTGCTCACCCTCAAATAAGGGGGTTCATCTGTGAAGAAGAGAAGAACCTTTTTGGATCCAAAATAGTTCCAGATGGCAGATGTTGCTTTTCTTTTTAGTAAATCTTCATTCTCCCCGGTATTGTCCTCCTGTGCCTCGCTAATTTTTTACCGGTGTTTTGATGGTCTGCAAACTAGCGGGGCGGGGCCTGCTGTGATCTGATCA